>SJYX01014023.1:64915-118712 GCA_006410675.1 Oreotragus oreotragus | reverse complement strand
AAAGCAGAAATAGATGTTTTTCTGGAACTCTCTTGCTTTTTCCATGATCCAGCGGATGTTGGCAATTTGATCTCTGGTTCCTCTGCCTGTTCTAAAACCAGCTTGAACATCAGGGAGTTCACGGTTCACATATTGCTGAAGCCTGGCTTGGAGAATTTTGAGCATTACTTTACTAGCGTGTGAGATGAGTGCAATTGTGCGGTAGTTTGAGCATTCTTTGGCATTGCCTTTCTTTGGAATTGGAATGAAAACTGACCTTTTCCAGTCCTGTGGCCACTGCTGAGTTTTCCAAATTTGCTGGCATAAGCTAACACAACATTGTAAATCAACTATACTTCAATAAAAAATAAATTTTAAAAAAATTTTAAAGAAATTAGGGGGCTTCCCTGGTGGTCCAGTGGCTAAGACTCCATGCCCTCAATGCAGGGGGCCAGGGTTCGATCCCTGGTCAGAGAACTAGATCACACATCCCACAGCTAAGACCTGGTGCAGCCAAATATTTATTTAAAAAATTTTTTAAAGAAATTAACAAACGAATGGGTTATGTTTCCCTTACCTGACCTCTTTTATAATTCATACTTATCCTGGTTTGTATATCTCCTAACTCACAGATTTTCACAAGAAAGGTCTCTGAAGAAAAGCCAAAGAAGAAAGGAGCAGTGTCTGAAAGAATTCCTCCTGACCTAACATGTCTCACACACATGTGGCATGCCTGGATTCAGGAAACAAAGTGTCAAACACAAATCTGGATGGATACAGAACAAGCAGACAGTGTTTCCAGGGAAGCATAATATTTTGCAATCACTTTGATTAGAACATGTGGTTGCTATAAAAGCAGCAGAAGGAGACTACAATTTAGAAGAGCATCCCATTTGTTTCAAGGCAGGATTAAAGGAGGGACGGGGAGCGGTGGCTCCAGGTATGGATGAAACAAGATTGCTATCAGTGAATACTTTCCGAAGCTGAGTGAGAGTACACGAGATTTCTTTATGCCATCTGCTCTATTTTTATATATGTTTGAAATTTTCCATAATAAAACATGAAAGAAAAGAAGACATTCCAGAAGATTCTGCTCACCTCTGTCCACCCCTACAAGACTGATAAGTTAATCAGGCTGCTTAACCATTGAGGTGTCATTGACGTTAAGTCAAGGTAGTGTTTTTTCAGATGCTTTCCCCTTACTATCCCAGGCCTCCTTTTCATTTCCTAGTGTACCACAGGGCACTCAGATTAAAATGTAAATAGGGGAATACATTGGTCAACATTTATGTCTTCAATATAATAAATCCCAGTTTTCTTTCGTATTCTGCCGTAAAGATGAGCCCACAGCGGCATGCTATGTCACCAGTGTGCAGGCGCAACGGAGGAAGTATCTCTGCGCTGGCGGAAGACAAACGGGAAACATCAGAGCTCCAGCCGCGGGCTCAGGACTTGGATCTCTTGCTTACCAGCTGGGGGACCTTGGCAAGCTACCTAACGTGTATCTCACAGCGCGGGTGTGAGCATTCAATAAGGATAAAGAATCTGGCCAAAAGTCTGGTTTTTAGCCACACTCAGTAAATGCGAATTATTTCCTTTCCTGTCGGAACCTGCCTCTTGTCAGCAGCAACAAATAGGAATGAAAGCTGGTGTGACTACCATCTATTTATAGCTGCTGTCAGCCGGAGTCGGAGGTGGAAGCGCTTACCTCTTGCTATATTCTGGGTCTGAATAAACTCCTTGGATAGGAGATTTTTTTTTTTTTCTTTCTGCCTACGAAATCACTAAATGAGTAAATCTGTAAAATGTATAAAATGTTGGGCTGGCTGAAAAGTTCATTTGGGCTTTTCCATGATATGTTATGGAAAGCCCCGAACGAGTTTTTTGGCCAACTCAATACATCAGTTCAGTTCAGTCGCTCAGTCGTGTCTGACTCTTTGCGACCCAATGAATCGCAGCACGCCAGGCCTCTCTGTCCATCACCAACTCCCGGAGTTCACTCAGACTCACGTCCATCGAGTCAGTGATGCCATCCAGCCATCGCATCCTCGGTCGTCCCCTTCTCCTCCTGCCCCCAATCCCTCCCAGGCACAAATAAAAAACTATCCATGCTCTTTCCACTAAAAATAACCATGGTTAACACGTTGTGGTATATTATATATATATATATATACACACACACACACATATATGTGTATATATATATACACACACACATATATATGTACAAACACACATACATATTAACACATATAGATACAGATGTACGCACTTTTTTGTGAAAGTGAACCTGAAAGTGAACGTATATATTGTTTGGTCACTGTTTTTGTCACTTAATATATCAAAAACATTTTTCACATCATTAAAGTTTCTTCTGCATCAATTTAAAACAGCTGCCTAAACTGTACATAATAATACACAATGATCAACACTAGTTCAAAGGATACTTTCCTACATCTTTGTATATATTCACAATAAATTAAGGTAAATTCTTGGAGGTAGGGTGTTGGGACAAAGTATGCATGTATTTCCTGGAGAAGGGCATGGCAACCCACTCTAGTATTCTTTCCTGGAGAATCTCATGGACAGAGGAGCCTGACAGGTGACAGTCCATAAGGTCCCACAGAGTCAGACATGGTTGAAGCGACGGAGCACGCATGCACCCGTGTATATATTTTAAAGTGTAAAAGGCTCCCCTGGTGACTCAGAGGTAAAGAATCTGCCTGCCAATGCAGGACATGCAGGAGACATGGGTTCCATCCCTGGGTCAGGAAGATCCCCTGGAGAAGGAAATGACAACCCACTCCAGTATTCGTGCCTGGAAAATCCCATGGATAGAGGAGCCTGGTGGGCTACAGTCCATGGGGTCACAAAGAGTCGGACACAACTTAGCAACTAACCAAAAACAATAACAAAAAGTATAAAGCATGACGTCATGTTGCCCTCCAGAAAGATTACCTAAGCGTGTATTCCCAGGACATCATTCTTGTCTTCTTGGACCTGGGGAGTAATTTTTTTAATGTACTCATCAAATATGTATTGATGGTTTACTATCTAGCAACTAACCAAAAACAATAACAAAAAGTATAAAGCATGACGTCATGTTGCCCTCCAGAAAGATTACCTAAGCGTGTATTCCCAGGACATCATTCTTGTCTTCTTGGACCTGGGGAGTAATTTTTTTAATGTACTCATCAAATATGTATTGATGGTTTACTATCTGACTATTTTGCCTCTCATGGGCCCCTCCCCCAGGGTCCACCCCCACATCCAATCTTGGGCCACACCCCCTAAACCCAAACATCGCCAGGTTCCTGGCACCAGCTGCCTAGAAAACTGAAACAGGAACCCTCTCCAAACGTAAAAGACCTTCCGCTCAATTTCCCAAAAGTCCTGCCTGACGCAGTCACTGAGCCGCCTCTCCCTTGCTTTCTGCCTTTATTCTCTGGTGGGAGCAAACATGTCCTGGAGTTTCCACGGGAAAATACAGCTAGGGGGACTGCTCCTTTCTCTCCTTGGCTGTGTCTGCTTATGCATCACCACTGTCCTTCCCCAGTGGAAGACTCTCAGTCTGCAGCTGAACGAAATGGAGACCTGGACCATGGGGCTTTGGGAGGTCTGCGTGGATCAGGAGGAAGTCGCCACCGTGTGCAAGGCCTTTGAGTCCTTCCTGTCTCTGCCCCGGGAGCTCCAGGCATCCCGCATCCTCATGGTGGCCTCCCATGGGCTTGGACTCACGGGGCTTCTGCTCTCTGGCTTTGGAGCTGAATGCTTCCAGTTTCATAGGATCAGACGGGTGCTTAAAAGGAGGCTTTGCCTCCTGGGAGGGACTTTGGAGACATCAGCTGCAGCCACGACCCTCCTTCCCGTCTCCTGGGTGGCCTACACCACAATCCAAGACTTCTGGGATGACAGCATCCCTGAGATTGTGCCTCGGTGGGAGTTTGGAGATGCCCTCTACCTGGGTTGGGCTGCTGGTGTTTTCTTGGCCCTTGGTGGGTTACTCCTCGTCTTCTCAGCCTGCCTGGGAAAGGAAGATGTGACTTCTCCCCACCTGGCTGTTCCTACAACAGCCCCACCATCCTGTGCTCCAGCAGACGTATCTGATGGCGCATTCTACCTAATGCCAAGATCTAGGACCCTGCTCATCTAGGACAAGCTTCTGCCAAGGAATCTCTGGGACAGAGGAATGTCAGTAGAATCTTTTTTCTTCCTTACCCTCTTCACTCTATATTTGTTTGCCTCATTTTAGGGGTGGTGGTCACTGTCCTGTTTGTTCAGGAATTTGACTGTCTTAGTGATATGATGATCCTAATTTCAGAATGAAAAATCAAAGCACAGTTTCTAAAAGCATATTTATCTGATTTAGATTTTATTTACATAAAATGCTTTTAAACTTATGAATTCTATACTTGATTCTTCTATGACCAAGGAAAACATTACAAAATTGCATTCATCGTAGAAAAACTAGTCTACTCTACATATAGATAGAAAAGTTTAAGAATATACCTTGGCAATTGAAAATGAAATATTGGCCTAGAATAACACCTCAGGATAGGAACCCTCCTTGCCTTCATTTTCAGCTTCAGGTGCATGATTTGAAAGGGAGCGTCACAATATATCTGTAGATCCTTAATATTCCAAAGCAAAGACATATTCTTATTTCTGCTATGTTAGGAGGCTGTATGTGGTCTGCTCTGTCTCCCCAACATGCAGGTAAGAAATGGTGTGAGTGATAGGGTGAACAACAATCCTGGTTTGCCCAGAACAGGGCACTTTCAGCACTGACACTAGGAAGATCCCTGGCATGGCAGTGCCCAAGGACTGCCCAACATAGGCATATACCTGGAAAAAATTGTCAGCTTCCTGGAAATACCTTTTACCATATGCAGACTCACATCATAAATCCCTTACATTTTAATCCAAATGTCAGATGACCTACCTAGGCTGTAGCTACCAATTAAGTCCCTTTCACAACAATGACCCCGGTTCCTTTGCTTGTCCCCCTTTCCTGATCACCCGCCTCAAATCTTCCCTAGGAATCTCTGCAGGTCCTCAAGAGGAAGTCTCCTGCTTGCTCGTAAACCCACTCATCAGCTGAAATCACCCTGCAAACCCGCCCTCTTCCTTTCACTACCATCTGCCTCCCACTCTCCTAAGCGGCTGAGAGTCACCACTGACCCCGTCGACAATTCCCGCAGGAAAACACGGAGGGTGATGGTTCCAATGATCGCCTCTCCAAGTTCAAAGGCACCTTTGCTTGCAGGACTGAGGAGACCCTCCCTCCACACACTGGTGGTGCGCTTTGCCCTGAGGATGTACTGCTTATGTTCAGATGCTCCTCCTTCTCGATTGAAGAGCCCTGGCATCTTGAGGTAGCCTTTGCTCAAGCAAGAATATGCACATACCAACACAAGAATAAACCATTTGCTAGCATAGCCCATAGCAGTTCCATTTTTTTTCTTCTGAGGAAATGAGTCTGCCCCAGTGCAGCTTTGTCTGCAGTACCTGACTCACTTACCTTCTCACCCAGAAAACATCCTGTAGGGATCGGTTTCTCCAGAAAGTTCTTCTCCCTTTTACATATATCCTTTTGTGTACATTCACTTCACATACACAGATCCAAAAGCCTTAGGTAAATGAGTATAAAAGGGGATTGCATCAGATTTGTATTCTGGCCTTCTCTGGTTTTAATGCCCATTTTATCAACTATCCTTTCTCAATTACATTTCAAAGATCTTGAGGCCAAGTTTCAATCAGGAGTGAAGCTCAAATATCCAAGAGTTCTCCTTGGATTCCATAGGATCTACAAGGAGGACCCATGTCATCATTCATCCATCTCTTTGAACAAATATTGTTGTCCACCTACCACATGCCAGCATTATGCTAGCAACCAGGGGTAAGACAAAACTTGTCCCTGCCCCTCATCTAGGCAATTAGGGAAGACAAATACTGACAGGGAGTCACATCAGTGCAAATTGTAATTGTGACAGACTTCACAAACTTGGAAAGGTACATGGTTTCACGGGCTTCCCTGGTAGCTTGGTGATAAAGAATCCACCTGCCAATGTAGGAGACATGGGTTTGATCCCTGGGTGGGGAAGATCCCCTAGAGAAGGAAATGGCAACCCACTCCAGTATTCTTGCCTGNCTTGGAAAGGTACATGGTTTCACGGGCTTCCCTGGTAGCTTGGTGATAAAGAATCCACCTGCCAATGTAGGAGACATGGGTTTGATCCCTGGGTGGGGAAGATCCCCTAGAGAAGGAAATGGCAACCCACTCCAGTATTCTTGCCTGGGAAATCCCATGAACAGAGGAGCCCGGCCGGCCATAGTCTGTGGTGTTGCAAGAGAGTCGGACACGACCGAGTGATTAAACACCACCACCATAGTTCTTTAAGATCATGCAATAGGAGGAATTTAACCTAGTCAGGTTCGATGAGTGGGTACCCTAAGGAAATGGTAACTGGCTAAAAGCTAAAGGGTGGACAGCAGTTCTAGATGGAGAGAGAAGCGTAAGGAAAGGCTGGTGAAGTAGGAAGGAACCGACCTTGCAGGGCCTGTAAGGCCTGAAGAACGTTCTCTGTGTTCTTAGAACCACAGGAAACCAAGCCTGGGGCCGGGAATAGGAGCTCAGCTGACCTGCAGCAGGAGCGCACCCCACTTTCCTAACACCTTGTCCCTGTGCCATACCCCTGCCACACAGCTGGGTGGGGTTTAAGAATGACAACGCACTTTCACATATCTTGTGCTTTATTTACTGTTATTTTGAGGGTTGGTCTTTCGTTTTTTGAGCTGGGAAGAACAGATATTATTTGTTTTCCTAATGAGGAAATGAATTTAGGCAACATGCCCACAGTGAGTAATTAGCTGGCAGAGACTTGAATCCAAGGTTTGGATGCTGTGGCATTCTTTCATCACCCCAACTGGTTGCTTCACAGGGATGGGCTGCCAACAATCCACCAGAACAAAGGGAAAACTAGCACCCCAGCAGCAGCAGAAGAAAAAAAGACCTGTAAGAAAAATCTTATTCTCCGTGCATTTGTTGGGGTCTAAACAGGGTCTTTGTTGTCAGATAGCTCACCTGCTCCTGCTGGTGGCTTGCAGCCCTCACCCTAATCCCCAGGGTGCAGGTGCTGACGATGTTTTCCATCAGCATGTGATTATGACTTCCTCTGCAAAGAAAGGGCACAAACTAAACATGTTAAGAAAAAAAAGTCTGTTTTTCTAACTCTCCTTTAAAAACAACACAAAGGCATTTAAAAAAAAATTCGGGAGTGGAGCAGGCCCTGTTGATTGATTCCCAGTCAATAGCATGTCATCCCCTGAAGGAAGTGATCTGCATCCTGGACAGAATCTACTTTTTGAGAAAGAATCTGAGGAAGAAGATGCTTTTCACCTAAAACTGCCACCGTGCTTATCTACCTGCTACTTTGTAGGGAAAATAGTGAGAAATAAAAATATAACTCATGAAATCTAAGCTTCAGCTCAGTCTTTTCTCATACATTTGTGGCAAATTAGCATTAAAAACATTTCTTTGTTGTGGTTACACATGGAGAAGTGTGTTGTCAGATGTATGAGAAACAGAAAGGGACATCAATCAATTAAGGTTTCAAGCCAAAAGCTTTTATTATGTGCAAGGCATTGTAAGAAAATAACTCAGGGACTTGCCAAACCTGATGCAGTTAGAATTTGATGAGTTCCGTGCTATCTTCTCCACTGGCCTTCCTTTGAATCTGAACATTTCACTACTTGCAAAGAAGGCATTCCAGGAAGTTCCTGTTAAAATATTCATCTGTTATCCTTCTGAGCCTCTGGGATTAGCTCTAAGGGGAAAGTCGCAAGGGTGAGACACATTTTGGAATGGGAGGAAAATGAGAAATACTTTCATGGGCTTCTGGACTGGAGGTGTGTCTTAGCAGCCAGGGTTAGGGTAATACAAAACTCAGAGGTCGGAGTGTTTGCAGTCACTGGCCTCTGATACAGAACTGAAAGAAACTGGAATCACATCCCACTTTACTAACTGATGGATTTATTTTTAAAGCCAGGTGTTCTTGCTACCTCGTCCATATTTATAGTTGCCCAGAATTTTGAATAGTACCTCAAGGCTAAATCCAATGGGTGACATATGCCTTGGGTTCTTCAGGAAGCCCTGTGTTCTGGACAGAGGTGCCGGGTGGGCTACAGTCTTTAAGGCCTGCAAAGACTGGATACGAGTGAATTGATTTAGTACTAGTACTCACTCTAAAGGCAGGGGCTCACCACTCTGCTGCTAGGAAGTAAACTGGTGGTCAGCCTTCACACAGTCCGCCTAAAAGAAGTACCCAGACTCATCAGGGAGGATTCCTGGAAGGGAATTCCCAACAGTCGGGAGCACTGTGATGTCTCCACCCTTCCTTGTGAGGGGGGCGGCAGGGAGATGGACCACAGGAGAACCATTCACAGATGCAGCTGCTCCCAGCAGGAAAGACGGTATCTGAAACATACCCATCCCACCCTGCTGAGCGGCGGAAACTCCTGGTGACAGAGGCACAGAGGAGGGTGCCCGACCTCCACTGGAGCAGCCCGCGGCCGGGGGCTGGCTCGCGTGGGGCGAGGCAGCAGCACCAGTCCCCCTGCCTTTTCTGGTGCGTGGATGGCTGGGTTTTTTGTAACCTGAATGGGTGCCGGGGAAGGCAGTCTGGGTGGCACTGTCCGGAGCACTGCTGGAAGGTGGGCCTGGCAACAGCAGGAGCTGAGATTGGGAGAGGTCAGTCAGAAAGTCCCAAAGCTGCACCAGGGAATGATGCGGAGGTTTTGCACAGGGTTCTCTGAAGAACCATAAAATACCCCACACAAGAGCTAGTAGTTGGATTCCTGCCATAGAACCAAGAGATTATTTTTTAACATATTATTTGCTGTAGGGGGTCTTGGTTGTGGCATGTGGGCTCTAACTGTCCAACCCAATCAGGGAATTGGTGTTTTCAAACTGTGGCACTGGAGGACTCTAGAGTCCCTTGGACTGCACGGAGACCAAACCAGTCCATCCTAAAGGAAATCAACTCTGAATATTCACTGGAAGGGCTGATGCTGAAGCTCCAATACTTTGGCCACCTGATGCGAAGAGCAGACTCATTGGAAAAGACCCTGATATGGGGAAAGATTGAAGGCAGGAGAAGGAGATGACAGAGGATGAGATGGTTGGATGGCATCCCCAACTCAGTGGACATGAGTTTGAGCAAACTCCGGGAAATCGTGAAGGACAGGGAAGCCTGATGTGCTGTAGTCCATGGGGTCGCAGAGCTGGACACAACTGAGTGATTGAACAATAGCTCTTAAAAGAGCTAACAAGCCCCAACAGAAGAAGATTGCAGTGCCAGTTAATCAGGGAGAGGCGAATCCCAGTCTCCAGGAAGTCATGGGGAAGTCATGTAACCTGCCCAAACTCTTGAATCATTCCAGGTCAAGGGTCAGGTTGGTTCTTTTTCCCACCTTGTCCCCAACATCCCTTCCGCTCATCCTTCTTTTTCACAACCCTTGGAATAAGTAAAACCATCCTTAGCCTGAGGCACTTTCCTGACCCTAAAAGAAATCAAGCAGAACCTAAGGCAGCCCCAGCACCCCGCTGGGTGGTCTGAGCAGATCCACCACTACAGATGTCCAGCTGTTCCTTTCTTCACCAACTGTAGATTTTCAAAAGCTGATCAGGAAATAACTAATGTGAAAAGGCACAACACAAAATATCTTACAAGACTTCCAAGGGCAGTCGAGTAGTTGTTAATAGCACAGGTTATGAAGTGAGACGCACCAGGCTCCACGACCTAGGACACCTGTGACCTTGGGCAAGCCAACAGTCCTCATTATCTTCCCAGGGTTGTTACATAACTATGCACAGCACTCAGGAATGACAGGGATTTAAAAGCAAAAGGCAAATGGTAAATAGTAAAAGGCTTCCCAGGTGGCACTAATGGTAAAGGACCCACCTGCCAATGCCAAGAGACGCGGGTTTGCTCCCTGTATCAGGAAGATCCCCTGGAGAAGGAAATGGCAACCCACTCCAGTACTCTTGCCTGGAGAATCCCATGAACAGAGGAGCCTGGTGGGCTACAGTCCATGGGGTTGCAAAGAGTCAGACATGACTGAAGTGACTTAGCACACACACAATCAATGAGTAAGAAAATCATTTCACCATGAAGAAAATCTTCGTAGTGAGCTTTAAAACACAAAAGCACCTCTGAATATCTGTAAAAGATGGCTTAACCATTCATTTGACCAAAATATAAAATATTCTGCTTCAAGAAATAACTTTTTTGCCTTCTAAATCAAATTACGATGTGAATACACTTACATTCAATGCAACCAGCAAATAAGATGAAATCAGACACCACTAGGTGTTGCTCAAGAAGTGACTTGCCTTTGTGAAATGGAGTATCTCCTGCCATATCTAGAAAGGAGGTCACAGCCATCTGTGATTCAGGCCCTCCAATATTCATTTCTGAGCCCAGAGGGCCTGAGATGGGAGAACAACGCCCCCAGATAGCTGAGATGCATATGAAAGGAAGGAGTTCAGTGAGCCCAGATGCTTGCATCTTCCCAGAGAGAAGAGCGCTAAACTCCTTGTGATAGCTGGTTTTCCTTAATTAACAGTAATCTTTGATGTTCACACTATCTACCTCTCTTTGGTACAAACTTCTATATAACCTGACTCCTTTCCCCATCGCCTCCTTGGAGCAGTTTCTCAGGGCTACTTGAGAGGCTGCCTCCCAGGCTTGAAGTTCTAAAAATTCCCACCGAATAAAACCACTCTCTGCTTTCAGGTTGTGACTATTTTTAGTTGACACTTTTCATTCCCATCAAGCTTCTTAACCCTTTAATCTGCCCTTTTCTTTTTAAGAAGAAAAACTGAAACATGAGAAATGCTTACTGAGTCCATCCATTTCCAAAATAGAACATATGTAAACAAAGGCCATACTGCATACCAAAGATAAAACAAATACTTTTATTGCACATTTATAAAATCTGCATAGTGGTAGCAAGTCTTTGACCCTCCCACAATTCCCCTGGTAATCTTTAAAATTTGGTAAAAACACAATACCCAATCTGGAGCCTTTTAAAAATGGTCAACGGGATATTTCTCTCTCTACATATACATATATTCTTTTTCTTTTTACAAACCCACATCCCCTATTTTTTAAAAGGAAAAAAGGGGGTGGGGTGTCAAAATGTTCTTCTGGACCAGCAGCAGCCTTAGCCATTTTCAGATGCTAGAAAATTTTACCTTTAAATAGTTAACAACTATGAAAATGTGATCTTTAGTCAAGTTTCACAATGCTGCTAGTCCATCTGATGTCCTTAATGCTTCCTCCTTTCTTTCACTCAGGACTGAGCATGAGGTTTCCTGGTTTAATTAAAAATATAAAATAAAATAGAAGAAAGAAAGGAGAGGCAGCTTTCTTTTTCACTTTTCAGCATCTTACTGCCACATGACCTTATGTTCTACCCACACGTGAAAGGGTGGTGGCTCATCAACAACCTATTTTTTCATCTCCTGTCAAGAGCCAGGCAACAACCCATTTTTTCATCTCCTCCCTTGCAGTTAATTTTTTTTAATGTCATCTGTATCTGATAAAATACCGAGTAGCTAGCTGTTCATACAGTTCAGGTCCTGATGAATCACCCTTTTAGTCTGCTGTCAAAAATACTTATGCCTGAAGGATACTCTGAGGCTCAGAAAAACCCAGGCTGTCTTGTAGTGACAAGAGACATTTCAGGGCTTCTGCCACAAATCAATGCCTTAATACACTGGTTCCTGCCTTTTTTCGTGAAGTCGCTTCTATGATTCTGTACCTAAAAAGTGCAGTTTTATTTTCAATCCTTCTTTACACACACAGCATAGTTAGGATCTGGATCTGAGTCTCACTTTCCCACCTAATCCCTTTCCCAGGGAAAACACTGTGACAACAGACTTCTGTGCAACAGACGGTCAACCAAAGACCAGGCTGGGTCTTGAACACGTGGGGGCTTATTTCACTGTCACAGCTGACACTCCTTGGATTGACTCCATGACAGCTGCAAATCGACTACAAAGGTCATAGGGAGAATTGGGCCGAATAGTTGGAGGCTCCTTTAAGACAATGATTTCTGCAGAAGGATCTAGAAGTCTGGGTAGAAACTCCCCTAAGCACAGCTGCAGATTTTCTGTGGAGGGAAAATGGATGGTTAGTACACAGCTAAATAAATCTCTTGAGTTAAAACTAGTAAGTCTGCAACAACCTCCAAGTTCAAAGCATTGCTCTGGCCAGCTAATGACAAAGGACGATTCCTTCAGACCAAATCAAGAGCAAAGACCTATTTGCTGACTATAGCAAAGTTTTAGGTCATTGTTTTAAGTCATCTGAATGTGGCAGGATAACACTATATATTCACTTCGTTATGGACATGTCTTCTAATCGATCACCCTTTACAATTTGAGAAAGTGCCATAAATATAATGTGCTGTATACATACTACTGCCATAAAGATAACGCTGGTCTTATCCTTCAAGTAAAATAGACCAGTGTGTACATGGCATTAAGCTATAATGTCACAAATAGTTTAAACAAAAACTGAAAACATTAGAATGAAATTCTTAGCTACTAATTATGATAGATTTTTTCAATAAATATCATAAACTTGAACACTTTGACAAATCAACACAATATCTTTACATCAGTGAGCAACAAAAAGGCTTCATATCAGGATACATAACGACTTTCTAAGTCAACTAAACTCACCTAAAAATATCTAGTTTTAGGCTCCCTCTCCAAAATGCTCTGGACAAGCACAAACAACCCATTTACTAATTTATTAACCTTGAAGGCATCACAGTTAATAAAATGTTTATGTCTTGCAACTTCAAGTCACAGGAAAATTTAATTATGGCACTGACTGGTAATCAAGCAACATAAACAGGTTTTTTAAATATTTAAACTACAAAGTTCAAGTTCAGATTTTGGCAGGCAGAAAAATAACATCAGTCTAACATTGCTGAACAGCAGTGATTTTTTTTTTCAAATAGCGCTGTGTGGCTGGCTGTGGAGGTGATTCAGCAGCCACAGAGGAGGTAAGGGGAAGCTAAGGACAGGGGTTCAGGGTCCTGTTCCTTGTTTCAATACAACAGATGTAATTTTCAAGCATTTATATGCTCGGGGATTCCAATCCCTTAAAAAGGTTTGACAACCAGTGCTACAGAGTGAGTCCAACTGTCATTTCTAGAATTCTCAAGGGTCTTAGAAACTACTGGCAATGGCAGCAGACAACACACCTGCGATATCTTGCCCAAGGTAAGAGCACCAGTGGTTCCTCATGACCTCAATGGCATCCAGGTCATCCTTGGAGATGTCATTATTAATGATGAGGTGAATACAGGGAATGATCAACTCATTCATCACATTAATACCCTCTGTTACAGAGTGCTCATCGTTTGTTTCAAAGAGAGACGCTGCTTTGGCATTCAGCTCCTATGGATAAAAAACAGTGGGGAAAAAGTCTCAAAAAGAAGACAAATATTTAAACAAGTAGTTCCCAAACTTCACTGTACATTGGAGTTGCCTGGGGATCCTTAAAAACCACAGATGCCCCAACCCACTCATGCTGATTTGATTGGTATTTGGCTGACCTAGGCACTGGGATTTTTTTTTTTAAACGCTCCCAAGGTGATCGGAATGCAGCAAAGCCTCTTACCAAGCGGCCTCCGCTTTTAAGTCAAGGTCATATTTAACACCTGCTTCTATCAAAAGACCTATTCAATGGTTCTCAGTCTTCACCAAAAATCAAAAAACACCCGCAGAAGAAAAGGTGGTGCCCAGGCCCCTCACCAGGAGACTGGTTTAACCGTCTGGGGGAGGCCTGGGCCACCGGCATGTGAAAGCCCCTTAGGTGATTCTGACACAAACCGGGAGCTGAGAGCCAGGGACGGAAAGAAGCCAAATCCTTGTTACTGCCTTCCCATGGCAGCTGAGCAGGACCTTCAGAACGTAATCTCTATTTGGTGATTTAAAAAATAAAAGCATTTGCGGTCCATCAAATCTACAAGGCTCCCTTTTCAGCTTCAAAGTGCCATGCCATGTCTATGACTGACACAGGAATCCAAGTATAATCAGAAAATGAAGCTTCTGAGATACATACTTGCCACAACTTAATCTCTTCCATCTGGCATTAACAAGAGGTAGTGGCAGAAATGCGGGCCTGACTCCTCCTTGGTGGAGGGCGACCCTGCTGGGTGGCAGGGAGGCCCAATGCAAGCTTAGCCTGAGGTAAAGCCGCCTTTGCAGCTTTCTGAAGACAAGCACCTGGAGGGACGCCTAGGGAGGCAGACAGACTATGGGTGTGCCTTCCCACACAGCAGCCAAGTGCAAAATGACCGCACTAGATCTCCTGTGGTTTATGACAAGGATGTTAACAGCACAGCAGGACCAATCCTTATGGTTCAAACCTTTTAAAAACTGGAGTCTCTTTAGACATCACTAAAGCTTCTCACCTACTAGCTTATTAGTTAGGGAACATAGACAACACATGTTTATTAGATGCTTACTATGTGCCAGGCACAGAGAAAAAGGCTGACTGAGAAGATCTATGCTTAAGACACTCACAATCTAGCAGAGAGGCGTGTGATACAAGCTGTGATGCGGCACACATGAAGGGCACCAAGAAGGGGAGATGCGGTTCTCACCTAACTTTTATCAGGGGCGGAAGAAGAATGATGTTCACTGAAGTAACTTAATCTGTTTCAGTGTAAAACTACTCTTGAGGGTTTGGAACAATCTAAAACCTGCAGGAGGGTTTGTTTTTTTTTTTTTTTTGGTTGTTTTATATTTCTTCCTGGCTTCTAGGAACAGAGGTAAATAAATACAATAAAACACAAAAATCGTCACGCTGTATAAAGAGTACATACCAGAAGGCATTTTCTTCGGTATAAAGCGATCACCGACTCCTTCACGCCCCGCTGGGGCCCCTTCATCAGCAGAGCGGCATTGCTTTGGTAGGCGTACACCAAGTAGGAAAGTGCCTCTTGGTACCTGAGAAAGTTATTGATGAAAAACAGCTCAGTGCTCTTTTCCCAAACCCAGGGCTTAGTCCCTATCGCTCTCTAATACAAGAATGGAACCGGCTGCAGGGATGGAAAAGTCTTCAGCATGGAGGCAGCGTGGTGCAGCTGGAAAAGCCTGAGGCCCAAAGACCACAGCCGGCCTCAGCTCCTCTGCAAACTGGCCGAGAAGCTCACGGCAAATCATGGCACTTCCCTGGACTTCTGTTTCTCCCAACTCTACAACAAGCAAGTGGACGAGAGGCTCACTACGGTCCACACAGACTCTAAAATTCATCGTCTGAGTACATTTTCATTTATCACAAAGAAAATTGGCCATTATCTCTCTCAACCAAGAAATCTATCATTATACAGAAGATGAAGACACATGTGTAATGTTCAGTGCAAACGTGAAGCAGAACACTGAAAAAAGCAGAGACACAGGGTGTGTGTGGAAGGGGCTGTGGTCCTGACAGTTCCTGGTGGGCATCCACAACCAGCATGCTTGGTAACATGAGACGCTACTTACTTTCCTTTCTGATAGAGCTCCAGGCCTGTCAGGAGATACACAGACACCTTTCGGAACAAACTGTAATCTTCATGCCACTTCTGAAAAAGAATGACAGCCATTCATGATTATGAGCGAAACTACTTCTACCCTTTTCCCCACAGCAAGCTTCAAACTCAGTACTAATACTTACAGAGCTCATATGGCCCGGCACAAAAACAGGAGACACAAAAGCTTTCGGATAATAAAGTACTGGACATTTATGATAAAAGTCTACCGCTGACCTTAATTTTCCATGTCCTGTTCCTGCTGCCGAGGAACACAAATATTCATTTCACACGAGTTTTAGCATTTTGGATCTTAACTTCCAACACCCACGCCAAAGTCATTCAGCTCTGGTCTGAATGAATGGCCTCCTGAGTTCTGAGGAAGCCATTCAGACAAGGGAAGACAGAAAGTCAGGGCTGCTCCAATCTCAGGAACAACACTAAGCTTGCCTGGGGGGGTGGGGGGTGGGGGCCAGGGCACACCGAGGTGGCACCCAACAGTGTCATACCTACATGACGTGTTTCGTTTTTGGAAATTTGTAGTCCGCATGCATTTTAATGCATAAAATGCATTTAGTTTTGAATACAGAAATATTAGAAAACTGTATTATTTAAAGCAAACCAAAACCATGAAGTCGTGAATTGCATTGCCTAGGACAAGGCTAAAGTGAGTATTTAAGGGAAATGAAGTGCTGATCAGCTGAAGAGAAGAATGGCATAAAGAAACTGGCCATTCAAAGGGTTAAGAAAAGATCATTCATTCTGACTCAGCTTTTTCTGAGAGGGGGTGGGAGTCACTTGGCGATAATATAAAATTGTTTGCTTTATAGCTTATATATAAAGTTTATTAACATTAGTACAAGTTGTACAAATTGTATTATAAATATATTTGTGCATATGTATAATTTACTATACGAGGATGAACATATTGGAGAAGGAAATGGCAACCCACTCCAGTCTTCTTGCCTGGAGAATCCCATGGACNCTTATATATAAAGTTTATTAACATTAGTACAAGTTGTACAAATTGTATTATAAATATATTTGTGCATATGTATAATTTACTATACGAGGATGAACATATTGGAGAAGGAAATGGCAACCCACTCCAGTCTTCTTGCCTGGAGAATCCCATGGACAGAGGAGTTTGGCAGGCTACAGTTCATACGGTCACAAAGAGTTGGACACAACTGAAGTGACTTAGCATGCACGAGAAGAACATATAAATGACAGCCCCAAACGTTTCAATAGCTCGGCCTCCTTACATTTTTGTTTTTTAGTTGTTAGGGTTGCCTTAGAAATTAATATGTTTGCTTTGTAGATGTAAAGAGAAGACCTCACCTTGTACTCTTCCATATTCATGTCATCTGGACCAATCTCCTTCAGTTTTGCTTGAGCCACCTTCATAATACTGATCGATCTGTGGACAAAGTTAAGAAAGCAATGACAGTTTCCCCTTCAGAGGACTTAGTCAAGATAGAAGGAAGGGTGGTTCACCAAAGTATTCCCTTCTCACCTTTCATCATAGCTAAGATTTTTATCGGCAAATTGTTCCAGAAGGGTCCGCTCTACTACCCTCTTAGGTGCCTCATTTTGGAAGAAGTAGACAAGCACGTGCTGAAGACGAGGATCACTGTGAGACGTGGGGGTCTCCTTGGCGAGCTGATAGAGCCTGGAGTACTCTTCATGGAATGCCTATCGAAGACAGAATTGGTGGTCAGAAAAGGGGGCATGCTGGGCTTGCACACACAGAAACCGCTGCCTAAGGAGGTTTTCATCACTCTAAGAAGACTTCTAAGAAGTTCTTATTGAGGAATGACAGAGGCAACTGGAACCCATAATCTCTTTGCCTTTCAAAAAGGACAAAACTCCTCTGGCACCAGAGACATTCTGTAGCCACAAGAAAATTATTTTCCTCATACAGTGCTCAGAAAAACAAAAGTTTTAATTGTTTCAGGCATACCTTTGAGTACCAAGGACCTGAAATTTAAAACTCCAAATAAATGTATTTAAGAATCTTAAATTTTATTCAAGCACCTTAAAAAGCATGGCCGACTTTCTTATATTATGGCCTCCAAATTACAAAGGCAAGGTCTGATTCACAGGTTTATTAACAGCCTCCTAAGGACACGGAGGTCACTGCAGGCCAGGTGTGACCTGCGCACCGAGGCTGCATTAGTGCCACGGGAGGAGGAGCCGTCAGAGCCGTGGGATGGCTGTGCTGTCAGTCGGGCAGCGGGGAGAGTTTTACGTTTTACTTCAATGAAAAACACTTTTTTTACCATCTGATATAATCACTGCCCCATGATTATGATCCCTGTGGTATAACGATTAGAATTTAACCCTAATTCTAATTAAATTATAATTAAAAAAAAAAAACCAAGACAAAACAGAGATACCTTAATAAGCCCTGCTTCAGACCCATCTCGGTCAAAGGTCTGACGGGCTTTAGCTATGGCCAGGATGACCCCTTGCATGGCAGGGCTCAGCATCACCTACCACAAGAGGGCACAAAACACAGAAAGCAGAGGAGAAAGGTTCAGAAGAAGACTGTGACAGAAAGGTGAACCAAGACTGCCGCAGGGAAGCAGCGCGGCGTGCCCCCCGGCCAGCAGCCACTCCAGGGGCAGGCTCACACACCCCCCGCTCAACACTAGCGGCCCCCGGCCCTCTGCACGGCCACAAGACCTTGCCCATGACAAGCTATCCCTATAGACTCGCTCTAATCTAGCAGATGAATAAAGTGGTACGTCTAAAAATACCTGCGATATGGCACTGCTACATAATCAAGGTAAATTACAGCTCTCAGGGGGAAAGGTCTGAGGTGAGAATTCCACCTGAGTTCTGAGGTTTGGGTGTCCATCCTGAGTACACCAGTCTTTCAGAGTTTTACCTGGGTGAACAGCACATCTGAAACAGTCTGAAACTAGCAGGTACACAAATAGGACTTTATAAAGTGAAAACCTTGCAATGATTAAAAAAAAAAAAAGCCATCCCACAAAACCTGAGGACAGGATTCAGGACTGTTAGTGTGTGGTGACAGCTGCAAAGGAGGCAGACAGCAAACAACCCGGAGATCTGCAGCTTCTCCCTGGAGCTTCAGAGTTAAAACCAGGTCGGCTCACATNCTAAGGAGGTTTTCATCACTCTAAGAAGAATTCTAAGAAGTTCTTATTGAGGAATGACAGAGGCAACTGGAACCCATAATCTCTTTGCCTTTCAAAAAGGACAAAACTCCTCTGGCACCAGAGACATTCTGTACCCACAAGAAAATTATTTTCCTCATACAGTGCTCAGAAAAACAAAAGTTTTAATTGTTTCAGGCATACCTTTGAGTACCAAGGACCTGAAATTTAAAACTCCAAATAAATGTATTTAAGAATCTTAAATTTTATTCAAGCACCTTAAAAAGCATGGCCGACTTTCTTATATTATGGCCTCCAAATTACAAAGGCAAGGTCTGATTCACAGGTTTATTAACAGCCTCCTAAGGACACGGAGGTCACTGCAGGCCAGGTGTGACCTGCGCACCGAGGCTGCATTAGTGCCACGGGAGGAGGAGCCGTCAGAGCCGTGGGATGGCTGTGCTGTCAGTCGGGCAGCGGGGAGAGTTTTACGTTTTACTTCAATGAAAAACACTTTTTTTACCATCTGATATAATCACTGCCCCATGATTATGATCCCTGTGGTATAACGATTAGAATTTAACCCTAATTCTAATTAAATTATAATTAAAAAAAAAAAACCAAGACAAAACAGAGATACCTTAATAAGCCCTGCTTCAGACCCATCTCGGTCAAAGGTCTGACGGGCTTTAGCTATGGCCAGGATGACCCCTTGCATGGCAGGGCTCAGCATCACCTACCACAAGAGGGCACAAAACACAGAAAGCAGAGGAGAAAGGTTCAGAAGAAGACTGTGACAGAAAGGTGAACCAAGACTGCCGCAGGGAAGCAGCGCGGCGTGCCCCCCGGCCAGCAGCCACTCCAGGGGCAGGCTCACACACCCCCCGCTCAACACTAGCGGCCCCCGGCCCTCTGCACGGCCACAAGACCTTGCCCATGACAAGCTATCCCTATAGACTCGCTCTAATCTAGCAGATGAATAAAGTGGTACGTCTAAAAATACCTGCGATATGGCACTGCTACATAATCAAGGTAAATTACAGCTCTCAGGGGGAAAGGTCTGAGGTGAGAATTCCACCTGAGTTCTGAGGTTTGGGTGTCCATCCTGAGTACACCAGTCTTTCAGAGTTTTACCTGGGTGAACAGCACATCTGAAACAGTCTGAAACTAGCAGGTACACAAATAGGACTTTATAAAGTGAAAACCTTGCAATGATTAAAAAAAAAAAAAGCCATCCCACAAAACCTGAGGACAGGATTCAGGACTGTTAGTGTGTGGTGACAGCTGCAAAGGAGGCAGACAGCAAACAACCCGGAGATCTGCAGCTTCTCCCTGGAGCTTCAGAGTTAAAACCAGGTCGGCTCACATCTGACCTGCTCACTAGACAACTGAAATTTTGGTATTTGGAGGAAATGCAATTTCCAAATATTACCAATATTACCAAAGACTCCTGATTAAAAGGCAATTTTTTGTTTGGGATACGACACATGGAACTAAATTCTACCTTTCTGAGCCACCTGGACTCCACAGTGGGCTCGTAAGGACAGGTTTGAGTGGAGACCTGCTGGCAGCGGTGTAGGAGGGTGCCTAAGGCCCTCTCGCCCACCACCTGTGTCTAGGAGAAAATACTGTTGCCGAACGCTTTACACAGCTATGCTCAGTCACGTGAGAAGGAAACACAAGACTGACGACAGACAGCTAGACCCTGACTCATCTCTGTACCTCCTCATCATATCCATCTGCATCAGATCTAACCAGAATCCTTCCCACACTGGGAATCTCGACTTCAGAGACCTCAGCATTAGGCTGGGCAGCAGACTCTGCGTCACGAGCCTGTGGGGGCTGCTCTGACTGCTCTGCAAGGTTTGTTTCCGGGGGCCTGGGCTTCTTGGGTTCAGCTTCCTTAAGCTGTGGCAGCAGAATGGAGAGAAAGAGTAAGAAAAAAAACAGAAATAAAGAGGGATTGGTTAAATGCAGCAGACACAGGATAACAGAAATGTGAGAAACTGGCAATTATTGCCAAAAGCCCACCCCTCCGGATTTTGGGCTTCTGGGCCCCTCTCACCTCACTCAGTGCCGCTTCTACACCACTGTTTTCATAGGCGTGTGCTGTGTTTGCAATCGCCTGCGCAGTCTGCTCCTTCACAATCACAGCATGCTCAGAGGACAGGCACCGAGCCCCGTGGGAAGAGGCTACTGAAGATTCTGAGAAAGTACAACAGGTAGGAATCAGCATCTGGTAATAAAACCACTAGCACACTCTACAAGGCAAGCAGGACTGGATACAGAGTTTAATGTGCACACCTTCTAACTAACCTCTGGAAAAATTATGTAAATTTCCCCTAGAAACTAGTGGCTAAAAGAAATAGCTACTTCAGCAAGGAGTCACTGATGATTCTGTAAAGTTTAATGTGCTCCCAAAGTTGTCGTATTTCTTCATGGCAAAAAGGCTTCCTATAAACAACTATTCGTTAGGAAGATCACCTTTACAGAACAGTTTTCATAAAATCTACCTATTAATCTTACCATAGTTTCTCTCGCAACCTGGGAAATAAGCAAGCACTAAACAGAACGAAAGTACAGGTAGCTAGCTGCTCACCCTTCTGCTGTTACTTCTGCTAGTAGAACTGACTGTCTAGAGCCACAAGCTGGGCTGTCAGGTTGTGCAACACCAACTCTGATCCCACTGCGCAGAGCGTGGCATGGCTCACTCAGAGGACGTGCACAGGGCTGGCTACAGGAGTGCAGCGTGAACTCCCCCAAGTCACTGGCATAAATGCCCTGCTCAGATACCTTGTGATGGAGAGAAGTCCTGTGAGGCTGAGCTGGTGGAAGATTCTATCTGAGGAATTTTGCAAGACTGCTCTTCTTCCCATTCCTCCACTTCCTGCTCAAACCTCCAGTTATCTTCCTGAATGTAATGCTTAAGTTCAACAGACAGGGCTTCCACTTCTCCTGACATCTGATCTAGTTCATCTGGGGCCGCCTCTAAGGAAGAACAAAGACACAGTTAAAACAGAGTCCCACCAAGCAAAAGGTCTCCAAGAAACTAAAGCTCCTTTCCAGAAAAAAAGAAAGTAAGACACTTTGTATTTTTCCTTACTTTTAATGAAAAACACACACATAATCCATCCCTTGTCCAAAGTACTGACAGTATCAGGCCAATAGTCACAGTACCCCAGTAACGGTGGCTGGCACGTTGGAAGGGAGGGACATTAACTATTTGTTAAATGAATCAATCAATGGTAACAAGTGAGGATTTAGAGTAGAGGCCAATCACAGACAAAGTAGCAAGGACAAACCAAACATTTCTTGGGAATTCAGAAAATCATTAGATTCAATGGAAGTTTCAAGATAAACAGTTTTATCAGTGTAAACAATGCCCCTACTACTGATAATAATATCCATCTCCAGGACTTCTCCAGTGGTCCAGTGGTTGGGACTCTGAGCTTCCACTGTAGGGGACATGGGTTTGATCCCTGTTCAGGGAAATAAGATCTCACATGCAATATAGTGTGGTCAAAAAATAATAAATTGAATTAAATAACAAAGTATATCCATCTCAAGATGGTTGAAAATGAAAACCAAGACATTTATACTGTCTCAAGTTTCACATAATCAAGTGCTACCACAAAGCAAAGGGATATAAAGGTTAGATCAATAAATAGGTCAATAATACCTGGGGTTCACTAAAGGCTATGATGAAAAATGACAAGGCTATCAATGACATATTCAATCTCATTTCCAACCCTACAACCGAAACAAATCATAAAAATCTACAGAAGAGTAGCACATCCACATACTGGTTGCTGTTAACTCGTCTTTTCACTAAATGACAGTTCCCACTTTCTGTCTGTTTCTATAGATGAGCCATACCCGTTATAACAGGCCCCTATATACCACCCACAGCCAGAGCAATCATTTGTACAGAAACTCCCACGAGCAGCTGTTCCTGCCCTCACACTGCAAACATGCATTTAGGACGATCAGTTACTGTGAAGTGAGCATTTTCTCCATCCCCTACCTACCAAGCACACAAGAAAGATCATTTGCCGCCCAGACAAAATGCTTATGTTTCCTTACTTATGCAACACAGTGAAGTTTGAACATTAAAAGAAGATGCCCTGTATGATCTCAGATGTGAAAGAAAAAAGAAAGTGTAATATACATGGAAAACAGCATAGAATCTGAAACCAGAATATTTATTGGCTGTATGACAAGTACAGAACCTCAGCTGGAAAATGTGGGTGATAAGAATTTCTGCCCTGCCGCCTCCATGTTAGAGTTAGTAAGTTATTAGAGAAATAAAGCTTGAAAGCATGCAGTAAGGAGGAAAGTACCAGCATAAATGATAATTATTTCAGGGAAATAAGATCTCACATGCAATATAGTGTGGTCAAAAAATAATAAATTGAATTAAATAACAAAGTATATCCATCTCAAGATGGTTGAAAATGAAAACCAAGACATTTATACTGTCTCAAGTTTCACATAATCAAGTGCTACCACAAAGCAAAGGGATATAAAGGTTAGATCAATAAATAGGTCAATAATACCTGGGGTTCACTAAAGGCTATGATGAAAAATGACAAGGCTATCAATGACATATTCAATCTCATTTCCAACCCTACAACCGAAACAAATCATAAAAATCTACAGAAGAGTAGCACATCCACATACTGGTTGCTGTTAACTCGTCTTTTCACTAAATGACAGTTCCCACTTTCTGTCTGTTTCTATAGATGAGCCACACCCGTTATAACAGGCCCCTATATACCACCCACAGCCAGAGCAATCATTTGTACAGAAACTCCCACGAGCAGCTGTTCCTGCCCTCACACTGCAAACATGCATTTAGGACGATCAGTTACTGTGAAGTGAGCATTTTCTCCATCCCCTACCTACCAAGCACACAAGAAAGATCATTTGCCGCCCAGACAAAATGCTTATGTTTCCTTACTTATGCAACACAGTGAAGTTTGAACATTAAAAGAAGATGCCCTGTATGATCTCAGATGTGAAAGAAAAAAGAAAGTGTAATATACATGGAAAACAGCATAGAATCTGAAACCAGAATATTTATTGGCTGTATGACAAGTACAGAACCTCAGCTGGAAAATGTGGGTGATAAGAATTTCTGCCCTGCCGCCTCCATGTTAGAGTTAATAAGTTATTAGAGAAATAAAGCTTGAAAGCATGCAGTAAGGAGGAAAGTACCAGCATAAATGATAATTATGATTACTGTTAGCATTAGTAGCGAAGTCTGAAATCACTGAGGCAAAGCCACTTGTAAGATCTAGCTATTCTCCAAAAGGTACAAAAAATACGCCCACAAGAATGTCACTAAAAAAGGGAAAAACTAGAGGCAACTTAAAAGTCTATCAACAGGAGGCTGGTTTAATAAATTATATACATACTCAATGCAATGGAATTATTTTACAGTTGTTAATAGGAATAAGTTGGTTCTATTCATAAAAATAGAGAGATTGCTAAGAAAAACAATGAAAAAGATGCCAAACAAAATGGAAAAATATCCCATTTGGTGGGAAAAAATGGGGTGTAGGTGAGATATCAATAAATAAAACCTAGCATCTGCACAGAACACTTCTAGAAGACTACATTAGGAGCCTAAGAATGGATACTTGTTGGGCTCAAGGAAGTAGGAAAGCAAACTTACGTTTCCTTTTTCTTCTCTTTTATACTATTTGTATTTCTTAAACACTTCATTACTTTCTAATAAATCTGAGTCTAATTTTTTTTTAAACTTCAAGACTGTTCCCTTCCCTGAGAAGTACAAAATCTCCCCAAGCCTGGGCTCTGCTTATCATGTTTTTACCTGCATTGAAGTGGGGCAGCTTGTCGTTAATGTACATCAGGCAGTAAGCACTAACGTTTCTCTGGCCCCCATAGGAATCTCTTTCAAGTTCTTCCCAGGAAGACTCGGTAACAGAGATGTCGTTGTACTTGAGCCAGACTTGTCGTGGCTGATTATAGACGTAGGCCCAGTAGTGCCCCGCGTTTGCCTGTCCTTCGTGAACAAGGACTGCATGCAAGCGATAAGGCACCTGCAAATCAGAAAGCGTTCCCCGTGTTAGGTTAAAGCAAAGTCATCTGACAGGAGTTTACGTGATGAAAATTCCAAAGTATACCCAACCATAAGACCTAAGAAAACTGCCCATTTACTCGTGTGTTTGATGTAGGGTTCACATCAACAAAAGATCTTGTTGATTCAAGATGAACTGAAAAAAACACAGCCTTGGAATCTCCCAATTATGTCTCCATTCCTGAATCTTTAAAATCAGACGGCTAAACTAGATGACCTCTGAGACCTCTTTCAACTCTATAAACTCCTATGATTATAGATCTGAAACAAAAGATAACTGAGACCTATTTATTCCCCCAGTTCCAAACTCAGGCTATCTAAAAATAGAAGCACCATGACCATTCATGTTGAGAAGATGCTTACCACACCTGGGACCTTGAGCAGTTACGCTGTTCTAGGACTAAGTTTTATTAACTAAAATTAATAAATTTTCTATTAACTAAAACCTAAGTTAGCATATTTCATTATGAATCAGTCACATGGTCTTTATATTTCTTCTTGCAGGTAATCATCCACTTATCTGGGGTGAAGACCCTTTTAACTACATACTTGTTTGTTTCAACATGTGAAAAACTTCCCCTGCCCTGCCGCCCCTACCGGCAATATGGAGAAAGTAAGAGTAATGCTTAAGTGCCAAGTTAAGTATTGGTGAAAGAAAGGCGAGTAAGTAAAGTAAAATTACATTCAATCAGTACCTTGACTTGTTTTTACGGTGGTCAATTTTTTAAAGAATAGAAAACGGTCAACACCCAAGACTCACATGGTGCATTCTTGCTATACAACACAACTATGGTTTCCTGTGACTCTAGAAACAGGACTCTCCTCCCACAGTCACGCATTTACACAGAAGCCTGTGGAGGGCAGTCCCCTAACTGTAGCCTCTTTTCCGGCTATGCCCAGAATGTTATTCTAAATAAAAACATGTGGAAAGTAAGAATTTCTGCCCTGCCTACCTCTCTTTTGGAATTAATAGAGACATAAAGGTTAAAAAATCATACTGCTAAACAAAGGATCATGAAGGATCACAGTACTTTGCAAAGGATGGGGAACCAGGCCCTGGTCAGGTTTCCTCCGCTGTACTGCTTAATTACCATTTTATGAGAAATTTTGTTAATATTTAACAACAAACCTTCCCAATACATGGAAAAAAATACCATGTGGCGGACTCAGGACAAATATGTTTTACATTCTGTTTGTGGTAGAAGGAAGATACACTGCTCTTTTTTAGCCTAAAACACAGAATAATACATATTTCTTTCCAAAATTAATTTTTATATCTTAGGGAAGTTTCCATTCAGTTTCAAAGAAAACCATCAACTTCTCTGTCTGTATCTGCGCATTAGCACCATTAGAACATGCCTTGACTATTTCCCCATCAATTTTCATTCTACCTGACGGAGGAGAGGATCACAGTACATCTGCTCAATAGTCTGGGTAGTGCTTGTAATACCATTCTTTAAGTCTGTTAAAAAAGAACACTCGGTTATAATGATTTCATCCCATGTCACACATGCAGCTTTAGCTCTGCAAAGACTATAGCTTCTCTGTACCTGAGGTTTTCACCCTTTCAGCTTCTCTCTATGAACCATAAAGAAGCATGCAGTTTTAAAGCAGCTAGTGCTTTAGGTTACAAAGACTTATAGTTTAATATAACTACTTATATTTCTAAAAAAAAAAAACTTGGGAGGAATCTAGATTTGTATCATTTACTTATTTATTGCTCCTAGATAAAAGGAGAAAGAAGGGGAGGGCGAGAAACAAGACAAGGCCAAAGGATTTTAGGAACAAAATGCTGAATAATGTGATTTTACACTGCATGCACTAATCAAATTTTCTTTGCCTCCTTAACTATCAATGAAGCATACTATATGTAGAAAAAATTTTTTAAGTGGAAATTCAGGAAACTGCAATTCTAAGTTTGGGTCACCTGAAGTCAGAGTTCAGATAAACTACAGGAAAAGAAATCCAGCAGGTGCAGAAAATTCTCTAAGGTGAGTGGTACTGTGTATCCAACTGCTACTGCTGTTAAGTCACTTCAGTCGTGTCCGACCTTGTGCGACCCCATAAACGGCAGCCCACCAGGCTCCCCCGTCCCAGGGATTCTCCAGGCAAGAACACTGGAGTGGGTTGCCATTTCCTTCTCCAATACTGTGCATCCAAGATACCCAGGAATTCCCAGAAAATTTGAGGAAGTAATCTAGGGAAGAACTTTTCATGGTTATATTACTAAATCAAAGTGTCTGACCTAATCTCACAGGGAACAAAAAGTACCAAAGAGGTCACAATTCCTCAAATTCAACAGAATACATGGCAATGACAGGATGTGTCTCCAAGGTGCCTAATTTCCATGTGTTCACGCAACGAGAAAAGGCAAAGAGTAACCCTCTGACAGCAGAAAGAGCCAACCTTGTATGTCCTGTTCAATCTCGTTCCTCCACCTCTGCAGGCAGGTCTTAACAAAGTTTATCTCCTCGTCTGTGACTGTTCGAGGAGCTGGGTGTGCGGGCATTTCCACAGAAGAACGGGGAGGTGTAAGTGGTTGCTCTGCCATCTTAGACTTGTGTACAGAATCTTCAGAGGAAGAAAAGGTTCCTTCAGCTTCCTGAGACGTGCTCTCTTTACTTGTACTGAAGGAAGATTAAAAAAAAAAACGCTCAGATGATAATTTCCCAACTACGCGTGTGTGCTCAGTCGCTAAATCATGTCTGACTCTTTGGGACCTCATGGACTGTAGCTCTGGAGGAGGGCATGGAAACCCACTCCAGTATTCCTGCCTGGAGCATCCCATGGACAGAGGAGCCTGGCNAGACTCACATGGTGCATTCTTGCTATACAACACAACTATGGTTTCCTGTGACTCTAGAAACAGGACTCTCCTCCCACAGTCACGCATTTACACAGAAGCCTGTGGAGGGCAGTCCCCTAACTGTAGCCTCTTTTCCGGCTATGCCCAGAATGTTATTCTAAATAAAAACATGTGGAAAGTAAGAATTTCTGCCCTGCCTACCTCTCTTTTGGAATTAATAGAGACATAAAGGTTAAAAAATCATACTGCTAAACAAAGGATCATGAAGGATCACAGTACTTTGCAAAGGATGGGGAACCAGGCCCTGGTCAGGTTTCCTCCGCTGTACTGCTTAATTACCATTTTATGAGAAATTTTGTTAATATTTAACAACAAACCTTCCCAATACATGGAAAAAAATACCATGTGGCAGACTCAGGACAAATATGTTTTACATTCTGTTTGTGGTAGAAGGAAGATACACTGCTCTTTTTTAGCCTAAAACACAGAATAATACATATTTCTTTCCAAAATTAATTTTTATATCTTAGGGAAGTTTCCATTCAGTTTCAAAGAAAACCATCAACTTCTCTGTCTGTATCTGCGCATTAGCACCATTAGAACATGCCTTGACTATTTCCCCATCAATTTTCATTCTACCTGACGGAGGAGAGGATCACAGTACATCTGCTCAATAGTCTGGGTAGTGCTTGTAATACCATTCTTTAAGTCTGTTAAAAAAGAACACTCGGTTATAATGATTTCATCCCATGTCACACATGCAGCTTTAGCTCTGCAAAGACTATAGCTTCTCTGTACCTGAGGTTTTCACCCTTTCAGCTTCTCTCTATGAACCATAAAGAAGCATGCAGTTTTAAAGCAGCTAGTGCTTTAGGTTACAAAGACTTATAGTTTAATATAACTACTTATATTTCTAAAAAAAAAAAACTTGGGAGGAATCTAGATTTGTATCATTTACTTATTTATTGCTCCTAGATAAAAGGAGAAAGAAGGGGAGGGCGAGAAACAAGACAAGGCCAAAGGATTTTAGGAACAAAATGCTGAATAATGTGATTTTACACTGCATGCACTAATCAAATTTTCTTTGCCTCCTTAACTATCAATGAAGCATACTATATGTAGAAAAAATTTTTAAAGTGGAAATTCAGGAAACTGCAATTCTAAGTTTGGGTCACCTGAAGTCAGAGTTCAGATAAACTACAGGAAAAGAAATCCAGCAGGTGCAGAAAATTCTCTAAGGTGAGTGGCACTGTGTATCCAACTGCTACTGCTGTTAAGTCGCTTCAGTCGTGTCCGACCTTGTGCGACCCCATAAACGGCAGCCCACCAGGCTCCCCCGTCCCAGGGATTCTCCAGGCAAGAACACTGGAGTGGGTTGCCATTTCCTTCTCCAATACTGTGCATCCAAGATACCCAGGAATTCCCAGAAAATTTGAGGAAGTAATCTAGGGAAGAACTTTTCATGGTTATATTACTAAATCAAAGTGTCTGACCTAATCTCACAGGGAACAAAAAGTACCAAAGAGGTCACAATTCCTCAAATTCAACAGAATACATGGCAATGACAGGATGTGTCTCCAAGGTGCCTAATTTCCATGTGTTCACGCAACGAGAAAAGGCAAAGAGTAACCCTCTGACAGCAGAAAGAGCCAACCTTGTATGTCCTGTTCAATCTCGTTCCTCCACCTCTGCAGGCAGGTCTTAACAAAGTTTATCTCCTCGTCTGTGACTGTTCGAGGAGCTGGGTGTGCGGGCATTTCCACAGAAGAACGGGGAGGTGTAAGTGGTTGCTCTGCCATCTTAGACTTGTGTACAGAATCTTCAGAGGAAGAAAAGGTTCCTTCAGCTTCCTGAGACGTGCTCTCTTTACTTGTACTGAAGGAAGATTAAAAAAAAAAACGCTCAGATGATAATTTCCCAACTATGCGTGTGTGCTCAGTCGCTAAATCATGTCTGACTCTTTGGGACCTCATGGACTGTAGCTCTGGAGGAGGGCATGGAAACCCACTCCAGTATTCCTGCCTGGAGCATCCCATGGACAGAGGAGCCTGGCGGGCTACAGTCTATACGGTCGCAAAGAATTGGTCGGATATGACTGAAGCGACTTAGCATACATGCATGGACTGTAGCCTGCCTGGCTCCTCTGTCCATGGGGTTTCCCTGGCAAGAATACAGGAGCAGGTTGCCATTTTCTCCTCCATTTCCAAAATACGTCTTTGCCTAAATTAATGCACTCTGTAAAGCAAACTGCTCTGTGGGAAAGCATAGCTACAATTTAGTGAATGTTTACTCTATAAAGTTACTGAGCCAAACCCTTCCTTTACAGGCATCATCTCATTTAACACAGCTTGCTGATGAGGCAGGTACTGTTACCAATCCTATTTTACCAACTTTCAAACCCAAGATTCAGAGAAATAAAGCAGTGTTCCCAAGTCGACCCAGCTAGTAAGGGACAGGGAGGGATTACACTCACTCCCATCTGCCTCACATAGTTTACAAGTCTACAGTACCTGCTCTCTAACCACTTGTAACAATGAACCTTCTTCTCAAGAAGAAAGGATGAGAAGGAACATGGAAAGGAGGAGATAGGGAGTGGAGTAGTCAAGGGATCAACTCTTGTGTTTCCAAGATGTAACTGACCAAAGTGAGATGGACAGGTGGATCCAGGAACGAAATACACAGAAGAAAAATGGTATCAGCTGTATACCCAACACGCAGGAATGCAAACTAGGTGGCACTCTGGGAAAAGCATAGGGTGCAGAATTTACAGGCAGACAACTCCAGCTCCACCACATCTCAGCTGAACACCCAAGGAGACTGTAGTAGCCTCGGGTAAGGAATCTAACACTTGAGCTGTAAGAGGTGGATGTCAGCCACTTTACATCATTGTTATAAACTGAGAATAATGTATGTAAAGTAACTGTTAATTTATCTACTAATTACCGCCAAAAAAACTGCACACAGACAAATCAGCAGGAATACAAATGAATCTAAGTATACTTAGGTTTCTGTTTCACACCAAAACTGAAGAACATAAACTTCCCAGTTCTGACTTAAACTCTCACTCCCCTTCCTCCCTGCCTCTCTCCCATATACAAAATAATGGAGCAAACCTCTTTTCCATGGGGACCTATAAATATGAGAAAACAAAGCCAATATAAGCAAAAGAGGAGATGTCTCAATCTCAAAAAAGATTACACACACACACAGATCAACTTTAAAATCTAATATCAGTCAGTATCATTTCATATTATTAAACCGATAAAACCACTTTTTAAAAATTAAAATCATTTATATTTTACAAAGGACATGAAAACAGTTTACAAAAATTCAAACACACACACATAGGTAGCATATAAAAGTAAAGGAAGCCTCCCTCCACCCTGGGCCTCGCGCCATCCCCTAGAGATAACTGCTATTACCATTTGTTATGTTCTATCCAAATAGGCACTCTGCACACACATGAATGAATGAGTAGTAACATGTGTGTGTGTGGGAGGGGCGGCGAAGGAATGACTGGGCTTCTTTTAAAAACATAAAAAAGTCTAAACTCTTCTATAAGCTCTAGGGTTTTTGCTCTAGGACACACAGATCACATTCGATCTGAGCTGGCCCCAACGGGCTCCTCCAGACCACAAAGGCTGTTGCACACAGCTGAGCCAGAAGAGAATCAAGGCTCGCGTGCCACGGCCCCTCCGTTGGATAAGCCGCTGGAGGTTGTCCTCTTCAATTTCTAGCCAGTTCTTTCTCTTATTCTAATTTTCTACTTGTAAATAAGTTTCCCTTTGCTTGATGTTTACTTAGACGTGCAGACTCCTTCAGCAGACGAGTGAATGCCATGTTTCAGAAAATCAGTGGCTGACTGTTCCTCTGGGAAAGGCCTTTCATGGCAGTTAGCTTATAGCAACCTCCGAGCCAGGTGGGCCTGGCAGAGACTGAACACTGTTCCAGAGGGTTCAAGACGTCTCTGTAATAATCCCAACTATCCCTTGGGTGAGACAAATGCATGGGTGGGAATTACGAACAATTCACTTAAGTGGCAAAACCCTTCCCTGTAAGATAAAGAGCTCATGGCCCGTGAGCTCTCACAGGGCAAGCGCTCATCAGGTGGAGACATGGCACACAGCTCAGATTAAGCCAAAATCCCCACTATATACTATTTTAAACTTGTTTCTGTTACCTTTCCTTGGATGTCAGGTCAGGAGTCAGGCAGTGTGCTGAAGAAAGTGGTTCTGTAATGCATGCACCACTTTGAGATGCAGCGCTCTCGGAGGCAGGTTTTGTACTAGCAAATTCAATTACGTATTTCAACATGTCCGGAAGCGGGAACCGGGCTGGGCCCGAGCCATACTTCACATACCTACGAGGCAGAGAAAACCGTACTCTAGTGCCAAGGCATCTTGTTCTTTCAGGCTCACTGCATTATTATATGGAGAGTCAATGGAAAGGCTTATCCTTAAAGGCTAAACAATATTTAATACATTAATCTACAGAGCAGAAGTTTTCTAACTACGAAAGTGAAAAAACTGACAACAATCTGAATCTTTATACTTGACAGAAAGCATTTCAGGTGGGCTCCTAGTCAAAGTCACACCAATGGTGCTTCCTCTTAATTCAAATCACATTTAGACTCTACTCATAAAAGTAAACTCTATTTGTTAAAGGAAGAGAGACATATCATCATTACTCAAATCTGAAAATAATGCTGTTGAACTATCAGGTTGGTGCAAAAGTAATTGCAGTTTTGCATTGCTGAAATTTGCCATTTGATGTTGGAATATATTCTTAAATAAGTGTGGTTATGTTATACATTTTAATGTACATTTCTTGCTTTTTTTTTTTTTGCTAATGACTTATTACTTGCTGTATATTTTATATGTGTTTTAGACTACGGAAATTATGTTAGTCAGAAAGCAAATTCAAGCTATTTTCTTATTCGAGTTCAAAATGGGTCATAACGCAGCTGAGACAACTCACAACATCAACAATGCATTTGGCCCAGGAACTTCTAACGAACGTACAGTGCAGTGGTGGTTCTAGAAGTTTGGCAAAGGAAACTAGAGCCTGAAAGATTAAGAACATAGTAGCCGGTCACCTGAGGTTGACAATGACCAGTTGAGAGATCACTGAAGCTGATCCTCTCCAAGAACTCAGTGTTGACCATTCTGTGATTGTTTGGCATTTGAAGCAAATTAAAAAGGCGAAAAAGCTCAGAAAGTGGGTACCCTCATGAGCTGACTGAAAATCAAAAAACTTGTCACTCTCAAGTGTCATCTCTTATTCTGCACAACAAACCATTTCTTATGGTTTGTGATGTGCAACAAAAAAGTGGATTACACATGACAACCAGTGACAACCAGCTCAGTGGCTGGACAGAGAAGCAGCTCCAAAGCACTTTCCAAACTTGCACCAAGAAAGGTCACGGTCACTGGTGGTCTGCTGCCGGTCTGACAGCTTTCTGAATCTCAGTGAAACCATTACATCTGAGAGTGTGTTCACCAAATGGATGAGATACACTGAAAACGGCAACAGAATGGCCCAATTCTTCTCCACGACAACGCCCAACCAAACGTCACACAAACAATGCTTCAAAGGCTGAACAAACTGGCCTACAGAGTTTTGCCTCATCTGCCATATTTCACCTGACCTCTCACCAACAGACTACCACTTCAAGCATCTCAACAACATTTTGCAGGGAAAACGCTTCCACAACCAGCAGGATGCAGAAAATGCTTTCCAAGAGTTCATTGAATTCCAGGGTACAGATTTTTATGCTACGGGAATAAGCATACTTTTTTCTCGTTGGCAAAAATGTGTTGATTGTAATGGCTCCTACTTTGATTAATAAAGACGTGTTTGAGCCAAGTTATACTGATTTAAAATTCAGGGTCTGAAACCACAAACACTTTTGTACCAATCCAATGTACCCAAGGTTTTTGTTCTTTGCTGCATTTTAGATCAAGTAATCTGCAATTAGGAAAAATGAGACAGAGAAAGCTGGAAATGGGAAGTAGGTGTTGACAAAGGTCAGAGTTTAAGTCCTATGTACACTATGATTCATGTACTCATTTAACAGTGAAGGCCAGGCATAAATTACTGAAGATTTCTTTGGAATCGGTAAATAATAAGTGTCTTCAATATGTAATCAAAATAACTAATTATTTTAGTAATACCCTAGCACATGTTACACTAAGAAAAGAGATTTACTTCGTGAATTCTACAGTTCACTGCAGCAGAGAGTCTAAATGGTACATAAGTTGACTCACAGGTACAGGTAAACTATAATTCTGGGATTCCATTTACAAAAGGAGAGAGTCATTTCACATTTTTCTTCTCTGAATAAAGTGAAAGAAACAGCTGCAGAACTATGGAGAAGTAAAATTGTCTGTTTCTATATCAAAAAGGACATTATGAAATGAAAAATAAAATATAATGCAACTGAAAATCAACCACGTTAGAGGATATGTAGCAAAGTCACTTCATCCTCTCTAATTTAAAAGAGAAAGAGAATGATATCTCCTGTGGATTTGCCTGCCACAGAGAGTTTTGGCTTTCAAAGAAAAGGATGTTAAATATATAAAGCTAGAAGAACTTTAAATAACTGTTTCTAGTCCTTAGATCTGTATCTTTGGCTTACTTTCACCTATCAACTTATGTAAACTTGGCTGATCTTTCAAGATGCACTTTCTCCATGGTCTTCTTTCAGTATGCCATTCCCTTTACCACTGAAGGCATATCTCCCATTTCTGAACTCCTTGTCTATCCCACAGACATGGTAAATGTCTTCTTAAGCACTGTTTGTTGAAAGAATTTATTAATACATGACTGCCTTGGACCAAAGGAAACCTCCTTCTAGTAGAACTGCAGCACTGATAATCTGTCATAAGGTTTTAAGCCATCATTTCACATCTGTAACTCTTCCCAGGCTTGTTGTATTTTAACATATGATATTTATACAAAATTTCAGGAACAAATCTTCTTTGGGAAACTTATCTTCATTTCTATGACATAATCATTTTCCTGTTCTTCTAATGAATTCCTTTAGACCAACTACCTCATACAATGTATTAATTTAGTAGGATTAGAATGAAAGTGGTTTCAAAAAAGATGTCTACACTGTACACAATAAATCTTATTTTTAATATGATATCAAGATACTTTTACAGAAGAAATGGTGAACTTTTTTTTTTAATAATATAAGTAATACATATACCTGGTAAGAAAACTCAAATTCAGAAAAGGATAAAACAAACCATAAAAGCCGTCCATTCCCACCTCAGTTCTACTACCTAATGGTATCCATTAACAAGTTCCTTGCAAAGATTCCCAGAACTATGTCACACACAGACAAGCAATTTTTCAAAAATAATTACTCAAGTAGAATTATCCAAAAATTTAAGTCACTTTATTTTAAAAAGAAAGTCATATTCATACTACAGAAAATACTCCTGTACGCTATTTAAAATCTAAATAAGTCAGAATGCCTAGCTGGTTACTGGCAAATTGAGTATTTTTCAGCTAAAATACATCAGATATACCAGGTATGTTGTATGAAAACAATTATAATTGTTTTCCAATCTTATAAAGTATCACTCAAACTTTTAAAGTGGTATAAAGTCCTGTAAATCACTTCCAAGAGTATCTGAGGACTCAATTTCCAGCTTAAGTCTATATTAAGACAACAAGATGATGGATCGGAACAACTCTTGGGCAAATTCTTCCTAAGTGAGAGGGAGGGAGCTGGGAAGTGGCACCCATAGGTGCAGGGTCTTTCTCAGGCTGGTATAGCGGGGTTTGCCTCTCAGGGAAACTACTGAGCTAGCAATGAAGCAGTCAGAGGTAGAGTAGTGGTAGCAGCAAAAGCAGTAAGTAGATAAAGGCAAAACAAAGCCACTGACATTGTACGGAATCTCCTTCCTAAAGACTAAATTAATAGTCTCTGACTAGAGAGAAGTTACACTGATTCCTTCTTAGGAAGTCATACGGTGACTTCACAAAAGCAGTCAGCAAGAACAGATGGACAATGATTTTTCCACAGGAGAATGGACTTTGTATGTGTCAAAAATACAAGCCCTCTCTTTGAGTCAGCACTACTGACTTGTTTTACTTTTACCAGGCACTTAAAAAACTGTTTTCTCAAGACAAAGGGATTAGAGTTTTGTGATAGTTACCTCTCCTGTGTTTGTGAACAAAATGGCAAGGAAAGCAGAAAAAGTAAAGAGCTATGAAATCAGAACTTGGCTTCTCTTCTGTACACTGTCAATAACTCACCATGTGGCTTGGGTCAAAGGTGTCCTGGGACCACCACTGCCCATCTTAAAGACTGTTTCACATTTTCCTTATCCATTTTATAAAATATACTAGTTAATACTTAAACTCTGAATTAGTTCTTAGATAAAAGCAAATTATCCAACTTTAATATCCCATTCTAAGTACAAAGGTATCTACGACTCACCTTTCCAGTTTTTGCTGCAGAATTTTTATTTCTTCTTTGAGTTTCCGAATACACTCTCGCTTACTTCGAACAAGTTCTTTGCTCCTATACATATACCTAAGCAAATAACAATCCCACAAACACAATTTATATTTAAAAACATTAATAACACAAAGTTTCAGCAAACTTTGGATACAAGGAAACTGCCTTAATCAGACACAGGGTTAGTTCTATGTTAGCTCTATGAAAATACAGAGCTAACATCATATTTAATGATGAAAGACTAAAAAATGTCTTCCCTCCTAAGATCAGGAATAATCCAAGAAGAACCATTCTTGCCTCTTCTATTCAATATTTTCACTGGAGGCATAGTCAGTGCAATAAGGTGAAAAAAAGAAATAAAAGTCATATAGATAGAAAAGGAAGTGAAACTGCCTTCATTTGCAGATAACAGGATCATGTACATAGGAAATCTCAAGGAATCCAGAAAAATGTATCAGAACTAATAACTGAATTTATTGGTAATGCCAAAAGACACAAAGTCAATTAAAAAAGAAAGAGGGAAAAAGTCTATTGCATTTCTATATACCTGTAAAGGACAAATGAAAAGTATATTTTTTTCCCAAAGCCATATAATGTCAAAGGCAATAATTACTTAGGAATAAACGACCAGATATGTGTAAGACCTGTACACAAAAAAATTATAAATCACTGCTGAGAGAAATTAACAAATAATTGAATAAATGAAGCTATACCATGCTTATGGACTAGAGGACTAAAAATTGCTAAAATGTCAATTTCCCCAAATTGATCTATACATTCAACATAGTCCCAATTAAGAGTCCCAGTAGCTACCAGGGGTTTTGACAAGATGATTTTAATACTTAGATAGAAATGAATTGACAATAGCCAAAACATTAAAAAAAACAGTAACACAGTAGGAGATTCATACTATCTGATGTCAAGATTTATAATAAAATCACAGTAGTTAAGAGAGTGTGCACCGGCATAAGATTACACAACAGACAGAATAAAACCTCCAGAAAAAGACCCACAAATGTAAGTCCAACTAATTTTTTTAAAAAGTATCAAGGTAATTCAGTGGAGAAAAGGGAGCTGTTTAAACAAATGATGCTGAAATAACTGGATATCTACATGCCGCCTTACCACCTCCTGCAAAAATATCCCCTTACCTCATACCATATATGAAAATAAACTCTAAATGGTCATAGACATGAACGTAAGAGTAAAGGTCACAAAATTTCTAGAAAAAAATATCAAAGACCTTTGTGACCCTGGACTGGAAAAGTTCTTAATTAGTATACAAAAAGCACAAACTATGAAAGGGCAACTGACATATTAGACTTCATCAAAACTAAAAACTCCTGCTCTTCTAAAAAATGGAAGAGACAAAGATAGATTTAGATTCATATCTAAAATACATAAAGAACTCTTACAACTCAGTATGAACATAATCAACCAAACTAAAAAGTGGACAAAAGATACCTCCCCTAAGTGAAGTGAAGTGAAGTGAAGTGAAGTCACTCAGTCGTGTCCGACTCTTTGCGACCCCATGGACTGTAGCCTACTAGGCTCTTCTGTCCATGGGATTTTCCAGGCAATAGTCCTGGAGTGGATTGCCATTTCCTTCTCCAGGGGATCTTCCCAACCCAGGGATCGAACCCGGGTCTCCTGCATTGTAGACAGACGCTTTACCATCTGAGCCACCAGGGAAAATATATAAATGACCATTAATTAATATATAAATATATAAATGACCATTAATTAAGCACACAAAAAGATGCTCAGTGTCATTATCATGGAAATACAAGTCAAAAGAAAAATAAAGATATTCCTATAAATCCAATGAACAGTGAAAATGAAGACGCTCAGTCATGTCTGACTCTGTGCCACCCCAGGGACTAGCCCGCCAGGCTCCTCTGTGCATAAGAGTTCTCCAGGCCAGAATACTGGAGCGGATGCTAGCCATTCCCTTCTCCAGGGGATCTTCCCAACCCAGGGATTGAATCCAAGTCTCTCGCATTGCAGGTGGATTCTTTACCATCTAAGCCACCAAGAAAAGCCCCAATAAACCCAACAGAATGGCTAAAATTTAAAAGACTGATAATTCCAAATACTGGTGAGGACTTAGAGCAAATGTAGCTTTCATACACTTCTGATAGGAACACAAAATTGTATAGCCACTTTAGAGAACAGTTTAGAAATTTCTTATAAAGTTAAAAACATACTTTCCATACAACAACCAGGAATCTCACTCCCAGGTATCTTACCCAGAAGCACTAAAAGCCACACTGAAACTTTTATGTGAAAATTCATATTCATGATAGCCTAAAACTGGATACATCTGAAATGTCCCTAAACTAATTAATGGAAAAAATACCATGGTACATCCACACAATGTAATACTACTCAATATTAAGAAAGAAACCACTGATGCATGCAACAACACACATGAATTCCAAAAACATTATTCTATGTGAAAGACGATGACCACAACAGGGTGCATAATGAATATTAATGTTCCTAATTTTAACACTTTATAAATGACAAAACTAGAGGGCCAGAGAATAAGTCAGCGGTTGCCTGAGGGTAGAGGGAAGGGACTGACTGTAAAGGGGCATGGGTGATGGAAATATTCTGTATCTTGACTGTGGTAGTGGTTACTTGACTGCATATATTCATCAAAACTCATTGGCTGTACACTTAAGAATGGTAACATTTCTTTGTATGTAAACTATATGTTGATAAAACAGACTTAAAATTCTGTCAGTCTGTCTACTATTTTTTTTCAGGAATACAAATAGTATTCAGATGAGAAAGAAATACACGGCAGCTACTCCACATACTGTTCATCATCGCAGAGAGCAGAGCTTTCACCTAAAACCTAACTACTCAAATTGTGGTCCAGAGATCAGAAAATAACATCACCCTGAGAACTTCTTAGAAAGGCAAACTCTTGGGCCCCCACCTACATCCTCGGAATCCAAATTTGCATATTATCAAGACCTCCAGAAGAGTACTACGGACATTATACTTAGTACAAGCTTACATCTGCCACAGCACATCAAGACGACAATCAACCACAGAACTCACCTGTCCATATAAATGATCTGAGGAAATTCAAGCTTATTGTGAATTTTCTCTGGCTGACCCAGGGACTGATTGAACTCAAATCTTGAGAGTTCAAAGGTCAACACTGGAGGTAGCTTTGTAAACCAACGCTAAATCAAGAGTAGAAATAGAGGAGAGAAAAGTTAAGTTTAGGAAACAGCAATAGCCAGATTTAAACTATCCCTCATTAGACTCTTTCGGTATAGAATTTATATTCAAATCAAACTCACACTGAAAAGAATTTTTTTTAATCCCAAATAGTTAAAACGTCCACACAGAATCATGCCTTCTTACAGAATATGGTTAAACGCTCCTCAAGACTCTGAACTTACAAGCCAGTGAACAACATTTTAATTCAACTATCATTGTCAGAAATAATGACCTTTAAATGTATGAACTGTACCAAAAATCTACATAACATTCACTGCATCATCAGCATTTAAGAGGCTTAAAACCTGGAGAAAATAGCTAGCCCGACCAATCAGAAATTGTCTAACAAGACTAATACGTGTACACATCCTCTATACTACTTATTCATACACAGTTTGAATCCCCTTTACTACTAAAAATGAAAATTGAAATAGCCTCATGATTCTGAGGGTTCTGAAAAAAAATCTCTGAATTCCAATTTATGGATATCACAAAGGACTTCGTCAAATCAACTTATTAAGTTACCTTGAGTTTCAAGAAAAGAAAGTACTGAGTTATTTAAAAAAAAAAAAAAAAAGATCTCAACTGTCACTGATCATAGATGAGGAAAGATTAAACCAGGAAAGGCATTTCTGTTCAATTCACCTGTGTGGCAGAGGTTCATACCAATAACTTTAACATGTTCCCTTTACCAAAGATGCACATAGCTAATTCCCTCCACATAGCCTTGTCAGCATGAGGTGAACCAGACAGTCTGCCTGACCTCCTCAGAGCTAAATCTAAACAGGCACTATTCTCTATGTTTTTAATAGAGAGGTCCGATTCTTGAATAAACGTCTCCAGAAGTCCAAGTTGTGAATAAACACTCTTTCTCTTTTGTAAGAGCATGCGCCAGCTCTGTACAGAGGGCACAGACGTTATGCCTCCCAATCAGGAATCAACACGCTCCTTGAAAAGCTAGGGAGAAAATGGTTCTCTCCCTATTCTAACACTGCTCTATAGCTAATGTACTTTGACAAGGCTCATGTCAGGCTCCCTGTTAAATTCAAGAAAGATTTTCTTCCTCTTATAAGTAATTACTTGACTAGACTCATAAAAAGCACAATTCTGTTTCAAAATGTATGATGAAAGGAGAGTAATTCAAGCTGTGTTGTGCTGGCAATTATGCTACAATATAACTCACTAATTCTCAACCCAATGGGAATGTTGAGATATTAATTACCCTTACTCCTCCTTCACCTTCCCCCTTTCTTTACAACCCACAAAAACAAATAAATCAATCTTAAATTTAACAAAATTTAAAGCAAAGGCAGAGTTTACAACTGAGAACAGTAAATACTATAATAGGGAAGATATTCTAAATGGCATACCATAGGAATTAATCACTGTACTTTTACCCTCCGAAAATATGGAGGCAGTGGGTTCTCCCTACTCAGGTACACGTAGGCTTCAACAGAAAGAGAGAAACTTGATCATACTTGAAACATCAGAGGCAGCATACAACCTTTATGTGATTAACTCAAATTACACAAGAATTTAATTATCGAACACTAAGACTCACTACTTTTATCAACTCATGAAGACACTTCAGACTAGTACAAGTCCTGCTAAGTGTAAAAAGTTATTTAATACATGATGTGAAAACAGTCTGCCCAAAAGCTCAGTCCTATTTAACTGGCTTTGTCACTGGCAAAAGCAAAAATATCCAACTCACCTCTTGTCCGTACTTCACTGAATGATCGGAAGGAAGCAGCTCAATGTCACCCTCCACCATGGCCCCTTCTAAACATTCGTCTAAGTTACGATAACCGTTTACCTGAAGGGGATACTGGCCGAAGGTCTCATTGTTACAAAAGGGCTTTCCTAGGCAAAGAGACAGATTGCTTTTTTAAAGGCATCACTACTGCTTTCTAAAGCTTTTTTTCTGGCACCAGAGAAACAGTGTCAGCTTAATTCAGCAATTTGCTGAAAAGAGGTTAGACGTATACCTGGCCTTGATGAGCCAGTGGACCCATTCGCAGATCACTGACAACTGCTAACCTCACAAAAAAGAAAGACAACGAGAGGCAACACGCCTCCTCATCAAAGACTGTCCCGCCACCTGCAGATGAGTCTCCACTAAAGAGCCCTACCTGAGTCTGGCCAAATTCTAGATCCAACTATCAATTTATCAAATGATGAGCAGAGAGGAATATGTTAAACTGTATCACAGATAAGTGAGCAGCAAAACTTTAGACTGTAGAGAATATAAGAGAATAACCTAATTTCTTTAAAAAAAAAAAATGTATTTCGAGGAAGAATGGAAGGATGGGATAGTCTGCAGATTCTGGAAAAAGCTGAAAAGACATATATTAGTCAGTCACAAATGAACACATTTGATCCTGATTAACACAAACTGTAAAGAAGTATACACATAGGGAAGTGCATGTATCTTTACATACGTAAAATTATTTATTTATATACACAAAAACTTATAAAACAAAAAGAGTATTTGAACACTTGGCTAGCTGTATATGACAGTAAGAAATGCTGTTTTGGGGAAGTGATAGTGGATTAGAATGTTTTAAGGAGGCTATCAGAAGGGTAAAAGACAACAAGGGTTAGATGAGGAATGGCTGGCCATGTGTCCAATGTACAGCTAGATAAGCCACTAGAAGAGATACACATTTTTTGGCAGTCTGACTCAACTTTGAGTTTAGATATTATGTTTGAAAAAAACAGAGAAAACTGATAAATATCAGTGTACATCTGATATTAATACCAGGTTTGGGCTGGGCAATATTATATAATTCAATATAACATCTCTGCAACAAACACTGTGCCCATTTTGCAGATGAAGAGACTGAGGATTCATGATCCAGGATCATGGAGCTTGTCCATGGTCACACATAACAAAGAGGCAGAACTAGTATTCAGACCTGCACTTGTCTGACTCTCAAGCCTCTTAAATACACATGTGGTCACAAGTCAAGAATTTACATTTAGAGCAGAGGATTTACCTTCACGAATCCCTTCAGTGAGGAAAGTACCATAGAACAGCTGCACCATTGGATTTTCAGATTTGTTCCTGGGATTGCTACTTTTAAAACAAGGAAACAATTCTGTATCATTTGGATGAGGTAAGCAATATACTAAATCAAACAATCATTCAAAAGCCAAAGTAAAACATTTTCATTAAGAGCCAGGCATGGTCTAAAGTAAAGGATTAGTTACTCACTGAACAAGTTTAGTTCAAAAACTCACTGATCAAGTATATGCCCAGCACTGTACTAAATTCTGGAGACACAAAGGCAACAGGCATGACTGCTGGTCTTAAGGAGCTGAAAGTCTAATAAGGAAGTCATCCATGCAAATACATGTATGTGTGTATATTCAAGAGATAACATCCATATCCAGTGGTAGAAGTATATACGGTATAGAAGTTGTATAAAAGCAAGAATGAGCCCTCTTGTGCAGTTTTTCAAATGAAAAAGTTTTCCTGGTGGCTCAACAGAAATGGAAAGAAAAGTTTATTTCTATAATCCCTTTTTAAATGTATTGGAAAGCTGTTTTATGATACATACTTCTTCCATCTAGAGTTTAAAAAAAAAAAAGCTTAGGAAACAAATACCTCTGCATCTATATTTGGTAAGAGGTATTTATATTCTTTGCCTTGAATTTTACTTGTCAGTGATTGAAACAATTAAATTCAATGTATTCATATTACACCTCCATTCTCACATCAAGGATTGATTTGACCTTTCAATACATTTTACAGCACAGGTGTTGACTTTTAAAAGTTAATAGCTATGGCCCTTTTAGTAAAAAGTTACAGGTTAATGTGATTATCTATAGAGGGGAAAACCAAAGGCAAGGGGGAGAAACAATGACAAATATGAGTGGTTATACCCCATGGGGGTTGGTAAAAATCAGTCATTTCTACTTGAGAAGAATAATCATCTCCTGTATCATCATTCTCAGTGAACCGCTATGAGGAGGAGAATGCACAAATCCGCCACACTCACTTAACATTAACAGCTAGCTGGAAGGCGTCCTCCAGCCAATCCAGGAGCTTGTGTGTGAACTCACTCACATCTTGCTGTAAGAGAGGCACAAAGTGCAGAAGAGTTAGACTCAACACTGTATGTGGGCAAATGAAACTCTGCCCTTGTCCCACCAATGAGTAAGGCTCTATTACTGTGCAAGATTTCTTGCTCAGGTCCAAATATCATGAAGATACAAGGAACACTGGAGCCCAAGGCTGCAGACAGCACACAAGGTGCGCTAGGGGATCTCTGATTAGGAGGAAATAGAACGCTGCCCCTTCCAGCCACATCTATTTGTAACAAACTATCAAACACTTCCAGCTAGGCCTTTTAGAAAGGTTCAAAGAACAGACTGTAGTCCTCTAGGAGACCTGAAGGGAGAAAGGAAATATTTTGAAATGTTCTGAGAATTCTGTAGAACTGTAAGACCTTTAGACAAACAGAGGGGGGGAAAAAAAGTAATTGTATGAACAGCTCTAGTTTTTATTTTAATAGGAGGTAGGGAAAGAAATAGACTTGCGACTAGAAAAGAAAGATTGCTCAGAAAAGCTACTGAACTCGGGTTTAGACAGTTTTAAAATTAGGATTCCGATCTGGGCCATTCCAAGACAAAGGTGCAGAAAAAGGACGGACTTTCTTTTCCTCGGTGACCCTTTGCCATGATTCACTGAGGTATCTTCCACACTCCTCCTCTCTAATTCAACAGTCCCTGGAACACTCTCTTCTTTCTATTACTTCTTTCCTTTAGCACTGCCAGCCTCCTCTACACAACACACACAATGCACATACCTTCTTTTTACCACCTGTTCCTTAAGCATTATAAAGGGCAAAGGCAGGCACTCAAGTCCTACACTGTCACGGTCAGCTTATTCTACAGCTGAGACAAAGCGGCATCACTGCAAGCTCCAGGACTAGAGGCTTCCCGTACCTGCTGTTCCTCAGGTGATCGGAACGCTCCCTTTAAGAGGTCCAGGGCTGCTGAAGGGTCGACAAACTTGCGATTTGATCCCATCATCAGAGCAAACAAATACTGAAGCTCCTGCATAAACACGATATTTCTCTTTTCCTGCAGGAAAGATGGCCATATGTACTCTTATAACCTCATATTTGGAAAATTAGGACACGTAAAGAGAAATGTTTTTAACAATCACCCCCTAATTTACATTTATGAAGATCTAGACCAGAGTCAGGCCTCAAATTGTTACAGGCAATCTGATAAGGGCTGTGGTGGGGACTGCCCTAAAGTCAAGACTACCTGTGTATTGACAGAAGCAAGAGACCGCACACTATCAGGAAGCAGAAGTGTTCCCTTCCTACAGCCGCTGCCCCTCCTCCTGCTGGGAACAGCATCACCAAGGAGAAATCCTGGCGGGGCAGGGGTGATGTGGGCAGGCGGCTACCCACTTTGGCAAGAATGAGCTGAAGGCTCTTCTATGACGCTCCAGGCCTCCCGCGTCATGTCATCCACTCTGCACCACGCAGTGGTGGAGAGCCTGAAGGGGGCCCAGTGGCGGAGAAGCTGAGGCCACCACAGCGACTCGTTGCTTTCTTAGAACTCTTTTTCTCATTTTATTCCTGCTTAACTTCACATTTTTGTAAATCCTTATTTCTTGTCACAAAGAAATAAAAGGGGTCATCAGGAAACGGAAACAAATGTTGCAGAAGCCAGAGGACATCACAGTCACCAGCTTTAACCAAAATCTAAAGGCCTTTGGGATGAAAGGCGCTGAACAGTGAGGACTCCTCAACACCAATTTACCGTGTGACTTGGACAATTTTCAAGTACGGTCTGTGGTAGACTATAGCTGAGAACAAGTCTTCGGAATTCAGGCAATTGAAACAGAGACTGAAATAAAGAAGGAATTGGATTAATAGCCTTTCTTTCAAAATAACTGCAGCAAAAAAAAATATTTTTTAATCTTAAAAATATGTGTATAACCATTAATTTGGTATTTCTATTCTAAGGAAATAATGGCTATGTATAAAAATTTAGCAGGAAGAATGTTAATCCTTTTTAGAGAAAAACTAGAAGCAACCTAATGGCTAATAGGAAAAGATTAAATAAACTATAGTGCACCTGTACAGCAGATTATTATACAGTCATTAATACTGTAGAAACAATGTTTTCATAAAACAGACTTCTACACAGTACAAATGAATGATCCAGAGTTACATATATCAACATGGATGCATCTCAGAAACAGTCTGTGTAGAAAAATAAGAGTACTATGCTGTGCATATGAAGTTTAATCATATAAAACAACACGGTACACTGTTTAGGGTTACATACACCTGTGGGTGTATCTAGGAAGGCAGGCACATACGGGGGAATGGGCACAACAGGGACTCAACAGTACAGGGATCTGAAACAATTCCTTCTAAAACTGGGTGGCGAGTACAGCTGTGTTCATTACTCTCTACTCTTTGTCATAAGTACTATATTTTAAGAAATTATAACAGTAGATATCTCGGACTGGCAGAATTAGGGAGAGGAATTCCTTTTTATTGTTTGTAAATTACACATTTTTCCAACTATGACTAACTCTCTTTTCAAAGCTGATGTTTTAAAAAATATCCTGTATGAACCTAACTCCTCATCCCAACATACTCCTCCAGTGAAAAAGCCTTCCAGCCCATAGATCAGAACTCTTGAAGCAGCAGCCTGGGTGGACAATGGGCCTCCGACCTCCTAGACTCCATCACAAGCTCCACAGGATTCAGCCAATAGTACAGCTAGACTGGGACCATCACAAGCTCTACAGGATTCAGCCCACAGGAGGAATGGCCACCTGGCCTAGCAACTTTAGCCAGGTGAGGCTAGGATAGCAAAGTGCTGTCTGGAGCCAGGCCTGGGATGCTCAGCTCTACCTGCTACCTGCTCTCTTTTCTTCCCACCTCCCCTGTCTACCTAGCCCTTCTCCACTCCTCTCAGTTTCATCCCTGTTCTGCTAACAGCAAAGTTCCAGGACTTCTCTTCCACCATGAGAAAAACGGTTTTACATTCCCAAGTCCCTTCACTGCACCTCTGCAGCTTCATCAAAGTCGGGCGTCCCCCAAAGATGCTGTGATTCTTAAAAATGACAACAGTGTGAGTTAACGTTACTCACATTTCCCCATCCAATACTGACTGGCCATCCGCCATCTGCTGCTTCTCCTGAAGTCTCTCTAGCACTAATGATCTCCTCCTCCTCCAGGCATCAGAGTTCAGAACTTCAGAATAATCTTTTGACTCCTTCCCTTTTACTAGCCATTGACATCCAGTAAGAAGGCCGTTGCACTCTGACTCTGGGGCACTATTTTATTCATAACCACCTCCTCTCCCTCAGTCCCAAGCACCTAATCCAACTCCCTGCTCTGCACACACTGTCTCCCTGCCTCCAGAACCTCCTCTCTGCCAGCCCACTCCCCACACAGGTCCTTCTCACCATCTTTCTAACATGTGGACCGAAACAGAGCTCCCGAGTCACTGAAGACTGCCATGTGGTGAGAGGTCTTCTGGCCACCCCAAGTCCACCACCCTTCCTAGGTTCTGGCCACCCCAAGTCCACCACCCTTCCTAGGTTCTGGCCACCCCAAGTCCACCACCCTTCCTAGGTGACTTCAGTCAACATCCAACCCACGGGACACCCTCTCAGCTCTGCCTTGGGAAGAAATCAAGGTTCCAACCTCTCCTCCACTCCCATGGCCACCAGCCTGGCCCCGGCCAGCACGCCTCGCAGTGACGACTACGGCAGCCCCCTTCACACGTCTCAAAACTTGCCTCCTCACCCCTTCATTCTGCTCTCCTCAGGGGCCAGAGGGAGCCTTTGAAAACTCAAGCCAGAGTCCATCACTCCTCCTCTCAGAACCCGCACAATGACTCCCCATGTCACTCAGAACAAAAGTCAAGTTACCGCTCCAGCAACACCTCCGATGACCCTCTCCTCCACTCCGAGCATTCCAGCCACTTGGGACTCTGAGCACACCAAGCTTGCACCCATGCTGGGACCCTGCGAGGCACGTCTCACCACCTGGAACACCCCCAACCCCTGCCCCCGCCCCCAGCAGCTATGGGCTCTCTTCCTTGCCTGCTGCCCAGGCATGTGGCTCCAGTCTCAGCCCCTCAAGAGTCCTGGCCTGACCTAGCAGTCGACGTGGGAAACTCCTCCTGCCCTCCCGAGGCAGCTCCAGTCTCCCTCACCCTCCTCTCTTTCCCACCACACCGAACACAGTTTAACATAGTATAGAAACTTAGCTAATCTAGTTAACTGGTTAAGTTTGTGTTGTTTTCTATTTACTGTTCCTTGTCCATCTTGCCTCACAAGAACCCACTTTCCTAAGGGCAAGGGTCAGTCTGGGTTTGGTTCACTTCTGTACCTCAAGGGCTCAGAACAGCACTAGGCACACAGCAGCTGTCTGGCTTATATTCGTGGAGGGAACACAGGTTCTTTTGTTCAGCCTGGGGACCTCCAGCTCCCTGAGCATCTTACCTCTTGTGACCGACTCCTCGGCCCCATCTCTACACCCTCATCCACACCAGGATGCGTCAGTATCTGAAACAACTGCCAGAGGCCAGACCACGCGTCCAGAACGCCCCCTCCGGAACCACAGCCTGTCCTCTGGCTTACGGGACACCTGCGTTGCGACGTCACCAGGAACCCGAGCAAATGAGTATCTTCCCTGTCTCCCCAGTCATTGCCTCCTTTCTGTCGTCATTCTGCCCTCTCCCCAGCTTTGAGCCCATGATCTCTAACCACCCTTCATTAAATCCTCAAACTGCCCTTTGGTTCTTTAATCTAACCCAGCAAATCCTCCAACTTAGATGAACTTAATTTTCCACTTAAGCAGTGTGGAGCACTGCCAAGAGAGAAAGTCTCAATAAAGTAGGGCACACTGATACCACTATGCATTTAAGTCTATAAGCTCAAGCAGAGCTTCATATTTTTAGAAATTCTACTACTGTGGTCTGGTGCCAACTGACTTCCCGCTGTTGACAACTATTTTAAACTTTCACCCTCTTAAAGAGAGTCTGTCAACTTTTCCACACTGTCTCAGAAAGTGGTGCTTATTTCAGAGGAAAAAATGACTATTGAGGAACCATTTCAGGTTGAGTTAGCAGTCATCACTTCTTCCTTGTCCTCTGCCATGGCTCTCCTGCCCTCCTGCTCCTGGAGGCCAGGCCCTCCCCACACGCTCCCTGTCCCATCCACCCGTGCTTTCTCTGAACCTTTCTCAGCTGTCTCGTCACCAGCTCTCACAGGAGGGATGACAACTCAGGGCGGGGTCTCAGTCTCAGTCACTCCCTCTCTCTCAAAAGGAAAGAACTGACTGACGTCCCTAATTCCCAGTGAACAGAAGCCAGTGGGCCGCTTAAAGCGGAAGCAGAATCACAGCACTTGTCTGCCCCAAACCTTCCGACAGTTACCACCTCTCCTAATTCCTGAGTCCTCGATGACCCCCGGGTTCCCTGTCCCCCACCACCGCTGTCGCCACTGCTGCCTGCTCCTCCCTCTCGCCACTCGGTCCCAGCTTTCTCCCTATTTCTCAACGTACTGAGCTCCTGACCCTGAGTCTTTGTACTTGCCGTCCGCTCCGTCTGCAGCGTTCTTTATGTGATCATTAGAAACGTTCTTCAGGTAACCACATGGCCCATCCAATGCCTTGCCCAAGTCCAGCCTCTGCTCAGATGCTCACCGTGGCAGAAAGGCCCTACCCAACCCCCCTGGATGAACAGCATCCCTTCCCTCTCTAGTCCCTCTCACTCTCATTCGTCTTTATAGTCCTCAGCATCACCTGATCTGTAATTTGCATCCTGTATGTCCCACTCTTTTCAAACTCCATGGGAGTGTGGGCCTTGTTTTATCTACTGCTGTTTCCCCAGTGCTAAAACAGTGCCAGGCAAAGAGTAAGTTGAAGGAATCCATGGGTTTTATGCGTGGAAGCAGAGGGTTCAGTCTTTGGCTGAGCAGTTGGGGTGCTGTCAAGTACTGTGAAGGAGAAGCTTGCAGGATGGGCTCAAGTGCTGCACTGCAGCCACGTTAAGTTTAAGAGGCAACACGCTCCCCAGGGCAATTCATCCATCCTTCCATGGGGCTTGATCACCAACTGCAGGCTACTGATTCCCAGAATGTTATCTGCCGCCCAGGTCTTTTTACTCAACAACAGATTCACAAAGACACCTGCCTACCCAGTAGTTCCATGTGGACCCTACAACTCAGCATGTTTTAAAACTAACCAAACCCCACGATTAACACACGTGCAAATTATTCCTCCTCTGCTGCCCACCTGGTAGCTCGGGTCAGAAATCTGGTCTTCCTCAGCCCTTCCCGCACATATCCCTACTGGGCTGCCTGCCATGCCCTATACGTCTCATCTCCTGAACACCTTGAGAATGTTTTCACTCCCACCTACCACAGTTTATGCCACTTTCCCATTTCAGGCCCAGACCATTTCCTTCCTGCTTGGTCCCTTACAATAGCCTCTCAAAGACTGGTTTCTCCTTGTTAATTAACTCGTGCTCTGCTGGAATACACCACACATTGAGTCTATTTAAAAGCACAGAAGACTTTGTTTTCAGTACTGCCCACTTTAGACACCAGAGCGTCTAGGTCCGAAACCTAAGAAAGTAACCGAAATACAATCATACCGTGGGGAAAACGCTCCAGTTTTATTTATCTGTCTCCATTTTTTTCAAAGCTGTGTTTCTCATATTTCAGCTTAATACATTACAAAACTGTCTCCAGAAGACACAGCTGTCTCTTAAAATTTTCATACCTGAATCACAGCACTAAACCAGCATGTATTGCCAACATTTTTCAGCCCAACTGGCCAACCATCAACTCGTCTCCAGTCACTGGGATTGGGATTTTCTCCCCAGATTTCACAGCGTTTTCTCTTTGAGCGTTTCGTTTCTGCAGAGGTTACCTCGTGCATCCTAAATTGTGCCAACATACCACATATCAAAAAAGAAAAGAGTTAAACTGTTATACTATAAGGAGGTTGTAGATAACCCGTCATAGGAAATTCAAAATGCCAGGTACACTACTAACTGGGTTATCACTAGGCAAATAGTAACTTTAGTTTTAACATAAATGAAAAGTAAGGTTTAAACATGAAGTTGTTAAAATCCTTCCTAGCAGAGCTTATTACCAGTAAGGCCCCTGATGGAACTGAGTTGAGACTCAAGACTATTAAAGGTTTTACATTTCAATGAAAGTACCTTATTTCAGACTTGTCATTGAAAGAGGCAAGAGAGACACTCAGCGAAAGCTAAGCACCTCCAAGTTGTTTAACACACATATCATGGTCCTAAGCAACTCCGCAATAGGAGGGGATCCACATGTCTACAAACTAACATGCCACCCCTGGAACTGGGTATTTGCGAAAAATACCAATCACTAAATTAGTACCAATTCAAAAAATATATCCTCCTAGTCACTTCTGAGACAGGGGAGTTAATGATAACTTTCATTTTCAAATAGCCAACAATGTAACTCTCAAAGTTTACAAAGGCTCAAGGTTTATAAACAGAATATGAACTCATAGACACCTTAAAAAAAGAGAATATGTATTTATCAGATATTTGCACTAGTTTGGTTTCCATCCTATCGACTGAAAACTACAAAACCTTGCAGTTTCTACTCAACTCAAAGACAGCAGGCTGCAATAAGACTGTTACCATATTTAGCTTCTTCAAAAGTGAACCAAAGAGTAAGTAAACTAACATGAATTTAAATTTTCTCATAAAAGAAGTTTCATTTAGGTGCAATTAAAGAAGCCTGGCAGAACTGTCTTTAACCTACACACTAAGGTGAGGAGCAAAGATTATAAATTAAGTCAATAACCTGTTAAGATCTCTTCCATCAGCTTGAATTTTGGGGGACTCCAGCAGACTCAAAGCGATGGCAGCCTGAAGATCATCCTTGCTATCGTGAGTAAGGTCTATCACTTCTATAAGATAAATAGAAATTTAATTAGTCTACATGCAGGAAACAGTGCCTTTCTGTCTATATTGAAGGCAAAAAGGTAAAAGCAGTCACAAAATTAGCTCTCACTACAGTGGCTCATCTGTGAAAAAACAACTTTATTACTCCATGCCAGAGTCAAAGTAATAACTTACTGCCACACTGTAACCTTACGGTTAGTTAACAGTACAGTAATAATAAGCTGCTAAAGTGCAATGAATCAAATACCCCCTTTTGCAGCCTTACTTAAGAGTCAGAAATATATCCCATACCTGCTGGTTAAATAGTGTACTTGCCGTAAAGTAGCAGCTAAAAGTTAAACATTCAAAAATGGATACTTTCAATCTCACACAAACTATTCTAGAGAATAGGGAATATACTCCTCAACCCATTTTACAGTCAGCATAGCACCCGGTTACATCCCAAGCCAATCAAGGGCAGTAAGAGAAAGGCAAAATGACAAACTCACGCATGATCACAGATGTAAAAAGCCTAAACATAAGCAAAACAGAATCCTGCTAACATACCACAAAAGATTATATACTAAGACCAAGCTGAATTCACTGTAGAAATGAAATACCAAGCTAATGTTAGAAAAGAGGCCAGTAAAATTCATTATCTAAGCAATTAAAAGGAAAAAATGATCATCTCAATAGATACAGAATAAGTATTTGATAACATTCAACCTCTATCAAGGAATAAAAACTCCAAGCCAAGTAGAAAGAGAAAAACTACTTTTAGACTGAGAAAGAATTATCTATGGAAAACCCACAGCAGACTTTATACTGAATTGTGAAATTTCCTTTAAAACCAAGAGTAAGATGAAGATATCTCTTGTGAGGGCTTTTACTCACCGTGGCTCTCAAAGTTCCAGGTAGTGTGATAAGAAAATAGGAAAAAAGCTTAAAAACTAAAGAATGCAAAGTAAGAAACAAAACTCGTAATTCACATATACAATGAAGCCCAAAATAGTCTATGGAAAATGGGCGTGATGAATAATAAGAGGTGGTTAGATAAGCAATCAATGAACAAAAGTTAAACGAATTTATATATATGAGCAATGAAATAATTTATAAAGAAAAAAAATCACAAAGAACGTAAAACTAACAATCAAGACCTTGTCTACCAGCCTAAGAATAAATGTATGGATCAATGGAACAGAATTAGTGGAACTGAACTGACAGTCCAGGAATAAACCTCATGGTTGTAGTCAACTGATTTTCAACACAGATACCAAGGCAATTCAACAGAGAAAGAATATCTTTTCAACAGAAGGTCCTGGGACAATCGGATATCCACAGGCAAAAATGACTTTTAACTCCTTCCTCACATCATTTACAAAAATGAACTCAAGGAGTGGATCAAGCCCTCAAGATAAGAGGTAAAACAAAACTCTTAAAATAGGTAACTCACCACGACCTTGGATTAGAAAATGGCGTCTTCCAGATGATACTAAAAGTACAACAGTTAAAGAAAAAACTGATAGTTTGACATCACCAAATAAATATCTTTGGGCTTCAAAGGATACCATCAGGACAGTGAAAAGACAACCCACAAAATGAGAGAAAGATTTTGCAAATTGTGTATCTGGTAAGGGAACTATGTACAGAATATATTAATTCCTGCAACTGAAAAATAAAAATACCAACGTTAATGTAATAAAATAATATATAATTTAAAAAAGAAAACTTTAAAAACGGGCAAATAATTCCAACGGACAGTTCCCCAAAGGAGATACACAAATGGCCAATAAGCACATGAAAAAATGTTTCACATCATTAGCCATTCAGTTCCATTCAGGTCAGTTCAGTTCAGTTGAGTCGCTCAGTCGTGTCCGACTCACTGCAACCCCATGAATCGCAGCACGCCAGGCCTCCCTGTTCATCACCATCTCCCGGAGTTCACTTAGACACATCCGTCGAGTCGGTGATGCCATCCAGCCATCTCATCCTCTGTCGTCCCCTTCTCCTCCGGCCCCCAATCCCTCCCAACATCAGAGTCTTTTCCAATGAGACAACTCTTCGCATGAGGTGGCCAAAGTACTGGAGTTTCAGCTTCAGCATCATTCCTTCCAAAGAAATCCCAGGGCTGATCTCCTTCAGAATGGACTGGTTGGATCTCCTTGCAGTCCAAGGGACTCTCAAGAGTCTTCTCCAACACCACAGTTCAAAAGCATCAATTCTTCGACACTCAGCTTTCTTCAGTCCAACTCTCGCATCCATACATGACCACTGGGAAAACCATAGCCTTGACTAGCCGGACCTTTGTTGGCAAAGTAATGTCTCTGCTTTTGAATATGCTATGTAGGTTGGTCATAACCTTCCTTCATAGGAGTAAGCGTCTTTTAATTTCATGGCTGCAGTCACCATCTGCAGTGATTTTGGAGCCCCCCAAAATAAAGTCTGACACTGTTTCCACTGTTTCCCCATCTATTTCCCATGAAGTGATGGGACCAGATGCCATGATCTTCGTTTTCTGAATGTTGAGCTTTAAGCCAACTTTT
>SJYX01014023.1:33434-60472 GCA_006410675.1 Oreotragus oreotragus | reverse complement strand
GGCCACTGCTGAGTTTTCCAAATTTGCTGGCATACTGAGTGCAGCACTTTCACAGCATCATCTTCCAGGATTTGAAACAGCTCAACGGGAATTCCATCACGTCCACTAGCTTTGTTCTTAGTGATGCTTTCTAAGGCCCACTTGACTTCACATTCCAAGATGTCTGGCTCTAGATTAGTGATCACATCCTCATGAGTATCTGGGTCGTGAAGATCTTTTCTGTACAGTTCTGTGTATTCTTGCCACCTCTTCTTAATATCTTCTGCTTCTGTTAGGTCCATACCATTTCTATCCTTTATCGAGCCCATCTTTGCATTAAATGTTCCCTTGGTATCTCCAATTCTCTTGAAGAGATCTCTAGTCTTTCCCATTCTGTTGTTTTCCTCTATCTCTTTGCATTGATCGCTGAAGAAGGCTTTCTTATCTCTTCTTCCTATCTGCTGCTATTGCCTCACATCCATTAGAATGGCCATCAACAAACCAACCAAAAACCAGAAAATAACAACTATTAGTGAGGATTTGGAGAAAACTGGAACTCTTCTGCATTGCTGGTAGGATTATAAAATGGTGCAAATGCTATGTCAAACAGTACAGACGCTCCTCAAAAAATTAAAAGTAGACTCCCATATACTAGCAATCTCACTTCTGGGTATACATCAGGGTTTCAGAGGCATCTGCACATTGAAATTCAAATGGCTCTATTCACAAGAGTCAAGCGGTGGAAGCAACCCCAATATCCATTGGCAGATAAATGGATAAACAAAATCTGGTATACACATACAATGGAGTATTATTCAACCTGAAACAGAAAGGAAATTCTAACATGCTACAATCTGAATGAGCATTAAAGACCTCATACTAAGTGAAACAAGCCAGGCACAAAGGGACAAATACGCTACGATCCCACCTTTAAAAGGTACGTAAGAGTAGTCAAAATCATGGAAAACAGAAAGGATAGAGGTTGCTAGGGGAGGGAGTAATAGGGAATTACTGTTTAATGGGTACAGGTTTCAGTCTCTTAAGACAAAGAAAGAGTTCTGGAGATGGATGGTGATGATAGTTGCACGATGACATGAATGTGCACAATACCAGTGAACTGTATGCTTTAAAATGGCTATGATAGTAACTTTCATGTTATGTGTAATTTACCATAAGGAAAAAAAATTGGAAAGAAAAGAAAGGAAATCCTGTCACATGCCATTGCATCGATGAACATTGAGGATATTATGTTAAATGAGATAAGCTAGTCATGAAAACATAAATACTATATGATTCCACTTATATGAGGTATTTAAAGTAGTCAACTTCATAGAAGTAGAAAGCAGAAGGCTGTTACCAGGGGCAGGGTAGAGAGAAAAGGGTTGCTTAATGGGGTCACTGGGAGTCGGGCAGGACTGAGCGACTTCACTTTCACTTTTCACTTTCATGCATTGGAGAAGGAAATGGCAAGCCACTCCAGTGTCCTTGCCTGGAGAATCCCAGGGACGGGGGAGCCTGGTGGGCTGCTGTCTATGGGGTCACACAGAGTCGGACACGACTGAAGTGACTTAGCAAATGGGAATGAAGTGTCAGATTTACAAGATAGTTCTGGAGATCTTTTACACAATAATGTGAATATACTTAACACTACTGAAATATATACTTAAAAATGGCTAAAATGTAAATTTTGTTAATGTGTTTTTACAACTGAAAAAAAGGATTCTAACTAATAAATTACAAGGTAATGATATATAAAATATTATCATTTTGAAATCTCCAATAAAATAAAGAATCTAAGCAATAATCACCAATGGTGGCTGGAAACACTAGGTGTGGAATTTTATAATAAATGAATCAAGCTGACAACCTGAACACAATAACAATTTTAACAACACAAAAAGGGGGTAACCAGACATTATTTGCTTCTTGATATGACAAAACAGAAGAACTATACACAATACTACCTACGACACTGTCATGCCAGATAAGCACCTAAATTAACAGGAAAGAGAGAGGACATAAAACTTCATTCAAGTACACCACAGGAATGCAAACAGCAAATTCCAGAATGTATGAAACATGACAAAAAAAGAGACAGGGAGTTTATAGATAAAAGGAATCTCAAAACATTTCAAACGTATTTTTTAACATGGATTTTTTTACTGAAGTATAGTTGACTTACAATGTTTCAGGTTTGCAGCAAGATGATTCAGATATACAAATATACATATATTATTTTTGAAATTATTTTCCATCCTAGATTATTACAAGATATTGACTATAGTCCCGTGCCATACAGTAAACCTTTGTTGCTTCATGCATTATCTATTTTTTTAATTAGAAATCAAGCATTCTATTCATACTAAGTCAAACAAGTGGAGTCAAAATGTCATACTTTTTTTAGTTAGGCAAAAATTCATAAGTTTTTAAAAATACATATTATACATATTTATATATGTATACAAAAGCTTTTCTACTACACCTGATAGAGGCTTGAGAAAGACAATTTTAAAAAGAGATGGAAAAGCTGGAGAACATAAACTAAATGAAATGGGAGTACTGAATATGAAATAGAAGAAGTGAAACAAACTAGATAAAAGGTCATCATATAGTCCAGTTGTTTTTAAACATGACTGCTCATTAGAAACATATCTGGAGCTCTGGAGAAAATAAGCAATACCTGAGCATTTGAATTTTTCAAAAAATTTCTAGATAATTCTGGTACGCACCTGGATTTTAAAAACTTATTTTTTTCAAAGGTTTTTCTATTATATCCTAGTTTTGGTGATACAGAGCTGTACTATTTTTCTGTTGCCAATCATGATACAATGGTATTAAACAGGTGATAGTTACATAATCACAATAGTAAAAGATGTTTATCTGTTTTCACAATCAATAGGCAGAAAATAAATAAAAGATAATTACAATTCCAAGCTTTAAAGGGAACATGATTAACTGAATAATATAAAATAATTACATACAATTTGGGAGGGGGGGGTCAAGCAGAGTGGTGCGGTAAATGGAGGTGCATACATGCACATGTTTTCATCTGCCCAGCAAGTCTTTTGGTTGATGCATTTAGTCCGTTTACATTTAAGGTAATTATCGACATGTATAATCCTATTACCATTTTCTTAATTGTTTTGGGTTTATTTTCTGTAGGTCTTTTCCTTCTCTTGTGTTTCCTGCCTAGAGAAGTTCCTTTAGCGTTTGTTGTAAAGCTGGTTTGGTGGTGCTGAATTCTCTTAACTTTTGCTTGTTGGAAAGCTTTTGATTTCTCCATCAAATCTGAAGGACAGTCTTGCTGAGCAGAGTATTCTTAGTTGTAGGTTCTTCGTTTTCATCACTTTAAATATATCCTGCCATTCCCTTCTGGCTTGCAGAGCTTCTGTTGAGAAATCAGCTGATAGCCTGATGAGAGTTACCTTGTAATCTTTTGTCTTTAATTTTTGCCAGTTTGATTACTATGTGTCTTGGTGTGTTCCTCCTTGGGTTTATCCTTCCTGGGACACTCTGTGCTTCCTGGGCTTAGCTATTTCCTTTCCCATGTTCAGGAAGTTTTCACCTATTATCTCTTTAAGTATTTTCTCAGATCCTTTCTCCCTTTTCTCCTTCGGGACCCCTTAATGTGAATGTTGGTGTGTTTAACATCGTCCCAGAGGTCTCTTAGGCTGCCTTCATTTCTTGTCTTTCTTTTGTCTATATTCTGTTCTGCGGCAGTGATCTCCACGACTCTGTCCTCCAGGTCCTTTATCCATGCTTCCGCCTCAGTTATCCTGCTGCTGCTTCCTTCTAGTGTACTCTTCATCTCTGTTTGTCTGTCCTTTAGTTCTTCCAGGTCTCTGGTAAACATTTCTTGCATCTTCTCATCTGTCTCCACTCTCTTCTGAGATCCTGGATCATCTTCATTATCATTATTCTGAATTCTTTTTCTGGAAGGTTGCCTATCTCTGTTTCATTTAGTTGTTTTTCTGGGATTTTATCCTGTCCCTTCACCTAAGACATAACTTGCTGCTTTTTCACCGTGATTAACTTTCTGTAATACAGTCTTTGTTTTCGCCATCTGTGAGAATGTGCTACTTCTTGCTTCTTCTCTCCGCGCTCTGATGGCTGAGGCTGAGAGGCTTGTGTCATCTTCTTGATGGGAGGGACTAGCAATGGGAAAAACTGGGTCTTGCTCTGGTGGGCAGGGCCTTGCTCAGTGAAGCTTTAATCCAATTATCTGCTGACGTCTGGGGTTGCACTCCCTCCCTGGTAGTTGTCTGGCCTGAGGCAACTCAGCCCTGGGGTCTACAGGCTCTACGGCTGAGTTAATGGCAACCTCCAGGAGGGTTTACGCCAAAGGGGGCCATCCAGTGCCCCCGTCTCTGTGGTGAGCCCCTGCCGACCCACGCCTGCACAGGAGGCCCTCCAACCCTAGCAGGTAGTTTTGGTTCAGCCTCCAGTGGGGTCATTGCTCCCCTCCTCTGGTCTTGGTGCACACAAAATTTTGTTTATGTCCTCCAAGACTAGAGTCTTTTTTTTCCCCTCAGTCCTCTGGAAGTCCTATCATCAAATCCCGCCAGATTCCCTGGCCTTCCAGTCCCTTTGTCGGATCCCAAGGCTGGGGAGCCTGACATGGGGTTCAGAACCTTCACAACAGTGAGAGAACTTCTTTGGCACTATTGTTCTCCAGCCTGTGGGTCACCCACCCAGCAGATATAGGATTTGATTTTTTTCATGACTGTATGCCTCCTGCTGTCTAACCTTGGCTTCTTCTTTTTCTCTGGATGTGGGGTATCTTCTTTTGGTGGGTTCCAGTGTCGTCCCAGATATCTGGCTGCAAATTTTTGCAGGTTGTCCTCCTGCAAAGCTAGTTGCAAATTTGGTCCTCCTACAGGAGGAAATGAGTGCACATCCTTCTATTATCTGCCATCTTGAACCAGACTTCAAACATAGCTTACTGTTTTATTTTATGTCGGTCATTATACTCTCAAACCAACTACCAACATATTGTTCATGAGACAAGCAGGGAAATTCCTACAACAGTATTTCATGAGATTAAGAAATTGTTATTAATTTCTAAGTGTGATAATGTTGCAGTCATGAAAAAAAGGTATTCTAGAATTTTTTTTAACTTAAGCATAAATCATTATATGATCTAGCAATTCCACTCCTAGGTATACACTACAAAGAATTAAAAACAGATAATGAAGTAAAATGGAAAACACGAAGATAATGTAACAGAGTTAATACTGCAGATCAGTGGGTAAGTACTGCCCTTTCAATAAAAGGTCCTGGGTGGCGAGGGGCGGTGCTGGGGGGCAGTGACAGATCTAACTTATTTCTATCTTATGTCTTACCAAAATAATCCATTTCAGATGAATCAAATATTTAAATGTGAAAAGCAAAACATTACAATTTTAGAAGAAAATATAACAGAATATCCTATGCCGTCATGGTATAAGAGTTCTTAAACAAAAAGCATAAACCACAGCAGAAGATGAACAAATGAAAGCTATTTATTAGCTCATCACCACAGAGGAAAAACACAGGTCATCAACAAGAAGGTATTTGCAACGCCCAAGTCCAGAAAAATGGATTCATATCAAGAAAATAAGGTCACTATCAGTGTGAATATCAAGAATCAATAGAAAGAAACAAACAGAAAAACCAGCAGAAGATACCAAGAGAAATGTCACATGAAGGAACATGAATGGTCAAAAAGGAAAAGATAATCAGTATCATTATTTTTTAAAAATTCTAGTTAAAAACAAGATAATCATTTTATATCAAAAACACAAGCAACAATTTTACAAGCTAACAATCGTAACAGCAAGAGTTACCCTCAAACTCTACCGGTGGGAGTATACATAGGTTAAAAAAATCATTTCGGAAACTAATGTCACTAATGCTGTGTGCTTAATCGCTCAGTGCTCAGTCGTGTCCGACCCTTTGTGTCCCCACAGACTGTAGCCCACCAGGCCCCTCTGTCCATGGGGATTCTCCAGGCAAGAATACTGGAGTGGGTAGCCTTTCCCTCCAGGGGATCCTCCCAACCCAGGGATCAAACCCAGGATTTCCACATTACAGGTGGATTCCTTACCATCTCAGACACCTAATACCTGCTAAGATGAAGACAGGCATGTTTCAGTACTCACTGATTACATGGCAAGTCTTTAAACACTAAAGAAACTCTTGGCTACGTGCATGAAAACACGTGAATCAAAATAGCTCACAGTAGATTTGTTCATAATGGCAAAAAAAATTCAAAACAACTCCAAAGTCAATCAACAAATTTATCAATTCTCTTGTGTATTCAGACCAAGAAATACTACACATGAAAAGAAATGACTACAGGTATAGCCAACATGGATGCCATCTCAAAAAGAAAAATATGGATTGAAATAAGTCACTGTGCACTAAAAGACATATATAAGAATATTCACGGCAGCAGCACTCAGAATAGCTCGAAACTGCCCAAATATCGATTAATACCACCTGACCCAGCTGACAGATCCTCCTCCCAGAAGCCTCTCTGGTCTCCAGAGTACCACTCTCTGGGTCTTCCTGCTATGTCTCCACACAGTCTTCACTGCCCCCTCCACCTTCCCCAGACATCTCAACATAGGAAGTACCTACTGCTGAGACACGAAACCTTTTCTCCTTTCTATATCCGCTCCCTAGGAGAGCTCATCCTTTCCCATAACTTTATGTACCATTTACAAGTTTATGATTTCAGGTTTTATCCAGGTCCAGCCCAGCTCTCTCCCCTGAACGGCACACTTGGATCTCCACTGTCTTTCTGACAGTCCACCTGGATGTCTAACAGGCCTCTTAAATTTAATATTTCCAAAATCGATCTTCTCATTTTCCACCCCAAATCTGCTCCATCGGTAATTACTCCCGTGTCAGTTAAGTACAACTCCACCCTTTTAGCTGCTCAGGAAGAAAACCTGGTAGTCGTCTTTAACTCTGCTCTCTTTTGTCACAGCCCTCATCGCCTTTGTAAGCAGATCCTGGGCAGCAAGCACTTGCCACCCTTCCCCCACTGCATCCTGGCCCACACTGCCCTCATCAGCAACAGCTTCCTGAATGGTGCTCAGCTCCCTTATCTGCCCCATGCTCACTACTCCCTCCCACAGTTCTGTTCTCAACACAGCAGCCAGAATGATCCTTAGGAAGGGGAAACCAGTTTACAGCATTCCTCTGCAGCAAACTCTCCAATGGCTGGTCCTCCAGCTCAGAGTACAAGCCAAGCAGCTATGAAGCCTCTACATAATCTGCCTCCCGTTCACTCCCTCCATGGCCTCATCTCTCACAAGGCAGCAATTCTTGTCCCTTTTGTTCATCTCCAGTGCCTAAAAGAGTGCTTGGCACCTAACAGGGGCTCATTAAATAACTGCTGAATGAATGGAACCATGTAAGTGCTGAGAACTGTGCCTGGCACCTCATTATGGCTCAGTAATTAGCCATGATTACCATTATTTCCGAAGGGTTGATGTGATGGAAAGGACACTCACAGAAACTCATTTCTTAATTTCTGCTAGTTCAGAAAAGGGCCCAGCCAGGATATACCTACTTGCTAATTCCTCTTTGCTGGCAGCACTCCCCTCTTCTTCAGATGGTTCTGCAGCAGTCTCTTGGCTGGGCTCTTTAACTCTTTCATCAGTGAGAAGGCTGACTGCCTGGGTGATGTCACCATTACTGGCCTAAGGGGAGGGAAAAAAAAAATTTCAAAAGTCAAACATCACGGCATTTAAAATAAACAGCAAGTGAGTTTGGGGGTTATAACTCCTTACTACTCTGGTGTCATACTAAATCTAGGTATAATTCTAGGATATACGGTAGGAAACTTGAAGCGATGCCATCATACTCCCAGGTACAGGAAGGGAGTGCCATGAGCTGAGTTCCCACAGCATGCAAACAAGAATGAAACCTCATTGCTTTGGATACTTCTCCTCCCAACTGCACAATGGCTAAGGCATGATGTATCAGACTCCAAATGAAGTCAGCCCCTACATAAAGGTGCCGAACAGCCATCATATTCTCTAGTGGTGACCACACTTCTATTTCATTTTAACTTTTTAAAGTTTCCTTAGGGAAAAATTCTAACGTATAGAATAGAAATGGGAATATATAACTGAATCCCAAGTGCCCATCACTTGACTTCGATAGTCACTGAGCCACAGTCAATCTTATTTTATCTCTTCTGTCTTCTCTCCCCCAGATATTATAAAGCAAATCCAAAGCATCTTATTACATCATCATCATTCAACATTTCAGAATGTATCTTTAAAAAAAATATACAACCCACAGTGTTATCCTCACACAAATCACCAGTTTAAACTGCCCTGACCCATAAAAGGTCCATACAGGGCAGTTAGTTGATATGTATCTTAAATCTCTGCAGAGTTCCCTGCACTGTCTCTTTCATCCTCAACTTTTTCCTGCCCTTATAATTTATAGTTTGAAGATACTGGGTCATTTGACCTCTAGAACTTCTGTCCCTATACATATGCACTTTCATTTTGGCATAAAAATAGCTTGAACTGACATAACTATGATATGAACAACTGTCTAAAACCTGTTGACTCATAGAGGCCTTGAAACTAACCTTCAGAGCTTCATGAAGAAAAGAAGGGTCCTGAATGCCTGTGATTTCTCTCAGTTGATTTAACAGCATTTGGCAGCTCTGTATTTCAGAAACAAAATGAACACATGTGTCAATCAGAAAGTAAACCTGGATACATGTAAAGAAGAGACATAAACATTTAAGGTAAACAGGCTTGAGAATTGCATTTCTTACTTTAAAAAACCAACAAGCTCCAAGCAACAGGGTACTGACTGTCAGACACATTGTGAAATGTCAAATGTATGACTCTTTTAAAAGCTTAATCATAGAAAATGCTTTTGGTACTTATGGAAGAAATACAAGAGTAAAATTACAAATACATAAAACATTTAAATGCAATATTCTAGCCTTAATGGACACTTAAAGTGCCTCTGTTTCTCTCTGTGAGCAGTGCGTAAGTAGGTCACTATAAGGAGTCCAGGGAATTTGCATGGATATGAAGATGTGCTATTTTGAGCTTCACTGCACATGCCATTTGTGTGTGTCATTTTTCACTGACAATAAGTTTCCGATCATGTAATTAACAAACGACACCAACAATGTCACATTTGAAACTTTAGGTCTGATTGATTAAAAATAAATATAGATAAAGCTGGAATTTTCTGAATTATAAATAAAATTCCAGGGAGAATAAAGTATGGAGTGTTTTCTCTTCATTAATCTGAATCATGGCAAACCCTTCTGTGCTACAAGATCAGTTTATAACCCCTTTCAGACTCAAAGTCTTCACTAAGCATTTGGTCCTGTTTTGCACAAACACAAAAGTTAACACAAAACACCTATTTACAAGTAAGCTCAACTTAAACAGCCAGTTGGCCCAAGTGAAGACTTAGTGATCTTTCAGATGAATACTGAAATGGAACAGTTCAAATTTAGTCCAGCCAGCAGAAATCTAATTTATAGTATTCTTAAGGTTATCCTAGAATGAAGCCCCGAATCAACAGCTGATGTTTGACCACTAACTATCCTTCAGTTAGCGCTGTGTCTCCAAGAGGCAGTCTAGTTCCCTGCCAGCTGTAAGAGAAACAGTATCCTCTGTTCTTCAACAGCTGAGGGCCCAATGCAACACTCAAGTATCACGCACTAGAAAAAACGAACTGAAACACCCCTGTGCAGTCCTCAGAAAAGCATCAACAGTCTTTCTGTTCTAGTCACAGGCCATGGTCATAGGCTCAAAATGGAGCCCTACCCTGCTGAGCCCAGCAGTGGCTGGGCATCTGTCTCAGGCAAGCACTGCCTGGGCACTGGGAGGAGGACTTTCACACTAAGAAGTGCCCAGAGCTAACCTTGGAAAACACTGCAAACACACAGCATGTGATGTTTAGAAAAGTAAAGTATCAAAAAGTCTGTTTCCAAACGAATCCTAATTCCATTGATCATACTGTGTAAAAGTGGGCAAATCTACATAGCTGAATCATACCCACTTTTCTAAAAAGTCCAAACTGACGTACCCAAAAAAGGATGGAATAACAACTGGGAAGGGGAAATGGGTAGTGTATCAGCCCTGAACTGGAACCAAGAAGGAAGACTGGGATAGACAAACACACCTTCACCTCAGACCACTCGGTGTTTCAACAAAAGACAATGCCAGATGGAATAACAGCTCACACACACTGCTTTCTTCCCACCAGGTGCTGTTCAAAACACTTCAGAGGTATTAACTCATTTATCTCTCAGAACAAACCTGTGAGAGAGACACTGCGCCAATCTGACAGAAGTCTGTGTCATAGAGAGGTTGAGTAACTTACAGAAAGTTACTGAGAGGTTGAGTAACTTACAGAAAGTTACTGCTAGTGAGGGTTGGAGCTCGGATTGGACCCCAGGCTGTCCGACTCCAGAGTCTGCACCCTAACCTCTGTGCCATGTTGTATCTGAGAAGATGAAGAAAACAGGCAAAAATGCCTACTTAATGCAAAACGATGCAAATATTTTATTCTTAAATTTTGACCTTGATCTTAGCAAGTTTTCTATTTTTATTTTAGATGCCTTTATAAAAGCACAGTTTTGATTACTTAGTAGAACAATCAGTTCCAAATAAGCTACCATCAGGAGCTAGAGATGTAAACACTAGAAGAGACTGAATCTAAGGTGCCATCGGTTATAAAATGGTGCCACCAAAGAGAAAACCTGCTGCTAAACTATGACACAATACCTTCACGACAGTCCTAAGAGACACATGAATTGGTCACATCAGCTTCTTGTGGCTCCAAAATGTCTCATTTATGTTGAGAAACAGAACAAGTCACCCTGCTTCCAGGTGCATAGCCTGGCATGCATTAGGTAATTCTTTTGCATATTTCTCACCAACATTAAAAAAGGCTTAAAACACCTACAGTATCTTCCTTTCTGAGGTCCCATGATGCAATTGATTGTAGTTTTGCATGAAAATCTGAAATCACAATCATTCCCCCAAAGACAAATATTTTACTTCACATAAAATCAAATCTGTACCCTGCTGTTCTGTTTCCATGCTTTTCTTCATAGTTCTTGTTTGTTTCACTGTTGAATCATAATGTGATCTTTTTAAAGTTGTTTTAGACGGCAAGTAAACTAACCATGCAGTACCAACAAGGCATGTAACTTGGCTGCCATGGTGGCAGGAACAGCTATGACCAAACCCACATGTGTGTAGACCATGATAACTACACCATATGTGCTATGTGGAGGATAGTAAATTAAGGAGCATCTCAATTTCAGAGATCTCAGAATGCCAAATGAGTGCTAATCAACGAAATATGGTATTCTAATGATAACTAACTTACTAACTATTACATGTGGCCACAGGTTAAAGTCCCACGCCTCTGTCTCCACGCTGTAACAGGCAGCAGCAGACATTAACACTTCTAGAATAATACACTCAGGAAAGGAAACTCAGGTTCCCTTTATTTTTAAAGCTATTGGGCAGAGATGACAAAGACATAAAATCATTCTGTGCAGCTCCAAGAACAGTGTTATACCCATCTCATCTCCCTCAAGAACTCTGTGTGTGTGCTAAGTCACTTCAGTCTGACTGTGTGACCCTGTGGACTGTAGCCTGCCAGGTTCCTCTGTCCTTGGGGATTCTCCAGGCAAGAATATTGGAGTGGGTTGCTCTGCCTCCGCCAGGGGATCTTCCTGACCCGGGGATCACCCGCATCTCCCACATCTCCTGCATTCACAGGCAGGTTCTTGACCACTAGTGCCACCTGGGAAGCCCCATACTCCTCAAGGACTCCAGCCCCTTACTATTCTCTGCCCTTTCTAACTTCCCATGCTGACGGAACAAACAAGCCTGTAAAGGAATGGGACTTACTATCTTTACCTGATATTTCTCACCATGTGGATCTCTGTTTAAATGTGAAATTCCTGCCTCCATAAAGATAAGAATCACACAACACACTACCTAATGTGAATTATCCACAGGACAGTGCTGTTCACAATTGTAACTAACAGTTATTGAACGCCTTTCTGTCAGGAACTTTGGATGCCTCATACATCATGTAATCCTTGGAACAACCCTAAAATAGTCAAGGACCATCTTCATTGTACAAATTAGAACACTAAGGTTTACAAAACCAATTTTGTCATCAAATATCTTGCATTAAATGATTACTCAAAAATAACTATTAACAGTCTGAACAACACATTTCACAAGGAATAAACTAGGCTATTGGCACACATGAACAACTGCTATTACATGACTCAGTCCTATAAATATTTAGCTAAACCTAAATTAAATTCTCAGAAGTACCCACACCCCAAATCCTGATCAGGGCTTCCTGGGTACAGACAGTAAGAAATCCACTTGCAATGTAGGAGACTCAGGTTCGATCCCTGGGTCAGGAAGATCCCCTGGAGTAGGAAAAGGCAACCCATTCCAGTATTCTTACCTGTAGAATTCCATGGACAGAGAAGCCTGGCGGGTATATCTGGCATGTTAATTTTACAACAGACAAGCTAAGCTCATTAGTGTCTTAGTGCATCGCTAACTCCCAGTTTCTCCTCAACTTCACACGAAATTGATTTAAATATTAACTTCACCATAACTATGATGCTACAAATAAAGGACACACCCAACAAGAGACAAGACAAAGCCTGTGCTCTAGCCATAATGAAGTCAAATAACTGGCAAGAGCCAACAGGTTTGCATTTCCTTAACTAAATACACATTATTTTCATAAAACAAAGAGTACTCTCTTTTCTTGCCCAGAGGCAGTAAAGAAAGACAGGCACACACAAATCTCTAGAAACAGCTCAGCTACTCCATGCTTTTGGTGCAAAGCTCTGTACTCAGGTTCTCTTACAGCAAAGACGGCAACTCACCTCATCATAAACAACAAGCAGGATTATCTCCATGGTAAAAACATTAAGTTATCAAGCTTTTGTAATAAACTGGCCTAATCCTACTGCAGTTGAGTTCAGGCGCTCAGTCGTGTCCAACTCTTTGCGACCCCATGAATCAATCGCAGCACACCAGGCCTCCCTGTTCATTACCATCTCTCAGAGTTCACTCAGACTCACGTCCATCGAGTCCGTGATGCCATCCAGCCATCTCATCCTCGGTCGTCCCCTTCTCCTCCTGCCCGCAATCCCTCCCAGCATCAGAGTCTTCTCCAATGAGTCAACTCTTCGCATGAGGTGGCCAAAGTACTGGAGTTTCAGCTTTAGCATCATTCCTTCCAAAGAAATCCCAGGGCTGCTCTCCTTCAGAATGGACTGGTTGGATCTCCTTGCAGTCCAAGGGACTCTCCATTCTCCAACACCACAGTTCAAAAGCATCAATTCTTCGGCGCTCAGCCTTCTTCACAGTGCAACTCTCACATACATACGTGACCACAGAAAAAACCATAGCCTTGACTAGGCGGACCTTAGTCGGCAAAGTAATGTCTCTGCTTTTGAATATACTATCTAGCTTGGTCATAACTTTTCTTCCAAGGAGTAAGCGTCTTCTAATTTCATGGCTGCACTCACCATCTGCAGTGATTTTGGAGCCCAGAAAAATAAAGTCTGACACTGTTTCCACTGTTTCTCCATCTGTTTCCCATGAAGTGATGGGACCAGATGCCATGATCTTCGTTTTCTGAATGTTGAGCTTTAAGCCAACTTTTTCACTCTCCTCTTGCACTTTCATCAAGAGGCTTTTTAGCTCCTCTTCATTTTCTGCCATAAGGGTGGTGTCATCTGCATATCTGAGGTTATTGATGTTTCTCCCAGCAATCTTGATTCCAGCCTGTGTTTCTTCCAGTCCAGCGTTTCTCATGATGCTGTCTCTTATACACATCTTGCACAAACACTCTCTTCAGCCAGACGGGGTCTGGCCGTCTCTGACACGCTCCCAGGTCAAGCTCAGACGTCGCCTTCCCGGGGAAGCCTTCCCTGCGTCTCTGCGCGGAACGTCTCTCTGCCCCCCGCGCGAAGCGTCGTGCCCACCAAGCTCAGGCTTCTCGTCAGCGGGTCCCGCGTGCCGCACGCGGGGCTCAGGAAGGCTGAGCAGCGGCTCTTCCTCCTCTGTGTAGCCGGCTGACCACACCCCCAACCCCGTCCTGCAGGTGTACGTGATCGAGCCCAGCGGCATGGAGTTCGCCCCGTGCCCAGTGGAGGCCCGCGTGGGCCAGAGCCTGGAGCTGCCCCTCAGGATCCACGGCCTCATGCCGGGCGGGGCCAACGACGTGGTCACCCTGAGCGACTGCTCCCACTTCGACTTGGTGGTGGAGGTGGAGAACCAGGGCGTGTTCCAGCCGCTCCCAGGTAACGCAGTGCTGTGAGCGGCCGCCGACTGGTGGGATCACCGCCGATGACCTGGGTTATCAGCGTGGGTTGCCCAGGTTCCTAAATCGGGAACTGAGCCAGCGGAGGGGTTGAGAAATGGCGTTTGTCCCCCGTCCACCCCCAGCTATGGTCTGCCCTGCACCTTTCTGCCGTGCGGCCCTCGTGTTGCTCGGCTTTCTGAGCCTCAGTCTCCACGTCTGTAAAATGGGCGTCATGCTAAGGAGACTCGCGTGTCACGGTGCCTGTCGCAGTACCTGGAATGTGGCGGCTGCCTGGAATACACTGTCCATAGCGGTTCTGATGAGTGGCAGAATCGCAACACCTTTGTGATGCCACGGTCTGCCCCTCCAGGGCCGCTGGAGCCAGGCCCCCCGCAGGGCTGGGTGGTGGAATGGGTGATGGTGGCGGCACTCCGTCACGGTGTCGGCCCTGCCGGGTGTGGTGCGTGCACTTGGCGTGCATGACCTCATCAGCCTCAGCGCCTCTGTGGGAGGAGGGGCTGCCGTCAGGCCACGTGTTGGACAAAGAGACCGAGGCCGTTAGCTGCCCAGGGTCCCCTGAGGGCCCAAAGCCAGGCCACCAGGGTGGAACCAGCTCCTCAGGGTGGAACCAGGTCCCCAGGGTGGAACGCAAGGCTGGGTGTGCCAGCACTCACCCAGAGCCTTAGTGCCCGGGAAACGGGGCCTCCCGGGGGGTCGGCCCCCGGAGTCCCCTAGGGTTGCAGGTGATGCTAAGCAAGGACTGATGGTGAGTACACCCCGGGCAGGGTGAGGGGCTGGGGAGCAGTGTTCACAGGCACGCCTGTGGGCTGCGTGCACACACAGTGGTCTGAGGTTAACCCTGCATCACTGGGGCTTTGGGGTATGTGGACCTCACAGTGGCCAGAACTGGGGGCCACCTCTGGTTTCTGAGCAGAGGAGTGCCCACTGGATCCTGGCAGGGTTTAGGAAGCTTGACAGTCAGAGGCGTTTGTAGGCTTGCCTGTGGGGCACCGTGGTTGTGGTCATCCACGGAGCTGTTTGAAGGCGAAGCTGCTTCCAGGAACATTCCGGGACATCACCATGTTCGCATACTTCCCCGTAGCTGTGGTTGCGTCTTCTCAGCCTGTCCAGGGGAAGCCGGCCTTATGGGTCCTGTGTCTTCGGAGAAGCCGCTGTTTAGTGGGGAGGCAGACATCAGCACGGCCTTGCCAGGTGGTTCAGCGGTACAGGATCTCTGCCCAAACAGGAGATGTAGGAGGCCTGGGTTTGATCCCTGAGTCAGGAAGATCCCCTTGAGGGGGAAACGGCAACCCACTCCAGTGTTCTTGTCTGGAGAACCCTGTGGACAGAGGAGCTTGGCGGGCTATAGTCCACGGGGTCACAAACAGCTAGATGACCGAGGGGCTGAACACCAACTACAAAACATCGGCACAGAAGAAAGAGGCCCGTCGTCCGGATGGCAGGAGAGGGGCCCCCAGCCCCGTCCCGCCCCACGCATCCGGGAGGGCCGTGCACGGGCTGCCCCCGCAAGCTCCGGGCGGCTGAGGAGAAAGGACAGGCTGGGGTCCCCGGTCCAGGTCCCAGCGCTGCCTTTGTCAGAACCGCTAGGGGCTGAACACCAACTACAAAACATCGGCACAGAAGAAAGAGGCCCGTCGTCCGGATGGCAGGAGAGGGGCCCCCAGCCCCGTCCCGCCCCACGCATCCGGGAGGGCCGTGCACGGGCTGCCCCCGCGAGCTCCGGGCGGCTGAGGAGAAAGGACAGGCTGGGGTCCCCGGTCCAGGTCCCAGCGCTGCCTTTGTCAGAACCGCCGACGGGCCCTACTCCAGATCTGTTCACCTCCCCGTGTGTACATCCGCCTCAGGGGAAAAAAGAACCCGAAAGAAACACTGACCTGTAGTTACTGCACGCGTGCAACGCGCTCAGGAGGAAGTGCCCCGATGCCTGAGGCTGACTTCTAGATGCACGAGGTGTGGGACGGACCGTTGGGTGGGTAGACAGGCAGCCCGAGGAGCAGAAACGAATGTTCGCTGTGGCATCTAAGGGGCGGGGCGTGCAGCTTCACCGCGTCATTCTTGCCAAGTGTTTGGGGAAAAAACTGTAAAATCCCACCAGAATGGCTTTTTTTTCAAACAGGTAGGAAATACCGTGGATTGGTGGGGATGTCACATAGCCGCTGGTGGCAGCGTGAGTCAGCACAGCCATCTGGGGAAGGACGGTTGGCCAAAGTGATGAAGCTAAGCATAGACACTCCCGGGCGTAAGGGCCAGAGAAGAAATCCCGCCCTCTGTGGCATGCCGATGGAAATGCTGAAATACATCCCCAGAGAAATGCCGCACGTGCTCATGGCAGCTCAGGGCGCCCTCGTGGCCCCACACGGCCAACGTCATGTTAGCAGTGTTAAACGCAGCACCAGGTGGGATGTTTCCCTGGAATGCAGTGTCTCAGCAGTCTAACATTAACGTGATACACCACGTTAGCAAAATAGAGAAAGAAAACCGCGTCGCTATCTCAGCGGAGGCAGAGAGATCAGTGGACACATCTCAAAACCTTTTTCTGATAAAATCAGCCTACACACTGGAAATAGAAGGAAACTCCGCGAACTTAATAAAAGCCCTATATGAACACCCATAACTGACATCATACTCCGTGGTAAATGGCTGAAAACCTTTACCCTGAGATCTGGACGATGAGGCCACCTGCTGTCCCCGCGTCAACGCAGTAGCGGAAGTCCTAGCCAAGCTATTAGGCAAGAAAAGCAAATGAAAGACACCCAGACTGGAAGGAAACATGTGAGCTCATCCGTTTGCAAATGAGCCAGTCTTAATATGCGGAAACTCTAAAGATTCCACCAAAAAAGCCTCTCAGGAGTAAAATGAATGCGGAGAAGTAGCATTCATGTGGAATCCGAAAGATCCAGCGTAGCCAACGCGATGCTGAAAAAGAACAAACTGGGGGAGCTCATTCTTCCCTCTTTCAGGACTTATTTCAGGTTGTTGATGATCAGGCGCTGAGTCGTGTCCGACCCTTTGTGACCCTGTGGACAGTAGCCCGCCAGGCTCCTTTTTCTATGGGATTTCCCAGGCAAGAACCCTGGAGTGGGTTGTCATTTCCTTCTCCAGGGGATCTTCCCGACCCAGGGATCAAACCCGCATCTCCTGCTTGGCAGGTGGATTCTTTACCACTGAGCCACCTGGGAAAGTCCTTATAGTGATTGAATCCGAGTGGCGGTTGCACAGACTTAGAGATGGTGACATAGAGCAGAGAGCTCCCGAAATACTCCGATGCCACCAGTACTGAGCGGGAGAGAGCCGGTTGCCAAGGACTTCTGCCCGGCAGTTCCCTCTGTTTGAGTTCCAAGACCAGCAGGATTCGGCTCTGCTCTTAGAAGTGGTTAGGTTTTCCTCTGGGGAGGGGCTTGGGGAGGTGAGGTCCTGCTGGTACCTGATCCCAGTCCTAGAAACAGGGCGTGTTCAGTCTGCGGGGAAAAATGGTGCGCTGTATGCCTACGACATGCGTATGCTTTTTGGTATGAGAATTATACTTGAAAATAGTAAGTTAGAAACATTGGATTCGTATCAAGCCTAGCGTGAAAGAGGGCATCAGCCCGTCGGGTCTCCCCTGAGAGAGGCGCGTGCTCGCTGACCTCTGCTGCTCCTGTTGCAGGCAGGCTGCAGCCGGGGCCCGACCGCTGCAGCGGCGTCGCGGTGAGGGCGGAGGCCCAGGGCTACACGGCGCTGCTCGTCAGCTACAGTCACGGCCACGTGCAGCTGAGCGCCCGCGTCACCATCGCCGCCTACCTGCCCCTCAAGGTGAGCCCCAGGCCCAGCCCTCCTCTCCTCCCCGGCGCGGGTTACCCATCCGCTCTGGCAAATGGGTGTTAGATCGGAGCAGCTCCAGAGGCACCTCTCACTCAGGATTCAGGAGCCTGCAGCAGAGCAGGGCCTGCCTGAGGGCGGACGGCGAGTGCTGACATCCGTGTGGATGAAGTGACCCCACAGGGGTCCAGACGGAGGGGCTCCTGGCCCACGCTGGAGTCAGCCCGCAGGGTCTCCACAGGCCCCTGCGGTGGGGACAGTGGCCCTGGGGATGGTATGGATGCTGGGGCCTCGGGGCTCTGGGTCCAGTCTGGATGTGCCCCTCACCAGACCCCAGGTGGGCGTCAGCGTCTGGGTCCCCTGTACACACACGTGCCAAAGGCATGAAGCACGTTCCCGCTCAGAGCACGTTGCCTTTGCTGTGACACCGACTCTTGAGTCTGAATCCAGGCCCCACAGCAATTCTGCAACTTTGGTTTAATTTCTCAGGGCCTGAGTTTCCTTGCCTGTAAAATGGGGTTAATACAGCACCTGCCTTACAGGGTTGTAGCGAGGAGGATTTGAGCAAAACCAGATGGGCTGAGCGCTGTGCCCGGGAGGTGGCAAATGCTCGGGAGGGTTAGTAGTTATCGCGTGGGCGAGAAGGGCCGGGCCCTTCCTCTGACGTGGGGTCGTGCAGCCTCACACAGAGGCCCGAGCAGGGAGGGTCTGCACCTCTGGGCCTGTCGGTTTGGGATGTGTTTCCTTCTCCCCCGGCCCACCAGAAGCAAGCTCAGGGACATGAGAAACTGTCGTCCCGGGACCGCTAGCCCCAGGTGCAGGGTCTGATGCAGGGCAGACAGCAGCGCAGGGTGTCCTGGTTTCTGTGGAGACGCAATCGCAGATGACGCTGTGTGCTTTCATTAGTGCGGCACAGTGCGCAGCTCGTCTGTACTGTGAACCCATCACCATGGCGCGTCTGCCTGGCGCCCATCACCACGCATAGTCACGCGGGGTTCCTTTTTGCGTGCTCCTCTTGTCCTCAGAAGGTGCCATCCTCTATATCCTGCCCTGCACCTTGCTCCTTGGCTTGAAAAACAAAGAAGGTGACCTGCAGGTCTCTTCACATACACACGGGAAGGGCTTTACTTGCCATTTGGCCGTAAAGATAGACCACAGTTTACCACCCTGCTGACGGGTGTTTGGGCTGTCCCCACGCTTCCCGCTCTTAAAAAATTACGTGGCACTGGGTAGTTCTGAGCCTGCAATTGGTGTATTCATGGAGCACTATCTTCCGAGTCCATCCCTAGAAGGAATACCGCTCGGGCAGGGGATAAATAGGCCTATGATTTTAGCAGACATTGCTGACTTTCCCTCTGTTGCGCTTGTGCCATTTTCCTATCTTTCCCAGCAGGATATGAGAACACATTTCTCAATAATACTGTATTTGAAAGTTGCTGAGAGAGTAGATCTTAAAGGTTCTTCTCATCACGAGAAAAAAACATTTGTAACTTTGTGTGGTGACAGCTGTTGACTAGACATACCGTGGTGATCATCGACAATCTATGCAAACAGTGAATCACTATCCTGTACTAAGGAAGCTCATATAACGTTTTATGTCGATCATATCTCAAGAAAACCGCTTCCTTTTACAAGAGGGTGTGTGTTTAGGGCTTCCCTGGTGGGGAAGGCTCTGTGCTCCCAACGCAGGACATCGATCCCCGGGTTCGATCCCTGGTCGGAGAGCTACATCCCGTGTGCCACAGCTAAAGACCCCACGTGCTGCAGCCAAGAGCGGGCACAGCCAAAGGAAGAAAAAATGAAATGCATGTGTTGCTGCAGACTCATCAGCAGTGTGTGCGCTCAGACTTTTGACTTTTGCTGATGAGACGGCAGAAAAATAGTATCTAGTGTAGTTGTGATTTGCTCTTCTTAAAATATTTTACTTTTTTCTGCATGGCGTTTCATTTCTCATGTGGTTGAGATCACTCTACAGATACGAGGGGAAACAGACATGCCCTGCCTTTAATGGAGCCCAGGAGGGGAGGCAGACACCCACACAGATCTTTCCTGGCAGGACGGGGAGCATCACGTGGGGCAAGGACCAGAGAGTGCGCCCCCCGCCCGGCAGGCCTGCTCCTCCCGGGGACACGCCGGCCCCCCGCCCGGCAGGCCTGCTCCTCCCGGGGACACGCCGGCCCCCCGCCCGGCAGGCCTGCTCCTCCCGGGGACANTCTGCAGATATATCTAAGGTTATTGATATTACTCCCAGCACTCTTGATTCCAGTTTGTGCTTCATCCAGCTCGGCATTTCACATGATGTACTCTTCATGTAAGTTAAATAAGCAGGGTGACAATATACAGCTTTGATGTACTCCTTTCCCAATTTGGAACCAGTCCGTTGTTTCATGTTTGGTTCTAGAGCTGAGTATCAGCCATTATTGAAAAGAATAAAGTACTGATACATACTATAACTTGGATAAGCTTCAATAAACTAAGTGAAAGACACAAGACACAAAAGGTTGCATGTTATACAATTTCATTTACATGAACTATCCAGAACAGGTAAAACGCAGAGACAGAAAGCAGATCACTGTGGCCAGCGAGGAGAGTGGAGGGGAAATGGGGAGGGACTGCTTAGAATTTGGTTTTCTTTTGGGGTGATAAAAATATTTTGGACCCAGACAGAAGTGGTCGTTGTGCCATGTTGTGAATATACTAAATGTGTACTTTAAAATAGGTAATTTATATTATAGGAATCTCACCTCAACTCAATAAAAATTGAGCTTTGCATATGTACACGCATACACACAACAAAAAAGAAAAAAAGACACCAGGAAAGTACTAAGTTGGGCAGGAATATTGGAAAAAGGAACTATCTTCTTAGGATATCTTAAATTTAACCTACCAACCATCATGTAGCAGCTGCTAGCATCTACTCACAAAGATCTTTAACCTGGCTATGACTGTCTGGCATTTTGACCTCTGCTTTTATTAGAAAGCCTGATGGTGGAAATAGCACCAGGTAGCCCCAACTGCACCACACATTAGCCTCTGGGCAAATGTGAACTTTCTTGAGCATCAGTTTCTACAGCTGGAAAATAAAGTATACCATAAGCTTTGACAGCACAGGTGTAACTATGAAATGAAGTAATGCATACAGGAATTGTTATTAAAATGAAAAGATTATTTTTTAAATGTAAAATACTGTGACCTGTCCATCTAACAAAATTCATCTACAGACTGTAGTTAAAAATACTGATATCCTAGAAAAATAATTGCCTTTGTCAGGGTTTTAGTTTTATTACTTACTAGTTGGGTCACTTTGCAAATTCTGCTTCACACTAAATTTTATTTCATAGGGTTGCTATATGGGTTCAATGAGAAATATGTTAAAGTATTCCATAAATTGTCAAGGTAGTCATAAAGTTTGGTTCTAGAAAGGCATGTACTGCAGCAGGCAAAGTCAGAATGGCATGAAGTCTCAACTGTGCTATGCTGCGTGTGCTCAGTTGCTAAGTCATCTGACTCTCTGCCACCCTATGGACTACAGCCTGTAGTCCCACCAGGCTCCTCTGTTTGTGGGACTTTCAGGCAAGAATACTGGAGTGGGTAGACTTTACCTTCTCCAGGGGATCTTCCCAACCCAAGGCAGGAACCCTGCCTCTTCTGCCTTCATTTCCTGCATTCGCAGGTGGATTCTTTACCATTTGAGCCACCTAGGAAGCCCCTCAACTGTGCTACTTAGAATTTATTCTTAAGTAAGTCATTTTTTCAAATGCGAGACAGACTTTGGTTTAAAAATTTCTTATTAGGACCTTGTAAGCTGCAGCCATGAAATTAAAAGACGCTTACTCCTTGGAAGAAAAGTTATGACCCACCTAGATAGCATATTCAAAAGCAGAGACATTACTTTGCTGACTAAGGTCCGTCTAGTCAAGGCTATGGTTTTTTCTGTGGTCATGTATGGATGTGAGAGTTGGACTGTGAAGAAGGCTGAGCACTGAGGAATTGATGCTTTTGAACTGTGGTGTTGGAGAAGACTCTTGAGAGTCCCTTGGACTGCAAGGAGATCCAACCAGTCCATTCTGAAGGAGATCAGCCCTGGGATTTCTTTGGAGGGAATGATGCTGAAGCTGAAACTCCAGTACTTTGGCCACCTCATGCGAAGAGTTGACTCATTGGAAGAGACTCTGATGCTGGGAGGGATTGGGGGCAGGAGGAGAAAGGGACAACAGAGGATGAGATGGCTGGATGGCATCACTGACTCGATGGCTGTGAGTGTGAGTGAACTCCGGGAGTTAGTGACAGACAGGGAGGCGTGGCGTGCTGCAATTCATGGGGTCGCGAAGAGTCGGACACAACTGAGTGACTGAACTGAACTGAACCAATATTAATATCTGAGGCTGAGTTTTCCCACAGTAATAAGACATAATAATTCATACCTTGTAGGGTTTATATAAAGATTAAAAATGTACCAAAAACTGGCATATGGCAGATGCTATGATTACACGTATGTATCCGCAGGGCTGGTGTAGTAACTGTGGGAAAAGGAGTGAGGCAGCAAATGTTTATCTCAAGTAGAAATGCTCAAAAAGCATTTGGAAAAAGAGGAGTTGAAGTCGTCTGTAATTTGGGATCAGACATGCAGATCTGGAAGCAGTTAATAAAAGGGCAGTAACAACAAAGAAAGCAAAGGTTCACCCCTAGCAGAGAAGAAATGTAGAAAAGCCAGAAAAATAAAGGCCCCAGGGTCTTCCTTGGTGGTGCAACGGCTGGGACCCTGAGCTTCCCAACGCCAAGTGCCCCGGGTTCCACCCTTGGCCAGAGAACTAGATCCCAAATGCTGCAACTAAGAGTTTACATGTCACAACTAAAGACCCTACATGCGGCTAAAACCCAGTGCAGCCAAATACATACACACATACATACAAACAAACGTACATAAAGCACAGGGCCCAAAGGTCCCAGGGGAGAGGGCTCAGGAAGTACAGTAGCAGCAACACTGGGCACACCAGCAGGACACGGAACCAAAGTCTGAGGCCAGGGTTCTGCCACAGCCTGCGATCACGAGTAAATCAACTCCCTAAACCAGTTACTATATTTGCAAAACCAAGAAAGCTGTAGTAGGGGATTTCCCTGGTGACACAGTGGATAAGAATCACCTGCCAATGCAGGGGACAGAGGTTTGATCCCTGGCTCAGCAAGATCCCACATGCCACAGCTAAGCCCGAGTGCCACAGCTACTGAAGCCCAAGCACTCTAGTGCAAAGGTGCAGTATGGAATTCCTTGGTGGTCCAACGGTGAGGACTCGGCACTTTCACTCTTAAGGGCACAGATTCAATCCTTGCTTGGGAACTAAGATCCTATAAAGTTGTGCAGCATGACTCCATCCCTCCACGGAAAAAAAAAAAAACAGCTGTAGTACATAATTTCAAGCATCTTTTCCAGGGCTAGTTTTCATAAGAAAGTTGTAAAATGATGTCATCAGTTCAGAAGTAAGGGCTTACTGTGGTACATCTGTGATGAGACCATGGTGAATGATTCAGGAAAACACACTGGAATTTTTTTGTAAAAAGCAGAACAGTTGATAATAACTAGCAACAAAATCAAAAGCCAAAATAAGTATCAACCAAAGAGTGCCCATGAAAAATCATCAGAAATCAAAACATGAAAATGGGACTTGAGAATTTGAATAAGCAAGGATGTAGAACTAGTACTGAAAGGTCACTGACCTGACCAGAAGGTGATTAGTTACTGGTCACCTCTGAGAGATCCATTTCACTTGCTACAAATACTAAAAGCCTACTGCTGGCAAGGCTCTTGTTGGGTGCCCTCAGAGATGCTGATCACATAAAACCACTTACTGCCCTACAATCTAATCTTCTGTTGCCTGGTCAGCCTCTCTGTAGGCCTGTGGGCAATTGGCCCTCATCTTGCTGGAGATTAAGTGATCCCCAGAATCACCTCCTAACTGGGCTTTTGCAAAGTTGCTGCTATACCTCAAGTAAAATCTGGGAACCAACTCACTTCGGCCTGGGGAGGGGGGTCTCCTACCAGCCAAGAGCTAAACCTTGCCTGGGTCTGTATTTTTCAAATTTTCCACAATGAGCTGGAGTTACATTGTAACTGGAAAACTGTTTTAGAGAAGAAACAGGTGGACTTACAAGAAAGTAAACAAAATGAAAGGAAAGACAGTAAACAAAATTAAAGAACAAGGCAGAGACGATTTTGCTATTGTTGCTATTTTGTTTGAGGACTGAGAAGTGTGCATAGCTGAAGGGAAAATGGGAATCCTTTGGAGCAGAAAATTGATCACTTTTGCAAAGTTTATCACCCAGGGATCTTGTCAAAGGGAATTCTGATTCTGCAGGTCTAGGGTGGAGGCCCAGACAATGGTATGTTGATTTGTTCAGCCTACTAATTGCCTTAGTAGAAATATTTCGACTGAGATTTAAAGCTAACATGAGGTCATTGAACAGAGAGTTGGGAAGAAATGTATACAGTCACCTGGAGAGGCAGTACAAGTACAAGCTGGTTCCAGCACACCCAAATTTCTACACTTCTAACAAACTCTTGGGTGATATGGATGCTACTGGTCCATGGACCATATCCTGAGTCTCAAGGGAACAGAAGGCAGTGAAGGTACCTGGGAATTAGGCTAGGATAAAGAAGATGAAAGAAAACTTAGGCGAACGAGGAGAAACATCATCTAAACCAGGTTTCTTAAGCTCCATTGACATTTTGGGCCAGACAACTTTTTGTTTTGTGGAAGGGGAAGCTCTCTGTACACTGCAGCATATTCAGCAGCATTCTTGGCCTCCACCCACTAGATGACAGGAGTATTCTTCCCTAGGAGTCACAATCAAAAAGGTTTCTAGACACCACTGATTTAGAGTCATCTCTAAAAGAGGGGAGAAGGGAAAAGTCTATCTTCCACTAAGAGATAAAAGATTCTGAAGGGGGGAGGACCCCAAGCCTAAGACAGAGAGCTCTTTAGGTATCAGTTAGCTAATTCAAGTAGAAAGGAAGGTAATCTATTGAGAAAGAGTACAGTGAGCACTGAAAATTTAAAACATCAGGAAGAGAGTTCTACAGAGTAACAGGTTCTGACCCAAGACTATGGGTCCATCAACTAAGAAGTAGGATCAGAGATTTCTTGAGCTCTTGCGAGTTAGAAGTCCCTGGGTTCAACCCTGGCTGTACCCTTTACTAGGTAAGTAACCTTGTGCAAATTGTTTAACAAGAAATAAGAAAACTTTCTGAAGCTGTCCTAAGTACTGAGATAATATGTTAAGTTGTGAGCACAGTCTGGCATATAGTACATGATCAATCAAGGTTATCTACTAGTATTATTAGCATCATTATTCTCCTTGAAAAATATGTTTCACTTTGGCTATTGCTTTAAATTTCCTTGATGAAAGAAAACATATGGCAAGATTTTGCCTGGTGAGGTGTTACTTGTCAATGTGTTTTATAAATTTACTAAAAGTACTGTATGACTAGGAACTGTTTGTAGCTGGAGGCATGAGAGCTGTAGATGCCAACCAAGCACTCACTTATGTTCCAAAAATTACAAGTAATGAGACAAGATAAAAGAGAGTATAAAACCAATAAATCAAAAGAAGGCACTAAATTTTCTCAGAAACAGGTTTCCACAGGGCTTCCGTTAGCAGGATGTGTGATGAGCCTTAGTATAGCTGCCAAGGTTGACAGGTTTGTAATAGCCAATCTGACTTCAAATTGCTTGTCTCTGAGGGAGGAGACAGTGGGTCTCTGGGCCGGACACCTGGTGGTTGTCAAGTGGAGTAAAACTAAGCCTTTGTTCTCAACCAGACACTCTAAGGACAAAGCTAGTGGTAAAAGCTGTGCGCTGCTAAAGCAGAGAGATAAGGTGCCCACTCCTGAGGTCAACGAAGACTTCCCTGTCTGCACACGTGAAGGAATGCTTTTGGGGGTTGAAAAGGGAGGGGACCCCACTCCATAATAAGTGTGGACATGCACCCACAGGCCTCTACAGTGGGAACCGTCTCAGCAAAATGTTGCACATGCATCTTGGGGAGGATCCATGGGCCAGTCAGGCATGAAGAGAGAAACAAGATAATCGGTCAGAGGTAAATAAAGACCTGGAAGGACAGTCCTACATAAATGATTTACATCATCTCTTCACTGCTCCTCCTCATCCAGGGTGGCCACACATCTCTCTGGGTAGGTCCCTTAACGCCTGCGCTCCTCTCCAGGTGTGAGTCACTGCCTGATTTCTGACTTACTGCACCGCTCCTCATTAGAGAGGATGCCCACACGCTATTCCGGTGTGTATCTCCCTGATTTTTAGCTGGATAAACAGTTTTCCTGTGTGCTCTCCCATATATTGTGCTGTGTCTCTAATAATAAACTTTGTATCTGTGTTTATACCTTTTGCTTCCTTGAAATAGTCTTGCTTCAAACAGGGGCAAGAGCCAGGGCCACTTTGCCTCTAGCCCCTTGGTGGTCCAGTGGCTAAGACTCTTGGTTTTCATCCAGGTTCAGTTCAGTTCAGTCGCTCAGTCATGTCCGACTCTTTGTGACCCCATGAATCGCAGCACGCCAGGCCTCCCTATCCATCACCATCTCCCAGAGTTCACTCAGACTCAGGGCCATCAAGTCCGTGATGCCATCCAGCCATCTCATCCTCTGTCAGCCCCTTCTCCTCCTGCCCTCAATCCCTCCCAGCATCAGAGTCTTTTCCAATGAGTCAACTCTTCTCATGAGGTGGCCAAAGTACTGGAGTTTCAGCTTCAGCATCATTCCTTCCAAAGAAATCCCAGGGCTGATCTCCTTCAGAATGGACTGGTTGGATCTCCTTGCAGTCCAAGGGACTCTCAAGAGTCTTCTCCAACACCACAGTTCAAAAGCATCAATTCTTCAGCACTCAGCT
>SJYX01014023.1:0-31041 GCA_006410675.1 Oreotragus oreotragus | reverse complement strand
TCTCTCTCAGAATTTTCCAGTTTATTGTGATCCACACAGTCAAAGGCTTTGGCATAGTCAATAAAGCAGAAATAGATTTTACGCAGGTTTAATTCCTAAGCAGAGAACTAAGATCTCTTTCCAGGACTGCTTAATGCTCTCCCTCCGAGAGCACTACAGTAACAGTTAACAGTAAACACTGCTGCTGGTTTTCCTCTAAGAACTGATTTAAATGGTGCATGCTAAGTCGCTTCAGTCTCATCCGACTCTTTGCGATCCCATGGACTGTAGCCCACCAGGCTCCTCTGTCCATGAGACTCTCCAGGCAAGAATACTGGAGTGGGCTGCCATGCCCTCCTCCAGGGAATTTTCCCAACCCAGGGATCGAACCTGCATCTCTCATGTCTCCTGTATTAGCAGGTGGCTTCTTTACCACTAGCAGCACCTGTGAAGTTGCGACTTAAATGGTACCCATCCTCTTTTAGACTCAAGTGCAGACTGAGAACAGATTTCAAGAGTGCTGCGCTTTTGTCCCACTCAAGTTCTTTGGGGCTCTAACAGATTCTGCCTGTACCATGTACACGGACCAATAAAGGAAAGGAAGCACTCTACGTTTTAAATAGCTGCTGAGAGTCAGGGGAGGAGAGCTCCCCTCAATTAGAACAATTCCAGATCCTTTAAGGGCAATGAAGAATTGCTTCAGAGAATTTAAAATAGAGTTCATTCTAACATGAAACTTAAGATGAAGAAGAAAACACCAAAATCTTTCCTCTGAGATGGGAAAGGTATTTCTCATATAAGACTCCTTCATTCTAGCTTGCGAACTTCAGGCATTTTACATTAGAAAAAACCAAAAGGGCAAACATTATCAAGCATTCCAAGCTTATCATTTGTCTGTATGGGGCGAATCGCAGGGAAGAACAGTAAATGTCATCACTCTGCAGGTTGCCAGGAATCAGGTCCTCCAGCCAGCCACAGCCACTGGAGTTCCAAAGGTTTCCAAAAATAGCTATGACTTATATACAAGTGTTCATCAAACACCTCACACATGAACACTTAAACGGAGAAGGCTGAGACAGTGGTCATCTCTCAAACTGCGGCAGAGGTAAATACAGTTGCTGCTGACCAAAAGGCACATGGTCTCAACCAACAAATTTAAATATGACTTGCTCTCCCTTAAAATAGTCTCTTCCCTAAATCAACTTGACGATCTCAAAATTATGATTTTCCCACCTGCTTTTAAGTCACTGTCCTTTAAACAAGCAGAACTGATGTGTGAAAGGAGAGAAAATCCTGACTCACATTCCAAGGGTCATTTGTAAACACCTAACAATATTTCTATTATAAATCTGCACATGAAACATCATTTGCCTACTTTCATTTTGGAGCCCAGGACCTGGAGGTATCTTTTACTGCAGCAATTTAAAAAGGAAGTGCAATCACTTTATTCGCTATTGGTCCCGAGTGTCCGAGTGTCCGAAAGAGGGGGAAAAGGGGGCGTGAAAGGTTTCTCTGACAGCTCTGTACTGTAAATAGTTTATGAAATTCCTCACTTCCAAACTCGCATTTAAATACTTGGTACAGGTTCCCCATTCTGTCTTGAAAAAGTGCACCACTTGAGGGGTGACCGGGTAATGTTAAGTTAGAACATTCCAAAGTAACATTAGAAGACATTCTCAAATTGCCCGCTTCCCAAGGTTTTTTTTTTTTTTTTGCACAGACATTAGCCTTTTTTCTCTCAAACCAGTGTTCTTTTCCTCTCACCTTCTTAGTCCAGAAATCCCTGTATTGATTTCAATCTTCTTAGATACTAGGACTAGGAAAGCATTATCAGCATACCTTCTATTCATCACGGTGTTCCTCCCCCTTTTAAAAAAATCTACAGTAATGAATGCAGTAACTGGGGAGACTGCTTTCTGCTTAAAAATATGGGGAGGCGGGGAGGGAAATGTAGAAGGTAGGAAGTGGTAACAAGGACCCTTGGTCTTTCACACGGTGTAGATAAAATCCTCGCTTTAACTCAGATAACTTCGGTCTGCTTTAGACTCTTAAAACAGCACTGCCCTAAAACGGATTTTTTTTTAAAAAATCCAGCAAAGCTGCCCCTTTCCGAAGTTTCTCACCCCTGGTCGGGGGCCAGGAGCGCTCTCTTTAGAGATCCCTGATGCAGACAGCAGCCCACGTCCAGCCCTTTATTTCTGATATCCCAAATTAGCTAATCTCCCTCGAACTTCAGCCCGTCTCTGGACCCCAGGAAGTGTCCTCAATCTCTAGGAGCGAGCCTTACAGAGACTTCAGCTTCCTGCCGGAGCCCCGGTGCTCACCCCGGCCGGAGCGCTGCCCTCGCCCCCGCCGGGCCCGGGCGCCCTCCGCAGCCCCGCGCCCCATCTCCGCAGGCCCGTCCGTCCGCCCGCCCGCGCCCCGCGCGGCACCCGCCTGGGCCCCGCACCCCTACCCCGTGGGACCCGGAGCCCGCCCCCCGGTTCGCGCTCGCCTTCGCGAGGCCCACCGAGCCGTGGCGGTCGGTCGCTCCGGCCGCGTCGTCCTGCTGCAGCTCCGCAGTCATGGCCGAGACGCCCCTCCGCGGGTGACCCGCCTCCCGCCGCCGCCGCCGGCCCAGCCTCGCCTGAGGAGGAGGAGGTGGAGGAGGTGAAGGAGGAGGCCCCGCCTCCGCCCTCCACCCCGCTCGAGCCCCGCCTCCGCCCAGCCGCGCGCCAGAGGCTCAGCCTACACGCTCCGCCCCCGGCCTGCGCGCGCACGCGAGGCGCGCGGCCGCGGGCCCAGCCGCTCTGCGTGCTCCCGCGTACGCCGGGCTCTGACCTCGCGCAGGCCACGTGACTCCGGCCCCGCCCGCGCCTAACGGTCAGCTTGAACGGTCTGCGGCCCGGAAGTGGTGTTGCAGAGCCGGGACCCTGCTTTCCCAAGTCTCTTTCTGCGACGTCGGCCCTCAAAACCTCCCCAGTTTTTGGACTCACCGCCGGCTCAAGACTCCTTACAGACGAGTTAAAGCTACTCCCTGTTTTGGGAACCTGTCTTAGGGAACGGGTAATGGTGTCCCACCTCACGGTGGAGTCGTTTCCAAGTCCAGTGACGCGAACAATGTTTTGTCCTGAAGAAAAGGGAAGACTGAGACTCGGTGGAGTGGGCAGACGTCTAAAGTTAACCGAAGGGACCAGAACTTGTGTTCACTGATGATTGGGGAGGTACCCTGACACCGACCTGGGCGTGGGGAGCAAGAATCGCCACATTGTCCCTTATTAGATTTTCTGACGTTCAAACTAAAATTTCATAGTATTTTGTTAAGCTTGAGCCAGATACATATGAGGGCATATAAAGAGCCAAGGTGCCCTCAATTTATTTTCATCAATTTGGTGGAAATGGTAACTGCTAAACCCTACTTCACATTCACATGTACCACTTGGCTGTTCCAAATCTGTGTGGAGGCTGGGTAGGGAAGGATCTCTTTTAGGGCGTACAGCTGGTATCGTTGCCCTAGTCTAAGCCCTTGGGCAGCACCTTCAGTGTGAATTTTATGTGGACGGTGGCCTTTCCTGTGCTCCTAGCATTGTTGTCCATGTGATTGTGATGTTTCACCTGTAGGCCTTCCTAGTCTGCATGTGAGCAGTTTGAGGCAGAAAGAAACAGGTGCGTCTCCCATGGGAGACCCGATTAGTCTCAGGAGCCTGGGCCGTGATTGCTGCTACTTCCTTCACCTGGGGATTCAGGGGGTCCCCTTGCCTGGCAGGTAAAAACTTGCAGCGTAATCGTAATCTTCCACATAAAACGGGTGTGTGTTTATGTCTCATGGTTGTAGAACTTTGTATGCTTGTGGCTTTGTCTTTTTTTTTTTCCTCTTGTGTAATCCTGTGTTCCTGGCCTCAACTTGGAGAGGAGGGGGGTCACTGCAAAACAAACTGATTTCTCAGTCCAGTTTATTTGCAGCATTGCATACTTCTACATTGCTCCTAGAGCAGCTCCTATGTGCCTTTGCAATTTTTAGGTAACTGCTTATTTAATGTGTTTAAATGCTGGAAACGTACAAATCTTGTTTATGAAAATTTCCTCCAGAGACCGCCAGAGATCTGTACTCCTATATCTGAAAGATGTATGTACAGCCATTTGGTAAATAGAGGTCTCTTTTGAGTTTTGAGTAAACATCTTTCTGCTATATGGTTCTAAACAGTGCTCCAGATGTAATAAATTTGATAGAATCTGAGAGCTGTATATGTGGTAAATCCTCTTAGCCCCCTTGGGTTTAACTACCACCTTATCCCAGACATGGTAATCAGCTAGAGACACCCTGTCAAACCAGAGTATTAATGACCACTGTACATCATTGCTTTGCCGTGAGTTGTCAATCTTTATGGTGATCAGATATCAAAAGTAGGTATCATGGAAAGTACTGTCACTGCAGAAAACCCCTTCTCATTTTCCCTTAAACCCATACTTGAAGCTCCAGATTAATTGCATTATTAGTTGATAATCATTTCAAGAATATTCAGGAAGAAAAGAATAACAAGCAATAGCAAATATGTTTTAAAAGGGAATCATTTCCAGAGTATTTTCCCAAAGGAAAAAGTTGAAAAAAAAAAATGTTCTTTTCCTGGAAAAGTTTTTGTCCCAATTCTGAATTATTTTCCGAATCAGTGGATTTATACTTCTGCTTCTGATTTACCTCAATTCCAAAGTATATAGTTTCTTTTAATAAAATGATCCCACTTCAGTGTTATTGAATACTAGTTTGGAGCTTGTGTGGGCTAAATGAGAATGAAGGGGAAATGTTAGAAAAAGAAAAGAGAAAAGGAAACAAAGATGTTTACATATATTCCGTCTCTGCTTCACCCTGTGAATAGTTTTGCCACTGGCTTCAGAATCCCATGGACGGAGGAGCCTGGTGGGCTACAGTCCATGGGGTCGCAAAGAGTCGGACACGACTGAGTGACTTCACTTTCTTTCTTCAGAGCAACTGGATTTGAAAGCTGATGGCTGAGGCTGATTGACAGGTGTGAATGTTTTTTGAGCTATGGATTCCTTTTCAGGAATGATCTGGTTGGGAATGTCCTTAAGAGCCAGCTTCTCAGTAGTTAGGAAATGGTCTTTCTTACTGTGGAGGAAAGAATATGGATATTTCTGTTACAACCCCAAAATAAAAGAGTTGGATGATGTATAAGGTTAAATATAGATGTTAAAAAGGAAAGGCTCTCATTTTGCCAGTCAATAAATGGGTTTCCAACCTTTGTGAAATGTATACTGTAGGCAGTGTAGTGGAGAAGTGAAACAACTGTCAGTGAAATTAATAAGTTCATTTTATAATGATTTGAGAAGTATTTCGTCTTGGTATTCAAAATAACATCAAATTCCCTTTTATATCTCTAGAAAAGACAGAGAAACACTTTTTAAAAAAGCTTCTGAAATCTATTTTCATGAAATTTATGAAAACCTTAAACTCTTGGGATTCAATTTTTCTTTTATAAGAAAATAAAAACAACTTTAGCCTCCAGATAAAAAGATTAAAATAGACAACTAGAAATAAGCCCATTTTTGCAAACTTCAGTTTTGACAGCATTGTAACCCAATGGGGATAAGATGAATTTTAAATAAATAGTCCTTATTTCTTCATATAAAAGTTAATTTTGGACTCTTAGGTTATAAACAAATATAACCAAAGGCTTAAATGTAAAAAAGCAAAATTTAAACTTATGAAACATTTCATTGGAAAATCTCTATCCTTAAGGCATGGGAAACTTTCTTAAATCAGAGACAAAAGCATAGTCCATAAAAGAAAAGATTGATAGCTTAAATATATTAAAATTAAGAATTTCCTATCATCAAAAAGGACCACAGGAAAAATGAAGATACCAACAAACTGGGAAAAATATTTACAACACATACAGTTGATAACATATTGGTGTCTAGGACAAATCTCTAGTATTCATTAGACGTGATTAACATACTGGGCCCGATAATTCTTTACTGTGGAGGCTGTGCTTTATAGGATGACTTAGCATCATCTCTGATCTCAACCTGTTACATGCTTCCCCTGTCAAGTTGTATGACCATTAAAAATGTCTCCAAAAAAAAAAAATGTCTCCAGGCATTGCCAAATGTTTCCTAAGGGGCAATTTTTCCTCCATTTGAGAATCACATATTTAAACTACATGAAAAATAATATGTCAGACAAAGACAAATATTCTACATAATGTGAAATCTAAAAAATGAATGAATATGACAAAACAGATTCAGATATAGAGAACAAATCTAGTGTTGCCAGTGGAGAGAGGGAAGAAAAGAGGGGCAAGATAGGGGTAGGGTATTTAAGAGATAAAGAACAATATGTATAAAATAAGCAACAAGGATATATTATACAACAGGGAAATATAGCCATTATTTTGTAATGACATAGTTTTTTAATTATATTTTTAATTGGAGGATAATTACAATATTGTGTTTCTGCCATACATCGACATGAATCAGTCATAGGTGTACATATGTCTCCTCCATCTTGAACCTCCTTTCCACCTCTCATCCCATCCCACCCCTCTAGGTTGTCACAGAACACCAGGTATAAGATCCCTTCATCATATGCAAGTTCCCATGGCTATTTTGCATGTGGTAATGTATTTGTTTCACTGTTACTCTGTCAATTCGTCCTTCCCTGCTCGTTCCCCCAGTGTCCACAAGTCTGTTCTCTATGTCTGCGTCTCCCTTGCTGCCCTGCAAATAGGTTCATCAGTACCATCTTTCTAGATTCCATATATATACCTTTATAGACATTTGTTTCTCTGAATTAATTCACACTGTATAATAGGTTCATATACCTTATTAGAACTGACTCAAACATGTTCCTTTTTATGGCTAAGTGATATTCCATTGTATATAAGCATCACAACTTCTTTATTCATTCATCTGTTGGTGGACGTCTAGGTTGCTTCCATGTCCTAGCTATTGTAAATAGTGCTGCAGTGAACATTGGGGTACATATGTCTTTTTCATTTATGGTTTCCTTGGAGAAGGCATTGGCACCCCACTCCAGTACTCTTGCCTGGAAAATCCCATGGACGGAGGAGCCTGGTAGGCTGCAGTCCATGGGGTTGCTAAGAGTCGGATACGAGTGAGCATCTTCACTTTCACTTTTCACTTTCATGCATTGGAGATGGAAATGGCAACCCACTCCAGTGTCCTTGCCTGGAGAAGCCCAGGTACGGGGGAGCCTGGTGGGCTGCCGTCTATGGGGTCGCACAGTCAAACACGACTGAAGTGACTTAGCAGCAGCAGCAGGGTATATGTCTAGTAGTGGGATTGTTGGATCATATGGTAGTTTTCTTCCTGGTTTCTTAAGGAATCTCCATAGTGTTCTCTATAGTGGCTCTGTCAATTTACATTCCCACCAACAGTGCAAGAGGGTTGCCTTTATTCCACACCCTCTCCAGCATTTATTGTTTGTAGATTTTTTGATGATGACCATTCTGACCAGTGCGAGGTGACACCACTGTAGTTTGGATTTGCATTTCTCTAATAATGAGTGATATTGAGCATCTTTCCATGTGTTTGTTAGCCATTTGTATGTCTTTGGAGAAATGTCTGTTCAGGTCTTCTGCCCACCTTTTGATTGGATGAGCTGCTTATATATTTTGGAGATTAATCCTTTGTTGTAATAACTTTAGAGTGAAGTCTATTAAAATATTGAATTACTATGCTGTAAACCTGAAACTAATATAATACTGTAAATCAACTCTTTTAATTAAAGATAAGTAAATTAAGTGAAAAACTTACAAATTAAAAGACAGTGCAATAGAAAAAAAAAAAATGCTAAAGGCCTAAGCAAGGCATTTCACAGAAAAGGAAATACAAGCATACAAAAAGAGGCTGAGGACTTCCCTGGTGGGTGCTTCTGCTGCTGCTGCTGAGTCGCTTCAGTCGTGTCCGACTCTGTGCGACCCCATAGACAGCAGCCCACCTGGCTCCTCCGTCTCTGGGATTCTCCAGGCAAGAACACTGGAGTGGGTTGCTTCTACTGCAGGGGGTGCAAATTCCATCTCTGGTTGAGTAAGATTCTGCATACCGTGCAGGGCGTGACCAAAAATAAATTTTTAAAGGTGCTAAACTCACTGGTAATCAGGAGCACATGAATTAAAACCATAAATACATCACTTCATGCATTCAACTGACAAAATACTTTAAGTCCACATTAACAAGTGTTGGTGAGAATGTAGAGCAATGGAAGAACACTTTACACTGTTTGGTAGTGTAAAATAGCACAACCACTTTGGAAAACACTTTGACATTAGCTGCTAAAATTGGACTTCCCTAGTGGCTCAGCGGTAAAGAATCCATCTGCCAATGCAGGAGTCACAGGTTTGATTTCTGGGTCAGAAAGATCCCTTGGGGGAGAAAACGTCATCCCACTCCAGTATTCTTGCCTGGGAAATCCCATGGACAGTGGAGCCTGGCAAGCTACAGTCCATGGGGTGGCAGAGAGTTGGACACAACTTAGCAATTAAATAATAACTAAACTTGGAAGTCATGCGTGGTTCATGGCCAACAATTCCTCCCCTAAGTAAGTATCCTAGAAAGAGTCTTAAACGTTTTTACCAAAATATGTACAAAAATATTCATAACACTTTCAACAGCAGACAAAACAGGAAATAACCTAAATAAATCAACAGTATATAAGTATATAAATTGCTCAAATCTTGTATAGACATTCAGTGGAACATCATACAACATCAAAAAGGAATGAATGATAGCCATGCAATAACATTGAATGAAGCTCAGGATCATAGTCTTGTGGGATGAAAAGCAAAGCGCAGATGATGACATACAATATGACTCCATTTATACAAATTTTTAAAATATTAATATTTTGTTACGGAGACAAACACGATTAAACTACAAATAAAAGCAAGAACACTATAAACCCAAAATTCAGAATAGAAGCTGTGACGGAAGAGATGGGATGGGGAAGAGTTATATAAGGGCCTTCAAAGATACTGATAATGTTCTATTTTCATAAGTCAGGTGGTAGATACATGGGTATTCATTAAATCATTTTATATGTGTTCTATAACAAAAGATCAGAAGTACACTAATCACAAAGCTCAAAAGCATACCATCCTCATTCTCTAATAGCATTTCTGTGGTCCTCACAAAACTGACAAAAGTCTCAAATTTACAGAAAATAAAACTATTATGTGATTGATAAGGCAGTCTTTCCTAATAAGTAGAAAGTGTAAGTTGACTATCTTCAAGATAAACAAAAATTACCATTCCATTTTATGTAGGATGCGCCAAAAATCCAGATTATAGATTTTAGCAAGTCTACATTGTAAAATATTTTCCCTTTTAGCTCCCAGCTCTTTGCAAAAGACTTCTGTGTGTTGACTGGAAAACAAAACACACAGGTGCAGCTGAGAATTGTGTTTAATTCTATAGCTTTAATGAGGGCTATAGCCTAGGATACAGCCATGTTCTGAGGAATTGTTCCAAGGACCTAAGGGAAAAGGATATATAGGAGTTTTTGTGAAAAGGAAAAAGTAGTCAAGCATTGAAAGATTACTGCTAATCACAAAAGAAGACATCTCAAGATGATATTAGTATTTTTCTATGTAGGAAAGATGTAAGAGTCTGGGCTTACTGAAATTATTCCTTTGATAATACATCTTTTATCAATAACCTCAGATATGCAGATGATACCGGTCTAATGGCAGAAAGTGAAGTACTAAATTGCCCCTTGATGAGGGTGAAAGAGGAGAGTGGAAAAGCTGGCTTGAAAGTCAACATTGAAAAAATTAAGATATGGTACCCTGTCCCATCACTTCATGGCAAATAGAAGAGGAAAAAGTGGAAGCAGTGACATTTTATTTTCTTGGGCTCCAAAATCATTGTGGATAATGACTACAGCCATGAAATTAAGACACCTGCTCCTTGGAAGGAAAGCTATGATAAGCCTAGACTGTATTATAAAAGCAGAGACATCCCTTTGCCGACAAATGTCCATATAGTCAAAGCTATGGTTTTTCCAGTAGTCATGTACAGATGTAAGAGTTGGACCATGACAACTGAGCACCAAAAAACTGATNGCCAGTCAATAAATGGGTTTCCAACCTTTGTGAAATGTATACTGTAGGCAGTGTAGTGGAGAAGTGAAACAACTGTCAGTGAAATTAATAAGTTCATTTTATAATGATTTGAGAAGTATTTCGTCTTGGTATTCAAAATAACATCAAATTCCCTTTTATATCTCTAGAAAAGACAGAGAAACACTTTTTAAAAAAGCTTCTGAAATCTATTTTCATGAAATTTATGAAAACCTTAAACTCTTGGGATTCAATTTTTCTTTTATAAGAAAATAAAAACAACTTTAGCCTCCAGATAAAAAGATTAAAATAGACAACTAGAAATAAGCCCATTTTTGCAAACTTCAGTTTTGACAGCATTGTAACCCAATGGGGATAAGATGAATTTTAAATAAATAGTCCTTATTTCTTCATATAAAAGTTAATTTTGGACTCTTAGGTTATAAACAAATATAACCAAAGGCTTAAATGTAAAAAAGCAAAATTTAAACTTATGAAACATTTCATTGGAAAATCTCTATCCTTAAGGCATGGGAAACTTTCTTAAATCAGAGACAAAAGCATAGTCCATAAAAGAAAAGATTGATAGCTTAAATATATTAAAATTAAGAATTTCCTATCATCAAAAAGGACCACAGGAAAAATGAAGATACCAACAAACTGGGAAAAATATTTACAACACATACAGTTGATAACATATTGGTGTCTAGGACAAATCTCTAGTATTCATTAGACGTGATTAACATACTGGGCCCGATAATTCTTTACTGTGGAGGCTGTGCTTTATAGGATGACTTAGCATCATCTCTGATCTCAACCTGTTACATGCTTCCCCTGTCAAGTTGTATGACCATTAAAAATGTCTCCAAAAAAAAAAAATGTCTCCAGGCATTGCCAAATGTTTCCTAAGGGGCAATTTTTCCTCCATTTGAGAATCACATATTTAAACTACATGAAAAATAATATGTCAGACAAAGACAAATATTCTACATAATGTGAAATCTAAAAAATGAATGAATATGACAAAACAGATTCAGATATAGAGAACAAATCTAGTGTTGCCAGTGGAGAGAGGGAAGAAAAGAGGGGCAAGATAGGGGTAGGGTATTTAAGAGATAAAGAACAATATGTATAAAATAAGCAACAAGGATATATTATACAACAGGGAAATATAGCCATTATTTTGTAATGACATAGTTTTTTAATTATATTTTTAATTGGAGGATAATTACAATATTGTGTTTCTGCCATACATCGACATGAATCAGTCATAGGTGTACATATGTCTCCTCCATCTTGAACCTCCTTTCCACCTCTCATCCCATCCCACCCCTCTAGGTTGTCACAGAACACCAGGTATAAGATCCCTTCATCATATGCAAGTTCCCATGGCTATTTTGCATGTGGTAATGTATTTGTTTCACTGTTACTCTGTCAATTCGTCCTTCCCTGCTCGTTCCCCCAGTGTCCACAAGTCTGTTCTCTATGTCTGCGTCTCCCTTGCTGCCCTGCAAATAGGTTCATCAGTACCATCTTTCTAGATTCCATATATATACCTTTATAGACATTTGTTTCTCTGAATTAATTCACACTGTATAATAGGTTCATATACCTTATTAGAACTGACTCAAACATGTTCCTTTTTATGGCTAAGTGATATTCCATTGTATATAAGCATCACAACTTCTTTATTCATTCATCTGTTGGTGGACGTCTAGGTTGCTTCCATGTCCTAGCTATTGTAAATAGTGCTGCAGTGAACATTGGGGTACATATGTCTTTTTCATTTATGGTTTCCTTGGAGAAGGCATTGGCACCCCACTCCAGTACTCTTGCCTGGAAAATCCCATGGACGGAGGAGCCTGGTAGGCTGCAGTCCATGGGGTTGCTAAGAGTCGGATACGAGTGAGCATCTTCACTTTCACTTTTCACTTTCATGCATTGGAGATGGAAATGGCAACCCACTCCAGTGTCCTTGCCTGGAGAAGCCCAGGTACGGGGGAGCCTGGTGGGCTGCCGTCTATGGGGTCGCACAGTCAAACACGACTGAAGTGACTTAGCAGCAGCAGCAGGGTATATGTCTAGTAGTGGGATTGTTGGATCATATGGTAGTTTTCTTCCTGGTTTCTTAAGGAATCTCCATAGTGTTCTCTATAGTGGCTCTGTCAATTTACATTCCCACCAACAGTGCAAGAGGGTTGCCTTTATTCCACACCCTCTCCAGCATTTATTGTTTGTAGATTTTTTGATGATGACCATTCTGACCAGTGCGAGGTGACACCACTGTAGTTTGGATTTGCATTTCTCTAATAATGAGTGATATTGAGCATCTTTCCATGTGTTTGTTAGCCATTTGTATGTCTTTGGAGAAATGTCTGTTCAGGTCTTCTGCCCACCTTTTGATTGGATGAGCTGCTTATATATTTTGGAGATTAATCCTTTGTTGTAATAACTTTAGAGTGAAGTCTATTAAAATATTGAATTACTATGCTGTAAACCTGAAACTAATATAATACTGTAAATCAACTCTTTTAATTAAAGATAAGTAAATTAAGTGAAAAACTTACAAATTAAAAGACAGTGCAATAGAAAAAAAAAAAATGCTAAAGGCCTAAGCAAGGCATTTCACAGAAAAGGAAATACAAGCATACAAAAAGAGGCTGAGGACTTCCCTGGTGGGTGCTTCTGCTGCTGCTGCTGAGTCGCTTCAGTCGTGTCCGACTCTGTGCGACCCCATAGACAGCAGCCCACCTGGCTCCTCCGTCTCTGGGATTCTCCAGGCAAGAACACTGGAGTGGGTTGCTTCTACTGCAGGGGGTGCAAATTCCATCTCTGGTTGAGTAAGATTCTGCATACCGTGCAGGGCGTGACCAAAAATAAATTTTTAAAGGTGCTAAACTCACTGGTAATCAGGAGCACATGAATTAAAACCATAAATACATCACTTCATGCATTCAACTGACAAAATACTTTAAGTCCACATTAACAAGTGTTGGTGAGAATGTAGAGCAATGGAAGAACACTTTACACTGTTTGGTAGTGTAAAATAGCACAACCACTTTGGAAAACACTTTGACATTAGCTGCTAAAATTGGACTTCCCTAGTGGCTCAGCGGTAAAGAATCCATCTGCCAATGCAGGAGTCACAGGTTTGATTTCTGGGTCAGAAAGATCCCTTGGGGGAGAAAACGTCATCCCACTCCAGTATTCTTGCCTGGGAAATCCCATGGACAGTGGAGCCTGGCAAGCTACAGTCCATGGGGTGGCAGAGAGTTGGACACAACTTAGCAATTAAATAATAACTAAACTTGGAAGTCATGCGTGGTTCATGGCCAACAATTCCTCCCCTAAGTAAGTATCCTAGAAAGAGTCTTAAACGTTTTTACCAAAATATGTACAAAAATATTCATAACACTTTCAACAGCAGACAAAACAGGAAATAACCTAAATAAATCAACAGTATATAAGTATATAAATTGCTCAAATCTTGTATAGACATTCAGTGGAACATCATACAACATCAAAAAGGAATGAATGATAGCCATGCAATAACATTGAATGAAGCTCAGGATCATAGTCTTGTGGGATGAAAAGCAAAGCGCAGATGATGACATACAATATGACTCCATTTATACAAATTTTTAAAATATTAATATTTTGTTACGGAGACAAACACGATTAAACTACAAATAAAAGCAAGAACACTATAAACCCAAAATTCAGAATAGAAGCTGTGACGGAAGAGATGGGATGGGGAAGAGTTATATAAGGGCCTTCAAAGATACTGATAATGTTCTATTTTCATAAGTCAGGTGGTAGATACATGGGTATTCATTAAATCATTTTATATGTGTTCTATAACAAAAGATCAGAAGTACACTAATCACAAAGCTCAAAAGCATACCATCCTCATTCTCTAATAGCATTTCTGTGGTCCTCACAAAACTGACAAAAGTCTCAAATTTACAGAAAATAAAACTATTATGTGATTGATAAGGCAGTCTTTCCTAATAAGTAGAAAGTGTAAGTTGACTATCTTCAAGATAAACAAAAATTACCATTCCATTTTATGTAGGATGCGCCAAAAATCCAGATTATAGATTTTAGCAAGTCTACATTGTAAAATATTTTCCCTTTTAGCTCCCAGCTCTTTGCAAAAGACTTCTGTGTGTTGACTGGAAAACAAAACACACAGGTGCAGCTGAGAATTGTGTTTAATTCTATAGCTTTAATGAGGGCTATAGCCTAGGATACAGCCATGTTCTGAGGAATTGTTCCAAGGACCTAAGGGAAAAGGATATATAGGAGTTTTTGTGAAAAGGAAAAAGTAGTCAAGCATTGAAAGATTACTGCTAATCACAAAAGAAGACATCTCAAGATGATATTAGTATTTTTCTATGTAGGAAAGATGTAAGAGTCTGGGCTTACTGAAATTATTCCTTTGATAATACATCTTTTATCAATAACCTCAGATATGCAGATGATACCGGTCTAATGGCAGAAAGTGAAGTACTAAATTGCCCCTTGATGAGGGTGAAAGAGGAGAGTGGAAAAGCTGGCTTGAAAGTCAACATTGAAAAAATTAAGATATGGTACCCTGTCCCATCACTTCATGGCAAATAGAAGAGGAAAAAGTGGAAGCAGTGACATTTTATTTTCTTGGGCTCCAAAATCATTGTGGATAATGACTACAGCCATGAAATTAAGACACCTGCTCCTTGGAAGGAAAGCTATGATAAGCCTAGACTGTATTATAAAAGCAGAGACATCCCTTTGCCGACAAATGTCCATATAGTCAAAGCTATGGTTTTTCCAGTAGTCATGTACAGATGTAAGAGTTGGACCATGACAACTGAGCACCAAAAAACTGATGCTTTCCAATTGTGGTGCTGTAGAAGACTCTTTTAGACTGTAAGGAGACCAAACCAGTCAATCCTAAAGGAAATCAACCCTGAATATTCTTTGGAAGGACTGGTGCTAGAGCTGAAGCACCAATACTTTGGCCATCTGATGCGAAGAGCCGACTCATTGGAAAAGACCCTAGCAAATGATGCTAGGAAAGATTGAAGGCAGAAAGAGGAGGGTGCGGCAGAGATTGAGATGGTTAGATAGCATCACCAACTCAGTGGACATGAATTTGAGCAAACTCTGGAAATGGTGGAGGAGTGAGGAGCCTGGTGTGCTACGGTCCATGGGGTCACAAGTTGGACACCACTTAGCGACTGAACAACAACATGTGTGCTATCGAGGGTCAGAATCTTTTCTCTGCCCAAAATTCCCCTCAGGGCACAACAGGTGGCTTTATGGCTGCTACATACTTTGTTTACTGAAACGGCAAGCGGGACCTACTTTGTCCACATGTGTCAGAGTTGGGACCTTGGTACAAAAACAAAAACATGACTTGGGATAAAAACCAGAAAACTACCACCCAAGAAAAGCAAATAGAAACTTCTATAATGCAGCAAGTGCTGTGACATAAATTTGGGCTCCAGGCAACTTACTATTTTTTTTTCCACTCAGGATCACTATTAAAAAATATTCCTCCTCAAAATATCAGAATGGAAAGAATGGATGAGGCAGAAGTGACATATTATTTTTTAAATGATCAGATACTTGACTCTTGAAGTGGGGGTGTTTTTAGAGGAAATGATAGCTAACTTTACTGAGCACTGTGGACTAGGTGATGTTCTGCGTGCTTTGCATGTGTTACTCATTTCATCCTCCCAAGTAAGTTCGATTTTTTTTTTTTTAATACCTGCTTCACAAGTAAGTGAAGTGAAGTCGCTCAGTCGTGTCCGACTCTTTGCAACCCTATGGACTGTAGCCTACTAGGCTCTTCTGTCCATGGGATTTTCCAGGCAATAGCCCTGGAGTGGATTGCCATTTCCTTCTCCAGGGGACCTTCCCAACCCAGGGATCGAACCTGGGTCTCCTGCATTGTAGACAGGCGCTTTACCATCTGAGCCACCAGGGATGTAAACCACCACAGAAATGTTTATTTGCCCTAAGACTCTACTAATAAAGGTAGAGACAGGATTCTAAGCTAAGCAATCTATATATAGCCTGAGGTGAGATATAAGAGGATTCTGGTTTAGAGAAACCCTAGCTGCAAAAGATGAACAATTAGAGAACAAAAAGCCTTCAAAGACGTCTCTGAGGAGGTGCTATTTGAGTTGAGAAAGACAATGGGGATCTTGGCACGCAGAAGGCCATTTACTGTTGGGGTAACCACAGGTCCCAGATTGCTGGTGCAATTCTAGTTTAACTCTATTTTCCAAGCATGATTGTTAGTAGCTCCACCTTTCTCAAATGTATAGGTTTGGTTGATAAATTATATATTCTGTCTACTTATGGAGCATTTTAACCTGAATTTAAGCAGTGATCCTAGAAAATTTTAACCATAGTATTGCCCGAAGTATTTCTGAGCGTGTATCATTCACAGCTAGAAGGAATAGAGGGTAGACCAGAGTGAATGAATTCCCTGCCTGGAGTCCCATGCCCTGAGGGGCTGTAATTCTTTCACTTTTGTAAGCTAACCTTTATTGGCAAGGCCTAGATGGCCTCAAGGCCAGCCCTGAAGAGATGGAGACATGGAGTTGTGGGGAGGGTGGATAAATAAATGGTCTCTGCCTCAGGGGTAAAAGCTAAGGGCAGAAATTAAATGGGGCTTTCAGCCCCAGGGGTTCACTGGTGGCTCAGACAGTAAGGAATCTGCCTGCAATGCAGAAAACCTGGATTTGATCCCTGGGTCAGGAAAATCCCCTGGAGGAGGGCATGACAACCCATCCCAGTATCCTTGCCTGGAGAATCCCATGGACTGAGGAGGCTGGAGGGCTACAGTTCATAGGGTTGCAAAGAGTCCAACACGAGTGAGCAACTAACACGTTTCAGCTCCCATTGGAGACAAAAGTTTAGAATTTCAGACCTTAGGAGGCAAAGGTGAGAACACTGGAAGCTCTGAAACAATTATTTGTTGTACTTATTGTCTCTAACTCTTCTCCAGAGTAATTCCTGCTGTTGCTGCTGCTGCTAAGTCGCTTCAGTCATGTCCTACTCTGTGCGACCCCAGAGACCGCAGCCCACCAGGCTCCCCTGTCCCTGGGATTCTCCAGGCAAGAACACTGGAGTGGGTTGCCATTTTCTCTCCAATGCATGAAAGTTAAAAATGAAAGTGAAGTCACTCAGTCTTGTACGACTCCTAGCGACCCCATAGACTGCAGCCTACCAGCCTCCTCCGTCCATAGGATTTTCCAGGCAAGAGTACTGGCATTGCCATTGCCTTCTCCGAGAGTAACCCCTAGCAAGCAGCTTAAAACCAAAGGAACAGGGTGCTGAATAGACTGAAACCCAGCCGTTTTTGTGGACTGTAGCACTATAGAATGGGTATCAGCGGCTTCAGGGAGTTCAGGTATTATCTTCCTAGGGCCACCAGATTAGAGAAATGGTCTCTGCAAATCAAGGAGCTCTTATACCAAGGAGTAAAAAGCTTTGGGAAAGTATTTCCACTTAAAATAGTTATGTTGGGACTTTAGTGGTCCTCAGGTTAAGAATCGGCCTTCCAGTGCAGGGAAAACAAGTTTAGTCCTTCATTGGAGAACTAAGATCCCACATGCCAGGGGGTAAACTAGGCTAGTGTGCCAGAAGTAGAGAGCCTGCCCATGCAGGCAAAATTAAAGATAAAATTGTCAGTCTTGTTATTTGAAGAAGAGGATTCTCAGTTTTTGTTCCCTCAACTTCATGAAGAGATGAGCAGTGATCCTAGTAACTTATTTTATGCTAAATTATTATTTTGATGGCAAGTCAAGGAGAATGGGCAGAGGGCAAACCAATGCTGTGATTTGTTTCTGAATGGGCTGGTTCTAAGCTCATCTGATGAACATGAAAATACTGTGACATGAATTGACACTTGAAAAAGGTTTTATTCTTAAAAATGCTAAATATGCATTGTTCAAACTAGATAGGGTAAAGAGCTGCTACTCCATTAGCCTGCAGACATTACTGAGTAAGTCTGCACATTCAAAGCAGATTCTAGAGATTTCTTGAAGCAGAAGTTTGTTAGAGTGACATTTGTGTTTCCTTTCTTAGTTAGCTGTATTTAGTCATGCTAGAAAAACTATGATACATCTTTTGCCTTTTCCATTCTCATTCACATGTTAGTTGGGAATCTCTGTTGGTAAAATGTAAAAAAATGAACCATTCAAGGATAAGGTATCTTTATCTTAAACTAACCTACTAGAGGAGAAGACAATGGCACCCCACTCCAGTACTCTTGCCTGGAAAATCCCATGGACGGAGGAGCCTGGTAGACTGCAGTCCATGGGGTCGCTAAGAGTCGGACATGACTGAGAGACTTCACTTTGATTTTTCACTTTCATGCATTGGAGAAGGAAGTGGCAACCCACTCCAGTGTTCTTGCCTGGAGAATCCCAGGGATGGGGGAGCCTGGTGGGCTGCCGTCCATGGGGTTGCACAGAGTCGGACACGACTGAAGCAACTCAGCAGCAACAGCAGCAGCACCCTACTAGAGCTGTTGTCTCTTTTACAAATGACGTTAAAAGTAGTTTTATTTTTCTCACCAAAGAATTTATATTTTAAGTTTTTATTATTATAGTTATTATCTATTTTTACTTTCAGGCTTGAAAATTAATAATGAATCATTATTTTATGATTCAGTTCACAGCAAGTGATACTTTCCTTCTGTGTTACTGATACAGTGTTGACTTTTTTTTTTTTCTTTTTTGGCTGCACTGGATCTTCATTGCTGCCTGCAGGCTTTCTCTAGTTGCAGTGAGCTGGGGCCACTCTCCAGTTGCAGTGCATCAGCTTCTCATTGTGGTTGCTTCCATTGTTAGGGAGAACAGACTCTAAGCTTTAGGAACCCGGTCTCTGGAGTTGTGCCACAGGACTTAGTTGCCCTATGGCATATGGGATATTCCTGGACCAGAGATCCAACCTTTGTCTCTTGCATTGGCAGATGGATTCTTAACCACTGAACTACTAGGGAAGTCTTTGACTTTTAAAATAAACATAAATAAAAGTGTAGCAATCAAGAATACTGCTTTTGACACAGAGGAATAAACTTAACAAACCTACCCTCCAACAGATAAAAACTGTAAACTCTGGACAAAAAACAACCACTTGAAGGATCTGAGCATTAAATATAGGTCTTAAAAGGGAATCAAACGTGAAGGCAAGTTCTGAGTAAGGGTGTGTCCCCCATTAGGCAGCATTATCCTAACAGCAGGCTGTAATTTCAGCATAACAGGGTTCTTGAAGCACCATAGAAAACTAATCAGATTTCTGCACTGATGAACCATAAACTAGAGCTTGGGGTATTTAAATACAGCCACTCAAAAGTGTGAAAGGGAATTTTGAGAAGGGGAAAAGTAGAGTAGAGTATTCTTGGGTTCTTGTGTAGACTCTGCCCAAGTCTCTGGCTGACTTTTTCTACCATAGACACAAAGCACCTCAAAAAAGACAAAAAAAAAAAAAAAAGCTGAGCTTTGAGCTGTTACCCACCCTAGAAGAAATCGTTTAAAGTTTGAATATAACCAAATTAATTTCACTGCTAAAACAAAAACGTTATCACACACACATACACATCTTTTCTTCCAAGACAATGGCAACCCACTCAAGACTCTCGCCTGGAAAATCACATGGACAGAGGAACCTGGAAGGCTGCAGTCCATGGGGTCGCTAAGGGTCAGACACGACTGAGCAACTTCACTTTCACTTTTCACTTTCATGCATTGGAGAAGGAAATGGCAACCCACTGTAGTGTTCTTGACTGGAGAATCCCAGGGACGGGGGAGCCTGGTGGGCTGCCGTCTATGGGGTCACACAGAGTCGGACACAACTGAAGTGACTTAGCAGCAGCAGCAGCAGTCTGAACAAAATAACAATGTGCAGCATACAATAAAAAAAGTACTCAATATATAAAGAACCAGGAAAATGTGACCCATTCTCAAGAGAAAGTCAGTTCAGATCAAGATGTTAGAATTGTCAGATAAATGCTCAATGAAGTAAAGGAAAACAAACGTTAAAAAAATTAGAAAACCCCAACAGATAACAAAATATAAACGAGACCAAAATGAAAAATCTATAGAATTTAAAACAGTATTTGAAATAAAAGAGTAATTGAATTAGCTGTATAACATACTACATATTTATGTAAAGGAAAAAGTATAATATTTTATTATAGTGTATATAATACATGTAGATAGAATACATATGACAATAACAGGAGCTAATAAATTGAACTAAGTGATTACAAAGTTACTACATTTCATGGGAAGAGACAGTCCTAACTCTAAAAGTGGACTGTAGAAAGTTAAGAATGGATATTTTAATCCCTAGTGCAATCACTAAGAAAGTTAAGTAAAAATCATAGCTAAAATGTCAATTGTTATTCAGTTGCTCAGTCATGTCCCACTCTGTGACCCCATGGACTGCAGCATGCCAGGCCTCCCTGTCCCTCACCATCTCCCAGGGTTTGCCCAAGATCATGTCCACTGCATTGGTGATGCCATCCAGCCATCTCATCCTCTGACTCCCTCTTCTGCCCTCAGTCTTTCCCAGCATCAGGGACTTTTCCAATGAGTTGGCTGTTCGAATCAGGAGACCAAAATGCTGGAGCTTCAGCTTCAGCATCAGTCCTTCCAATGAGTATTCAAGGAAGATTTCCTTTAAGATTGACCGGTTTGATCTCCTTGTTGTCCAAGGGGCTTTTAGGAGTCTTCTCCAGCACCACATTTCAAAGGCATCAATTCTTTGGTACTGTGCCATCTTTATGGTCCAGCTCTCACAACCGTACGTGACCACTGGGAAGACCATAGCCTTGACTATACGGACCTTTGTCGGCAGAATGTTGTCTCTGCTTTTCAACACACTGTCTAGGTTTGTCACAGCTTTCCTGCCAAGAAACAATCATCTTCTGATTTTATGGCTGCAGTCACCATCCACAGTGATTTCAGAGCCCAAGAAGAGGAATTCTGTCACTGCTTCCACTTTTTCCCCTTCTATTTTTCATGAAGTATTTGGAGAAGGGAATGGCAACCCACTCCAGTGTTCTTGCCTGGAGAGTCCCAGGGATGAGGGAGCCAGATGGGCTGCCGTCTATGGATTGCACAGAGTCGGACACGACTGAAGTGACGTAGCAGCAGCAGTGGTGAAGAGGAATATTTAAAAACTTGCACCCACAAGAAATAACCTCATGCTCCTTTTGCTTCTGCAACTCAGCTAACTCCTTGCAAAGGCATACGAGTTACATAGTTTTGGGGAAAACAAACCTACAACAATACTAGGAGCTGAACCTTACTTCACTCACCCTTGTCAATTACCCAGCCACTGTAATCCTGCTTGACAATGTTTATTTGTGTAAAGGTTAGGATCATCGAAAAAGCAAGAGAGTTCCAGAAAAACGTCGATTTCTGCTTTATTGACTGTGCCAAAGCCTTTTGACTGTGTGGATCACAGTAAACTGTGGAAAATTCTGAATGAGATGGGAATACCAGACCACCTGACCTGCCTCTTGAGAAAGCTATATACAGGTCAAGAAGCAACAGTCAGAACTGGACATGGAACAACAGACTGGTTCCAAATAGGAAAAGGAGTATGTCAAGGCTGTATACTGTCACCCTGCTTCTTTAACTTATATGCAGAGTACATCATGAGAAACGCTGGACTGGAAGAAGCACAGGCTGGAATCAAGATTGCCGACAGAAATATCAATAACCTCAGATGTGCAGATGACACCACCCTTATGGCAGAAAGTGAAGAGGAACTAAAAAGCCTCTTGATGAAAGTGCAAGAGGAGAGTGAAAAAGTTGGCTTAAAGCTCAACATTCAGAAAATGAACATCATGGCATCTGGTCCCATCACTTCATGGCAGATAGATGGGGAAACAGTGGCTGACTTTCTTTTTGGGGGCTCCAAAATCACTGCAGATGGTGACTGCAGCCATGAAATTAAAAGACGCTTGCTCCTTGGAAGGAAAGTTATGACCAACTTAGATAGCATATTGAAAAGCAGAGACATTACTTTGCCAACAAAGATCCGTCTAGTAAAGGCTATGTTTTTTCCAGTGGTCATGTATGCGTGTGAGAGTTGGACTGTGAAGAGAGCTGAGTGCCAGAGAATTAATGATTTTCAACTGTGGTGTTGGAGAAGACTCTTGAGAGTCCCTTGTACTGCAAGGAGATCCAACCAGTCCATTCTAAAGCAGATCAGTCCTGGGTGTTCTTTGGAAGGACTGATGCTGAGGCTGAAACTCCAATACTTTGGCCACCTCATGCGAAGAATTGACTCACTGGAAAAGTTTGTGATGCTGGGAGGGATTGGGGGGAGGAGGAGAAGGGGACAACAGAGGATGAGATGGCTGGATGGCATCACCGACTTGATGGACATGAGTCTGAGTGAATTCCGAGAGCTGGTGATGGACAGGGAGGCCTGGCGTGCTGCGATTCATGAGGTCGCAAAGAGTCGGACACGACTGAGTGACTGAACTGAACTGAAGCATGACCTTACTAGCATGGGAGATGAGTGCAATTGTCTGAAGGTTTGAACATTCTTATGCTTCCCTGGTAGCTCAAAAAGCCAACAGGTAATCTTAAACAGGAGTTTTAAAAGTAAAAAACTGAAAAAGAAGGCAGAAAAGGAGGAACAATAAATGAGACAAATGTAAAAAGCAAATCTTAAAATGGGAGACCTAAATCCAACCATATCAATAATTGCTTAAAATGTTAATGGAGCAAACATAACAATCAAAGACATAAATTAACAAAATGTAATTAAAAACAAGACCCAACTAAGCTTTACACAAGAGATGTACTTTAAATACAAAAACATATGTAAATGGATGGAAAAAGAAGAGATATATCAGTATACCATGTGCAATGGACTAAATGTTTTTGCCCTCTTTAAAATTCATATTCTGAAATCTTAACCCCCAGTGTAATGGTATTGGGAAGTGCGACCTCTGGAAAAGTAATTAAGTCATGAGGGTAGCACTGTCATGAATGAAATTCAGTTCAGTTCAGTTGCTCAGTCATGTCCGACTCTTTGTGACCCCATGAATCGCAGCACGCCAGGCCTCCCTGTCCATCACCAACTCCCAGAGTTCACTCAAACTCACGGCCATCGAGTCCGTGATGCCATCCAGCCATCTCATCCTTTGTCGTCCCCTTCTCCTCCTGCCCCCAGTCCCTCCCAGCATCAGGGTCTTTTCCAATGAGTCAACTCTTCGCATGAGGTGGCCAAAGTATTGGAGTTTCAGCTTTAGCATCATTCCTTCCAAAGAAATCCCAGGGCTGATCTCCTTCAGAATGGACTGGTTGGATCTCCTTGCAGTCCAAGGGACTCTCAAGAGTCTTCTCCAACACCACAGTTCAAAAGCATCAATNAGTATTGGAGTTTCAGCTTTAGCATCATTCCTTCCAAAGAAATCCCAGGGCTGATCTCCTTCAGAATGGACTGGTTGGATCTCCTTGCAGTCCAAGGGACTCTCAAGAGTCTTCTCCAACACCACAGTTCAAAAGCATCAATTCCTCAGCGCTCAGCCTTCTTCACAGTCCAACTCTCACATCCATACATGACCACAGGAAAAACCATAGCCTTGTGTAGACGGCCCTTAGTCAACAAAGTAATGTCTCTGCTTTTCAATATGCTATCTAAGTTGGTCATAACTTTTCTTCGAAGGAATAAGCGTCTTTTAATTTCATGGCTGCAGTCACCATCTGCAGTGATTTTGGAGCCCCAAAAAATAAAGTCTGACACTGTTTCCACTGTTTCCCCATCTATTTTCCATGAATGAAATTAGTGCCCTTATAAAAGAGGCTGTAGAGCGCTTTCTAGTTGTCTTTCAACTATATAAGGATACAAGCAGTCTGCCACCCAGAAGAGTGCCTTCACCAGAGCTTGACCATGTTGGCACCCTGATCTGGACATTGATCCTTTAAAACTGAGAAATAGGTTTCTGCTGTTTATAAACCACCTAGGCTATGGTATTCTATTATAGCAGCCCAAAATGATGAAAGACATTTTGCAACATAACCATAGGAAGGCTAAAGTAGGTATTAATATTGGACAAAATAGATCTTATAACACAGAGGGTCATTTTATACTGGTGAAAGCATCAACTAATCAGGAAGCTGTGAAAGTGAAAGTGTGAGTTGCTCAGTCGTATCTGACTCTTTGCCAGCCCTGGACTGTAACCTGCCAGGCTCCTCTGTCCATGGAATTCTCCAGGCAAGAATACCAGGTTGGGTAGCCGTTCCCTTCTCCAGAGGATCTTCCCAACCCAGGGACTGAACCCAGGTTTCCTGCATTGCAGGCAGATTCTTTACCATCTGAGTCATCAGGGAAACATATAATAATCATAAATGGGTGTGTGCCTAATAACAGAGCTTCAGAAATACATGAAACAAAAATTGAAAGAACAAAATGGTGGAGGAACATACAATTCTACAATAGTGGTAGGAGATTTTAACATCTTGTAGGAAGAGGTAGAACAAGAGACTCCTCCCAAAAAATCAGCAAAAATATAATCTGAACATACTGTCAACCACCTTGATCTAATTGATGTTCATAGAATGCTACATCCAAGCAGAGAATACACATTCCTTTCTAGAGGTGCTTTCACAACAATAAATCATATGCTATGCATGAAAAAACTCTCAAAATGAAATTATTATAATCATATAAGATGTGTTCTTTGACCAAAACAAGAACTAGAAATCAAAAGCAGTAAAAAATTTAGAAAACATCCAAAAATTTTAAACCAGCAACTCATTTTAAATGATACATGGCTCAAGAAATAAATCACAAGAGAAATTAGAAAATATTTAAAACAAAAATAGTAAATCCACAGTGTATCAAAATTTGTACGATGCCATTTATAACTGTGCCAAGAGGAAATGTTTGATTTTAAATGCTTGTGTTAGAAAAAGGAAAAAGGTCTTAAATCAATGACCTAATGTTCTACTATAAGACTGTGAGACAGTCAAAAAAGACGAGCAAAATAAACCCAAAGTAAGCATAAGGAAGGAAATAATAAAGATAAGAGGATAAGACAATGAAATAGAAAACAGACAAAGAAAATAGCAAAGCCAAAACTCTGGCTCATTGAAACCAGACATAGAAGGAACGTAACTCAACATAATAAAAGCCATATATGACAAACCCACAGCAAACATTATTCTCAATAGTGAAAAATTGAAAGCATTTCATCTAAAATGAGGAACAAGACAAGGGTGCCTACGTTCACTACTACTATTAAACATAGTTTTGGAAGTCCTAGCCACAGAAATCAGAGAAGAAAAAAGTAAAAGAAATTCAGATTGGAAAAGAAGAAGTAAAACTCTCACTGTTTTCAGATGACATGATCTTCATCTAGAAAGAAAAGACACCACCAGAAAATAACTAGAGCTAATCAATGATATAGTAAAGTTGCAGGATATAAAATTGACACATGGAAATCCCTTGCATTCCTATACACTAGCAATGAGAAAACAGATAAATTAAGGGAACAATCCAACTCACCATTGCAATGAAAAGAATAAAATACTTAGGAATAAATTTACCTAAAGGAACAAAAGACCTATATATAGAAAATGATAAAACACTGATGAAAGAAATCAAAGATGATACAATTATATGGAGAAATATACCATGTTTGTGGACTGGAAGAATCAATACAATGAAAATGAATATACCACCCAAAGCAATCTATAGATTCAATGCAATCCCTATCAAGCTGCTGCTGCTGCTAAGTCACTTCAGTCATGTCCGACTCTGTGTGACCCCATAGACGGCAGCCCACCAGGCTCCCCCATCCCTGGGATTCTCCAGGCAAGAACACTAGAGTGGGTTGCCATTTCCTTCTCCAATGCATGAAAGAGAAAAGTGAAAGTGAAGTCGCTCAGTCTGTCCGACTGTTAGCGACCCCATGGGCTGCAGCCCACCAGGCTACTCCGTCCATTGGATTTTCTAGGCAAGAGTAATGGGGTGGGGTGCCATTGCCTTCCCCACCCTATCAAGCTACCAATAGTATTTTTCACAGAACTAGAATGACTATTTTCACAGTTTGTATGGAAACACAAAAAACTTCGAATAGCCAAGGCAATCTTGAGAAAAAAGAATGGAACGGGGAATCAACCCGCCTGACTACAGACTATACTACAAAGCTACAGTCATCAAGACAGTATGGTACTGGCACAAAGACAGAAATATAGATCAATGGAACAAAATAGAAAGTCCAGAGTAAATCCACAAACCTAAAGACACTTTGACAAAGGAGGCAAAAATATACAATGGAGAAAACTGGTCAACCACCTGTAAAAGAATGAAACTAGAACACTTTCTAACACCATACACAAAAATAAACTCAAAATGGATTAAAGACATAAATGTAAGATAAGAAACTATAAGACAAGAAACTCTTAGAGGAAAATATAGGCAGAACATTCTTTGACAAAAATCACAGCAAGATCCTCTCTGACCCACCACCCAGGGTAATGGAAATAAAGACAAAAATAAATAAATGGGACCTAATTAAACTTAAGCTTTTGCACAATGAAGGAAACTATAAGCAAGGTGAAAAGGCAGTCATGAGAATGTGAGAAAATAATAGCAAACAAAACAACTGACAAAGAATTAATCTCCAAGCAGCTCCAATGAATTACTCTCCAGTTAATATACAAGTAGCTCATGCAGCTCAATACCAGAAAAATAAATGACCCAATCAAGAAATGGGCCAAAAAACTAAACAAACATTTCTCCAAAGAAGACATACAGATGGCTAACAAACACATGAGAAGACTCTCAACATCACTCATTATCAGAGAAATGCAAATCAAAACCACAGTGAGGTACCTCTCAGGCTGGTTAGAATGGCTGCCATCCAAAAGTCTACAAACAATAAATGCTGGAGAGGTTGTGGAGAAAAAGGAATCCTCTAACACTGTTGGTGGGAATGCAAACCAGTATAGCCACAATGGAGAAAAGTGTGGAGATTCCTTAAAAAACTGGAACTAGAACCGCCATCAGTTCAGTTCAGTTCCATTGCTCAGTCGTGTCCGACTCTTTGTGACCCCATGGATTGCAGCACACCAGGCTTTCCTGTCCATCAGCAACTCCCAAAGCTTGCTCAAACTCATGTCCATTGAGTCGGTAATGTCATCCAACCATCTCATCCTCTGACACCCCCTTCTTCTCCTGTCCTCAATCTTTCCCAGCATCAGGGTCTTTTCCAATGAGTCAGTTCTCCACATCAGGTGGCCAAAGTATTGGAGTTTCAGCTTCAGCATCACTCCTTCCAATGAATATTCAGGACTCATTCCGTTTACGGTTGACTGGTTTGACTTCCTTGCAGTCCAAGGAACTCTCAAGAGTTTTCTCCAACACCACAGTTCAAAAGCATCAATTTTGAACTGCCATATGACCCAGCAATCCCACTGCTAGGCATACACACCAAGGAAACCAGAACTGAAAGAGACGCATGTACCCCAGTGTTCATTGCAGCACTGTTTACAATGGCTAGGACATGGAAGCAACCTAGATGTACATTGGTAGACGAATGGATAAGGAAGTTGTGGTACATATACACAATGGAATATTACTCAGCTATAAAAAATAACATGTTTGAGTCAGTTCTAATGAGGTGGATGAAACTGGAGCCTATTACACAGAGTGAAGTAAGTCAGAAAGAGAAACACCGATACAGTATATTAATGCATATATATGGAATTTAGAAAGATGGTAATGACAACCTCCTATGCAAGACAGCAAAAGAGACACAGATGTAAAGAACAGACTTTTGGACTATGTGGGAGAAGACGAGGGTGGGACGATATGAACGATTAGCATTGAAACATGTATATTACCATAGGTAAATAGATAACCAGTGCAAGTTTAATACATGAAGCAGGGCGCTCAAAGCTGGTGCTCTGGGACAACCCAGAGGGTAGGAGTGGGGAGGGAGGTAAGGGGGGGTTCTGGATGGGGGAACACATGTATACCCATGGCTGATTCATGTCGATGTATGGCAAAAACAACACAATTTTGTAAAGTAATTAGCCTCCAATTAAAATAAATTGATTACTTTTTTTTAACGGAAGCATACTTTGGAAATTTGATAACCCTCATGAATTGTGTTCCCCTCAAATTTACACATTGAGGCTCCAATCTGTAGTGTGACTGTATTTGAAGATAGGGCATTGAAGGAAATAATTAAGATAAATGAGGTCATAAGAGTGGAGCCCTAATCCTATGACTGGTATCCTCATAAGAAGAGGAAGAGACACCAATGGCATGTGTGTACAGAGAAAAGGTCATGTGAAAACAGAGTAAGAAGGAGGCAATCTACAAACCAAGGAGTGAGGCCTTAGGAGAAACAAACTAGGCATACCTTGATACTGGACTTACAGATTACAAAAATATAAGAATATAAATTTCCGTTGTTTAAACCACGCAGTCTGTAATAAGAGCTATATAATGATGTGAGACAGTGGTTACATGCAATCCAGGAAGTGAGTGCCAGGAATAAATCACTTTGATCTTGGATTTTGCAGCCTCTAGAGTTATGAGAAATAAACCTCTGTTTAAGTCAACAAGCCCATGATATTTTTATTATATCATGAAATAATAAAGTCAGCCTAAGCTAAGACAGGAAGATTCAGTGATTATTATATTAATTCTTTCCAAATTCATCTATGGATTCAACATAATTTCATCAAAATCTCTGCAGGTATTTTTTGGTAGAAATTGATAAGCTGATTCTAAAACTTAGACAAGCATACCTTATTTTACTGCACTTACCTTTATTGTGCTTTGCAAATACTGTGATTTTATATAAGTTGAATTTGTGGCAACCCTGCATCCAGGAAATCTATTGATGCCATTTTCCCAACAGCGTTGGCTCCCTTCATATCTCTGTGTCACATTTGGGTAATTCTCACAATAGTGCAAAGTTTTTCATTATTATTATATTTGTTATGTGATCTCTGATGTTACTATTGCAAAAAGATTACTAATGAAAATTGAGATGATGGTTACCAATTTTTTTAGCAATTAAGAATTTTAAAATTAATATGTATACATTTTTTTTTAGAAATAATGCTACTGCACACTTAATGGTCTATAGTATAGGGTAAACATAGCTTGCACGTGCCCTGCAAAACCAAAAAATTCATGTGACTTTCTTTATTATGACAGTCACTTTGTTGCAGTGGTCTGGAACTAAAGCCACATATCTCTGAGTTATGCCTGTATAGAAATGTGGAGGCGATAGAATAACTAATACAATCTTGAAAAAGAACAAATTAGAGGCCTTATACTATGTAATTTCAAGTCATGTGGTGTTGGCAAAAGGATATGGCAGTGACTCTCCCCAGGGACAATTTTGTCCTCCAAGAGACATTTGACAATACGTGGAGACATTTTTATTTGTCACAATTAGGGAATGGGTACTACAGTCATCTAATGAGCAGAGAGGTCAGAGACACTGCTAAATATCCTATTATATAATGCACAAGGGGCTTCCCAGATGGTTTTAGTGGTAAAGAACCCACCTGCCAATGCAGGAGATGCAAAAGATGCAGGTTTGATCCGTGGGTTTGGAAGATTCCCTGGAGGAGGGCATGGCAAACCACTTCAGTATTCTTGCCTGGAAAATCCCACTCGGACAGAGGAGGCTGGCTGGCTATAGTCCATGGGGTTGCAAAGAGTTGGCCACAACTGTGCACGCTCACACGCACAGTGGCTACATGTCACACTTGAAGTGTGACTAGTTCAGGGACCTGACTTTTAAATTTTATTTCATCTTCAGGTCAGGTCAGTTCAGTCGCTCAGTCGTGTCCGACTCTTTGTGACCCCGTGAATCGCAGCACACCAGGCCTCCCTGTCCATCACCAACTCCCGGAGTTCACTCAAACTCACGTCCATCAAGTCGGTGATGCCATCCAGCCATCTCATCCTCTGTCATCCCCTTATCATCCTCTGTCATCCCCTTCTCCTCCTGCCCCTAATTCCTCCCAGCATCACAGACTTTTCCAATGAGTCAACTCTTCGCGTGAGGTGGCCAAAGTATTGGAGTTTCAGCTTTAGCATCAGTCCTTGTCCAATAAACACCCAGGACTGGTCTCCTTTAGATTGAACTGGTTGGATCTCCTTGCAGTCCAAGGGACTCTCAAGAGTCTTCTCCAACACCACAGTTCAAAAGCATCAATGCTTCGGTGCTCAGCTTTCTTCACAGTCCAATTCTCACATCCATACGTGACCACTGGAAAAACCATAGCCTTGACTAGATGGACCTTTGTTGGCAAAGTAATGTCTCTGCTTTTAAATATGCTGTCTAGTTTGGTCATAACTTTTCTTCCAAGGAGTAAGCATCTTTTAATTTCATGGCTGCAATCACCATCTGCAGTGATTTTGGAGCCCAGAAAAATAAAGTCAGCCACTGTTTCCACTGTTTCCCCATCTGTTTCCCATGAAGTGCTGGGACCAGATGCTATGATCTTCGTTTTCTGAATGTTGAGCTTTAAGCCAACTTTTTCACTCTCCACTTTCACTTTCTTCAAGAGGTTTTTTAGTTCCTCTTCACTTTCTGCCATAAGGGTGGTGTCATCTGCATATCTGAGGTTATTGATATTTCTCCCTGCAATCTTGTTTCCAGTTTGTGCTTCTTCCAGCCCAGTGTTTCTCATGAGGTACTCTGCGTAGAAGTTAAATAAGCGGGGTGACAATATACAGCCTTGACGTACTCCTTTTCCTATTTGGAACCAGTCTGTTGTTCCATGTCCAGTTCTAACTGTTGCTTCCTGACCTGCATATAGGTTTCTCCAGAGGCAGGTCAGGTGCTCTGGTATTCCCCTCTCTTTCAGAATTTTCCACAGTGTATTGTGATCCACACAGTCAAAGGCTTTGGCATAGTCAATAAAGCAGAAATAGATGTTTTTCTGGAACTCTCTTGCTTTTTCCATGATCCAGCGGA
>SJYX01014020.1:0-14148 GCA_006410675.1 Oreotragus oreotragus | reverse complement strand
TGCAGGCAGATTCTTGACCCTCTGAGCCACCAGGGAAGCCCCACCTTTTGATGGTGCTCCTCATTTATTCACTGATTGCATGATGGGTGAGATCGATTAACTTCAGATAGAGATTGGTCACTACTCAACAGATGTCTTGGTGAAAGCGTATGCCCAGCCTTGTCCCAGCCAAATAATCTATATGGTTGGCCAAAAACATTTTTTCCAACTCTTCTAAAATCAATTATTTGAACTTACCCCTTAGGCTACCTGAACTCCCTCAACCCATTCAACCATGATCGTGATTTTGAAACCGAGTAGTTCTAAAGCTTACTTGGTTACCTTTGAAAATTCATTCCAAAAAGATGCGTATTGACATAGACATGGAAAGATGACTTAATTCTTCACCATAGCGAAATTAGACATTATTTACTAATCCTTCCTCCTTTCCTCCTCCCTTCCTCCCTTCCAGCATATTGGTAATAAATGTAATACCTCTGAAATCATCCTTGTTAGATTAGTAGCAGGTCACTAGATCAACGATGGGTTTGTAATTAGGGTAAAGTTCTTTCTGTTTGCCCATATTTTTTTTTTAACCATGCGTAAAGTCCCACTAATGAAGTAGAAATCTGATAAATTGAGACAGTTTAAACTGCATTCATGTGGCTCATGTGTATTTGCAACAGTTATGAATGAGAAAGACCCTAAGGACATACCAATACACTTGCTAAAAGTTCAGTGAAATTGATCAGGGTGGCCAAGAGATAAATAAGGAACCCACGAAAAACCAGGAACTGCCGAAAGATTAGACAATAGTAGCCTATGTGGAAAACAAAAAACTTTAAAAAGGTGGAGCTGCTTTTTCACTCTTGCATGGAGAAGATACTCTTGGCAGAAGGCGCCTGCGATGAGTCAAGCAAAGGAAATGATTTTGATTATGAGGAATTCTTTTAAAGAAGGAAAATAGGGCATATTTATAACTTGTCAGTTATTGTAAGTTTTATGGCTGTGACTTCTTCTTAGCTGCCAAACAAGCAAGTGAACGTTTCTCTGTCTCCTGGCAATCTCTCAGTCACCATTCTTGATGCCTATTAACAAAATTATATGGTATGTCAGTAAGTTGGCGTTTATTTCGACACACAAATGTTCTTAATAAGTTTTAAAAGTGGAAATAATTAAACCCGTTTTCTCTTTTCAGAAGATGTTTCAACTTTGCTTGTAAGCTGTTAATAAGCTTGAAATCCAAATTTAAAAAATCCATAGAAAATAAAGTTAAAGAGGAATCTGATGGGACGCTAAGAGTGGTTCTCTTATAAACGGGATTTTAGTTAATTTTACTTTCCTCTGTACTTTCCTCTATTTTTCTACTCTCAAGATACACTTCTAAATAAGGAGGAAAAAAGTCATTAAAGTGGAAAACATCTCTGACAAAGACCATATTACAACTAGTCCATTTCTCAAGGCAATCATTTCATTTATATAAACAGCAGATATTTACTGACAACCTTTGTTTTTCTTTAGTTCTCCTTAGTTCCTAGCAAGGTCGTATAACAATGGGTTTATGTGTAAGGCACAATATATGTAAGAAATTAAAAAATATTCATCTTTACAGGGGTCTTATGGTGTCTGCACTGTACACCTTTAAGAAACAGTGTCAGTGAGGTAAGTGACTTGTCAAGTGTCACATAAGCAGGAAGTGACTGGGCTAATTGTTACAGTAATGCCCCCTCCCCCACCAAGAAGAACCTCTCCTTATATACATACTCTTTTATCCACACTGACTCTAGGCCATGTAACTTGTTACATCCAATCAGACATAAACGAAGACACAGCAGGTATGTTAAATATACTGCAATAAGAAAAAGACACAAACAGGGACTCGAAAAGTGCTGGCTCACTGGAGCTCTTCTTCCGCTCTTTGGGACCCCGAGTCCACCATTGGAAGACGCTTGGGCTGGCCGATTGGAAGGTGAAACACCAGGTGGAGCAGAGATGGGCTTGGAGAGGAAGGCAGATCATGATTGAATTGATCAAAATGTAGCAAACTAAGAATGGAGTTTTATTTTGTTGTATATGTAGATTGCTAAGCAAAATTGTAGTAAGATGGCTCAAAAAGCAGGCAATCAGAGCAAAGAAGAAGAGATGGGAGATAATTGCAGCCATTTAGAAAAAAGCTTCCCAGGTGGCCCTAGTTGTAAAGAAGCAGCCTGCCAATGCAGAAAATGCGGGTTTGAACTCCATCGGGAAGATCCCCTGGAAGACGGCATGGCAACCCACTCCAGTGTTCTTGCCTAGAGAAACCCATGGACAGAGGAGCCTGGCAGGCTACAGTCCACAGGGTCTCAAAGAGATGGACACGACTGAAGCGACTTAGCACATACACAGGGAAGAAGCAAGGTGATAGCCACGTTTTTGGAAAAGATTCAAAGCCTGAAGCAAAAGCTGAATTCTCGAGATTTAAAGCCTAATGTTTTGAGAAGTGTGTGGAAGGAGAAGTAATTTTTTATATCTGCTGTGTGCCAAGGAGAAGTAATTTTTTATATCTGCTGTGTGCCAAGCACTTTATACTCAATGTCTCCTTTAATTTTTATACCAATCCTAAGTGAGGTGAATACAATTCTCTCCATTGTACAAAAAAGAAAACTGAAGCTTGAGAAAATTTGAAAAGTGGGCCCAAATTCCAAGAGTGGTGAAGTCAGAATGAGAACCCCAGCCTGTGGAACATCTGGTTAGGTGGGGGATACTATAAACAGTGTGGAGAGAAGGGCTGAGTTGAACTTGAAACCTGTATCTGAGACACGGACAAGCATTTAGGTGTGGATATTCAGCCACCAGAGGAAGGGGAACTTCCAGGTGTCTTGGCCGATGCCAGGAAACAGACTGGAGTCGGCTGAATTTGACTTGCCTCACAATATACTTACATATGCGCTGATAAATTCAAGTTCTCCAAAAATGTCATTTNTTTTTTTTTTTTTTTTTTTAAGTTGCAGATCTACTTCTTTGAGCTGGGATTGAACTGGGGCCCTCTGTATTGGGACCAGAGTCTTAGCCACTGGACCACTGGGGAAGTCCTGGTAGAGAGTTTCAGGAGCTACTGTGGAGGCAAGTTCTGACTGAATTTTTTGAAATTCAGATGTTACGCTGGAAGTTCTCAGAAAGGAGTTAAAAATCAGGGCAGCAATGCGGGTTGATTTATGCTGCTTAAGAACAGTGCCCGAAGTGTAGACTACAGGTTGGAGGGGGAGCTTCTAGAGAAGGGAAGTCAACGAAGATGCTCTTTTCAAGAGTCCAGGTGAAAAGGAAAAAAGGCTTGATACAGCCGAGACAGTGGGAAGGAAAGGAACATGTGGGACTGAGAACTTTCAAGGCAATGAAATTGATGACTGATATGGGCAGAGGAGTGAGGAGGGTTTAGGATGACGGTCACTGCTGCACGGGCAGTGGGGGCATCTTCTGAGCTGGGAGATGCAGAGAAGGGGAGGTTTACAGGGAACTGGAGGAAAATGAATCATTTGCATACCTGTGAGATGTTCATGGGAGAAGTGACGAAGACACTCACATTTACGTCTGGAGCTTGGGGTACACTCTTGGCAAGAGATACGAACTTGAAGCTATCCAGTAAAGAACTGTTGGCTCAAATCATTGATTTATATAAACAGAGGGCAGAGAGCAAGAAGAGGTGAGGTTTGAGGATGATCAACATTTAGGGAGTGAATGGAGGAAGCAGAATCCAAGGCAATACTAGAAAAGGGATTGTCAGTGAGATGGAGGAAGGACGAGGACTGTTTCAAATTTCCCCCTTCCAGGTGGATTGCCATGAAACTGACGTGACTTTCTTCTCTGCTCACCAGTTTTCTTTCCTTCCCTCTTGTGACTTCCTCAAAAAGAATGGCGATACTGCCTTTCACTGTACAAGGCCCCACACTTGGCTAAGATTCTTAGACCGACGGGCCCTGTCTCTCAGAGACCTATGGAATTATGTAGCTCCATGTGTCCGTGGTTCTTTTGGTTCTATGTCCCTAAAAAAGGCTTCTTCATCTTAGGATATAGTTAAAATAACCTTCTATGGGAACAAAGTGAGCATACCAATTACTGACAGTTGATAAATGTTTTTTAAAGAATGGTGCACTAGAGAGAGAAAATGTGAGCAAATAAAATAGTCAGCTATGGTTAGCCTGGGAGACAGATAGCTCCTTCAGATAGCTTTGAGGAACTGCTCCAAAGAGTTAGAGCGGAAGGTCATTATCACAGTATATGATGTTAGCGAAGGAGGTACGTGAGGTCAGGCACACATTTTGGAAAAGGCTTGTTTCCAATCATGAGGCGTAGATGTCACCATTAATGATTGTAGTGCTTTCTTACCTCTGAGATAATGCAAGAATTGAGGCTCAAAAAATCTTCTCCTTAAAGTATCGAACTATCTGAAAGCCCTTCCTGCCAATTTTTCCAGAGCACAGGGTGCCTCATTCCTTTCCAGTGAGTGTTAAAGATCAGCGGTCACAGTGGCTAGGGACCTACTTCTTGTAAAGGCAGATGGCAAGTGCTGATTTTTAGTTGGCAGTTTCCAAATAAACCTTGGAAATTCATAATGCCCTTTGGCATGTGTGAAACAAAATGCCCCAAATAACTTGCCTAATGTTGATCAGCATTTCTCATCCTATTGTCCACAGAACCAGGAATGTCCAGAGACAACATTTGAAATAAAGGATCTGTAAAAATGCCCCTGTTTTCCTATGTGATGAGCAGGCGTTAAAGCAGTTTGGAAAATCAGCACAAAATGGGGCAGTGGAGTGACTCAATTAGTATATCAGGAGGGCTTTAATAGCAAGTACTGGAAAACGCAACTCCAACCTTAGCAGAAGGGAAATTATAGGTTCATTTATTTAAAAGCTTCAGGTTAGATCTGCTTCGGGTGGGGTCTGGCCCTTCAATAGCAAGCGATAGGAAAGTCAACTCAAACGTAAGCAGAAAATGGGGCGTTATTGGTCCATTTACTAAAATCCTCAAGGTGAGACTTGGCCAAGGCATTCGAAGATGGCCATCCGAGACGTGTCTATCTCCCGGCTCTGAATTTGGCTTCTTCAGCTTCACTCTTCCCAGGTGGCGCTCAGTTCAGTTCAGTTCAGTTCAGTCACTCAGTTGTGTCCAACTTTTTGCAACCCCATGAATTTCAGCATGCCAGGCCTCCTTGTCCATCACCAACTCTCGGAGTTGACCCAGACTCACGTCCATCAAGTCAGTGATGCCATCCAGCCATCTGATCCTCTCTCGTCCCCTTCTCCTCCTGCCCCCCCAATCCCTCCCAGCATCAGAGTCTTTTCCAATGAGTCAACTTTTCGCATGAGGTGGCCAAAGTACTGGAGTTTCAGCTTTAGCATCATTCCTTCCAAAGAAATCCCAGGGTTGACCTCCTTCAGAATGGACTGCTTGGATCTCCTTGCAGTCCAAGGGACAGTCAAGAGTCTTCTCCAACACCACGGTTCAAAAGCATCAATTCTTCGGTGCTCAGCCTTCTTCACAGTCCAACTCTCACATCCACACATGACCACAGGAAAAACCATACCTTGACTAGATGGACCTTAGTCGGCAAAGTAATGTCTCTGCTTTTGAATATACTATCTAGGTTGGTCATAACTTTTCTTCCAAGGAGTTAGCGTCTTTTAATTTCATGTCTGCAATCACCATCTGCAGTGATTTTGGAGTCCATGAAAATAAAGTCTGACACTGTTTCCACTGTTTCCCCATCTATTTCCCATGAAGGGATGGGACCGGATGCCATGATCTTCGTTTTCTGAATGTTGAGCTTTAAGCCAACTTTTTCACTTTCCTCTTTCACTTTCATCAAGAGGCTTTTTAGTTCTTCTTCACCTTCTGCCATAAGGGTGGTGTCATCTGCATATCTGAGGTTATTGATATTTCTCCTGGCAATCTTGATTCCAGCTTGTGTTTCTTCCAGTCCAGTGTTTCTCATGATGTACTCTGCATAGAAGTTAAATAAGCAGGTTGACGATATACAGCCTTAGTGGTAAAGAATCCACCTGCCAATGTGGGAGACACAAGCATACAAGGATTTTATCCCTGGGTCAGGAAGATCCCCTGGAGCAGGAAATGGCAACACATCCTAGTATACTTGCCTGGGAAATCTGATGGACAGTGGAGCCTGGCTGACTACGGTCCATGGGGCTGCGAAGAGTCACACACACACACAGACTCAGCACACACACACACAGCTTCATTCTCAGCTAGGAGCTGGTTCTCATCGTCTTTACTGCTAAGAAGCCATCAGGAAAAGTTTTACATTTGCTGGCTCTGATTGGATGACATGATAATCTCTGAACCAATCAGAGTGACTAGGGAGATACCATACTCTGATTGGTCAGATCTGAGTCCTGAGCTAGGAGAAGAGCCAACTCTCATCCAATGTACAGATCAGAGGGTGGGGAAGGTAGCCAAGCCCCAGAGGAAAACAGTATCATTATTACCCAAAGCAGAATGAGTGGGTGTTTGGTGGCCAGAATCTAACATATATCCACTGCAATGGAGGGGAACACATTAGCTGGTTTGTATCTTGGTCTTTATGTATTTAAAGTAATTCAGTTTCATAGATGAGCACAAAAATTGTTCCTGAAGATTCTCAGAGTGATGTAGGTAATCAAGATGCCTGCAGATATGTTGAAATTCAAAGGAAAGATGTTCCCAGAATATGGAGCAAAGGTTACCTGCTGAAAACACAACCATCCAAAATGTACCTTATGGAGTGAGTCAGAGGTGTATTCCTTACTGAGCTGACTTCCTTAACCAGACATTATCTCAGTCTCTCCACACTTAGTGACATGCTTGGAGCAGAAGGGCTGCTTAGAAGATCATTTTAGACTAAATTAATTAAGACATTTGCAGAAGAAACTCAAAGGATGATCTTTCTAAAAAGTATGACCTGGGACGCTTAGGAAACACTCTTGTGCTAATTGGGGAATTCTGTAGCCTAGTAGCTGCTCCTTAATATGTCTGAAAACTGTATGAAAATCAGTTGGTCTAGGAGAAGTCCAGCAAGGGAGGACAAGGCAAGGACTTTTCAGGGTCAGGGGAGAGGGCCACTGTCCAACTTATCTTGTGCAGCTTCCCTCTCTCCTCTCTGCCCACAAACTCAGGTCCCCTTCGCCTCCCCAAACTTGAGCTCTCCTCAACTCAGCTGGGTTCTGTTCCTCTCCTTGCCCTGGTGCCATCCTGGGGCCATTCTGTCTCCTTCCTCTTGAGGATGATAATCCCAGGCAGCTCTTGGTCCAAACCTTTACTGCATATATCTTGCCCAGTCTCCCAGGTGTTGACGATGGGAGGATAAACTGGGCTCCTGTCACTCCATCTCAGCCTTTAACGTTGCAACACTTTGTGTCTGGCTGGGACGAAGGGAGGCCAGGCCTAAGGAAGGCAAATGGAATGGATGGAAGAAGCAGGGGGATTTGATAGGCTACAGAGTTCTGACAGTTGGATGTCCTACTCACAGCTTCTCCTAGTCGGCTAATAAATGACAAGGGGTATATGTCATTTAAAAAAATTCAATTATAGTTGATTTATAATATTGTGATAGTTTCAAGTGTACAGCTTCAGACTCCTTTCCATTATGGTGCTCAGTCGCTCAGTTGTGTCCCACTCTTTGCAACTCCATGGACTGTAGCCCACCAGGCTCCTCTGTCCATAGAATTTCCCAGGCAAGAATACTGGAGAGGGTTGCCAGGTCTTACTCCAGGGGTTCTTCCCCACTCAGGAATTGAACCTGTGTCTCCCATGTCTCTTGCACTGGCAGGCGGAGTCTTTACCACTAAGCCATCTGGGTAGCTGAATATAGTTTCCTGTGTTATACATTCAGTTCAGTTCAGTCACTCAGTCGTGTCTGACCCTGTGACCCCATTGTCGGCAGCATGCCAGGCCTCCCTGTCCATCCCTAACTCCCGGAGTTTACTCAAACTCATGTCCGCTGTCGGTGATACCATCCAACCATCTCATCCTCTGTCGTCCCCTTCTCCTCCCGCCCTCAATCTTTCCCAGTATCAGGGTCTTTTCCAATGAGTCTGTTCTTCGCATCAAGTGGCTGAAGTATTGGAGTTTCAGCTTCAGCATCAGTCCCTTCAATGAATATTCAGGACTGATTTCCTTTAGAATGGACTGGTTGGATCTCCTTGCAGTCCAAGGGACTCTCAAGAGTCTTCTCCAACACCACAGTTCAGAAGCATCAGTTCTTCGGCGCTCAGCTTTCTTTACAGTCCAACTCTCACATCCACAGATGACTACTGGAAAAACCACAGCTTTGACTAGACGGACCTTTGTCTCTGCTTTATACATTAGGTCCTTGCTGTTTGTATGTTTTATGTATGGTGGGGTGTATCTGTTAATCCCAACCTCGTAATTTATCCCTCTCCCTCCCCTTCTTCCTATGGCGATCACACGTTTGTTTCTGTGTCTGTGAGTCTGTTTCCATTTTGTAAAGAAGCTCCTTTGGATTATTTTTCAGGATTCCACACGGAAGCGTTATCATGTGATACTCGTCTTTCTCTGGCTTACTTAGTCTGTTAATCTCTAGGTCCATCCGTGCTGCTGCAAGTGGCATTGTTTCACCTTTATGATGACTAATATTCCATTGTATTTAAATAGCACATCTTCTTTATCCATTCCTCTCATGATGGGCAATTAGGTTGTACAGTGCTGCTACGAACATTGGGGTACATGTGTCATTTTTAATTAAGTTTTGTCCACCTATATCCCCAAGAGTGGGATTTCTGGATCATATGGTAACTCTATTTTTAGTTTTTTCAAGTTAGAGGTAATTTTAATCCTCAAGGATGTCCTAGTGGTGTTTGTCGTTTTGCCTGGAGGTGGGACGCTCTTAGGACATCTTGCTTGGACTGAGTCCAGCTCTCCTGAGGCACAGACTGACATGTTCAAATCCTGAGCCATCTTTGAAGCATCGGTGCAAACGTGTGACCTGAGTTTGACCCCCCAGCCTCCACCATGGAAGGAGAGGTGGCTCTGGGCAGAATCCATTCTCCCAGCACAGGTGGGTGCACAGATGTCTGGCAAGATCCCTCCCTGACACAGAAGCAGCAGAGGCGGGTGACATCAGCATGGGTTTCTCTGTGCCCAGAGGCAGCAGCAGAAGTGTGAGCTCCTCAGTAGGCACCTCCGATGTTGGTTTGTAGGCATCTGGAGTCTTAACCTCAATTCTGTTTTGTTAGCCTTCCCAACAGTCCTGTAAAAGCATTCTTTTTCTACTCTGTCAGCCAGAATCAATTACTTTTTTTTTCTAGCCTTGTCATGGAGCTTATGAGATCTTAGTTCCACAGCCAGGGATCGAACCCAGGAGCCAGCAGTGAGAGCGCGGAGTCCTAACCTCTGGACTGCCAGGGAAGTCCCGCAAATCAATTACTCTTATTTTGACAACTCTTTGTCTGGGTGGTATTATTGTTTGATTGAATAGAGGGCTATAACCTAAGGTGCACAAAAAAAATTGGATATCACTTTATCCATAAAAGGAAAGGCTAAATTCATATAACTTCTTCCCAGTAGACTGGAGCCCTTTCTTAAAAGCTCTCTGTGTCTGCTTCCCAGGTGGTGCAGTGGTAAAGAATCTTCCTGCCAAGGAAGGAGATGCTGGAGACGTGGGTTTAATTCCTGGGTCAGGAAGATCCTCTGGTGAAGGAAATGGCAAACTTCTCCAGTATTCTCATCTGAAAAATTCCATGGACAGAGGAGCCTGGCAGGCTACAGTCCATGGCATCACAAAGAGCTGGACATGACTGAGCATGCATGCACATGTCTGTCATGGACAGATGCTTAAGACCAGAAAAAAGTGAAGGCATTACTTATTCCAGGTCTTATTTCTTGCTCTCGTCAACTATATTAATTTTCCCGTTTGAAATAAAATCTCCTGTTAGTCCAGTGATGGTTATTGGATATTTTAATGATCTGTGTCAACCCTATCCAAGTCAGAGATTTTTTGGAACAAGTTTCCAGGATTCATCAACATTTCCATAGCTGGAATATTTGCAATCAAGGTATAGGAGGTATTCAGTTGACAAATGGCTTTGTCTAATAGGAGATTTGGAAACAGCTGGATTCATTAATTTTATAACTTCTCTTTCTTTTACACTCATAAGCTAAACATGTACTTACTTCACTTGCTGTTCATTCTTTTGAAAGAGGAACCAAACTTGGCATGGTGCAGAGATAAATGGATAAATGCTCATGTTTTTAAAGCAGCATTAGTAGTGGTGGCTGGCAGTGGAAATCCTGATAGACTCTAAAATGTGCCAGCCAAACCAGGGTGCTAGCGGAGAACGCAGCTCCCAGGAGTCAACTAGACAAGATGTGGTCACGGAAGATAGGAAATGCTATTTTAATAAAGTCCCATTGACTCTTTGTCTTTATAAGAGAAAATAACCTATTTCTGGCCTGTAATTGAAAGCATATCACTTGGAGTTTCTGGTGGGAATTGCTTCGAGCCGAGGTATATATTCAAATGTCTGAAAGGTACACTTCACTTATCTCCAAGAATTACCCAGAGATTTCTCTGGACAGGCAAGAAGCTACTTTGACGTGCAAACCTTTGAAACGAAATGAGAGGGAATGAAAAAAATCTACAAGCAAGTAAATGGATGGACTGTAAATGCACCAGGTGAGATGCTGAACTAGCTGTTGTCTAAACTTGCGGAAATTGAGGGTGTTTTAAAAATAGTGTCAAAATTCAAAACCAAACCATGAGAACAAGAAGTGAAAGCTTTGTTGAGCATTTGGTTGTGTGAGAAGCACAGCCAGAAATTTCAAAGAATAAATTTGCAGGAGGGGGACCCTTGATGCCCCTGTAGTACAATACTCTTATTTTGCCAGTGGAGGAAACTGAGGCCTTGGCAAGAAAAGGGCCTGCCCAAGGTCACTTACTAGGTTGTGAGACAGCACAAGTTCAAAAGGCCACATCACAAGGACAGAGCATGGGACACGGTTAAGCCCAGCGTTCAGTCATTCAGTCTGACTCTTTGCGACCCTGCGAACTGCTGCATGCCAGGCTTCCCGGTCCTTCACCATCTCCCAGAGATGAGATGGTTAAGACTAAGATGCTGGTATTGATTACCTCTATAATGCATCCGTTTTGATGAGTAAAAATCTGGGAGATATTTACAAGCTAAGGAGCACAGATCTGAGCCGCAAATGGCAAGGTGAGCCATATTCCTCACTGATAAAAATTTTGACTCTAAAAAATCACCTGTGAGGTTTGCTCCTATTGAACATGGGACCAGAATGAAGCCCTGCAGGGTCAAGTTTATGGAGCTGAGAAGTGCCTGATTCCTTGAACGCTGATGCAGAAAGATAGGTGAAACAAGCAAGATGAAATCCAAGTGCAATTAAAAAGCTCAAAAATTTAAAAAGAAGGTCCTAATAATATTAATTCATAGTTGCAAGAACAAACATAGCAATCCTGTCCCACCCCTCAACCCCCCGCCCTGATAAATGAGACAGAGAGTTTTAATGAGTTCCATGGATAGAAGAAGCCTTGGGGGCAATAGTCTGTGGGGTCGCAAAGAGTCGGACACAGCTGAGTGACTAACACTTTCACTTTCAAAGGAAAAATGAAGGCTCAGTGACAAAAGGACCTAGGGGAAGGGACTTACAGGGGAATGGATGCAAGATCAGTGTAAGAGGGGCCTTTCTCCTACTCACTGGGTTAGATTGGGCTGATTTTATTCTGTATCCTTCTCTGGAAGGTTGTGAACATCTGGGAGAACATATGTGAAGGATGCTGTAAGTATGATTCTGCTTTGGGCTAAACGGCTCCCAAGCCCCACTTAACTCAACTGTGTGCATACGTGCATGCTAAATTGCTTGTCATGTCCAACTTTTTGTGATCCTATGGACTGTATCCCTCCAGGTTCCTCCGTCCAGGGGACTCTTCAGGCAAGAATACTGAAGTGGGTTGCCATGCCCTCCTCCAGGGGATCTTCCCATTCCAGGGATTGAACCTGAGTCTCTTATGTCTCCTGCATTGGCAGGTGGATTTTTTACTACTAGCGCCACCTGGGAAGCTCAAACTCAAGTATATTTATCCAAAGATCATATAATTCTCTAAAGTGAAAGTTGCTCAGTCATGTCCGACTCTTTACAATTTCATGAACTATACAGTCCAGTCCATGGAATTCTCCAGGCCAGAATACTGGAGTGGGTAGCCATTCCCTTCTCCAGGGGATCTTCCCAACCCAGGGACTGAACCCAGGTCTCCTGAATTATAGGCGGATTCTTTACCAGCTGAGCCACCAGGGAAGCCCTAAATCCCACCACTTACTGTATGACTTTGAAGAAGGTATTTAACATCTCTGAGCCTCTCTTTTCTTGATTACAAGATCAAATATTTTTTTAAATATTTCAAAGTATATTTTATTTTATTTTTTTTCAAGTTTTAAAAAATTAATTTTAATTGAAGGATAATTGCTTTACAATATCATGGTTTTTTTTCCTCCCATACATCAACATGAATCAGCCATAAGTATACCTATGTCCCTTCTCTCTTGAACCTCCCTCTCCCTTTAAGTTTCAATACATTATATTTCTATGGCTCAATTCTAAATATTTTGTTATTTAAGTAGTGATTAATGTCTGGATTTTAAAAAGGCTTTAAGAAATACACAGGAAAGCTCTTAGTGTGGTGCTTGGTTTGTAATAATTTTTAAACAGTTTGTATCTTTAGAGCTTTCCATTCTTCCATCTGTAATAACTCATTCAGGGATAAGCCTGGGACCCTATAATGACTAATGAGATGCCCTGAGACTTTTGCTGAGGCTTCATGGAGTTATTCTGGCTTAATGGACTTACAGTTGAGAGGACAAGATTCTTAGAGAGTTTATGACATCTGCACCTGGTTATTACAGCCAGGAGCCCTGGAGACAGAGTTAAGAGAGAGAGAGAAGCAGGTTCATGGTGATTTTACCTGGCTTCTGAATCCAGCCATGCCTGAAGCCTGCTGACTTCTGGAATTTCTGTGGACATGAGTAAATTAATTCCATTTTGCTTGTTGCAGTCTGGGTCAAGGTTTAAGTCACGTGCAACCAAAATATTGTGACAGATGTGGTTCTCAAGTGAGAGAGAGACATTTTTCTTCTCTCTCTTTTTTTTTGTTGTTTACTCGTGTCCGATTCTGTGACCCCACAGACTGTAGACTGCCAGGCTCCTCTCTCTACGGGATTATCTAGGCGAGAATACTGGAGTGGGTTGCCACCCACTTCTTAAGAGTTTTATTATTCCTACTTGATGTGAACTCTCAACCTGCCAGCTCCTCTTTTTTTTCCATGCAGGGAGCGATGGAGCCACTGGGAGCACTGTTTCCCTTGAACGTTTCTGCCAAGAGCCAAGGGCAGCTGACTTTGATCCCTCAAAGAGGAGATGACCTGGAAAGTTTGCTTGTTATTTTTGGCAAGTCTTAACTTAGAGATGGTACCTTTGAAACCACAGCTGCTGCTTCTTCAGTTCTCTCTCTTGCTGCCAAAAACCCAATCAATAATGAATACCTTGAATGTCTTCAAACTTAATTTAGCATCTGGCCCAAGGAGGTGAATGCCAAGTCCCAGACTCATGGCAAGCAGAAGTTGGAACCAAAGCAGAAATGCATCATCACCTTGGAGATCCAAAGGAGCCTTCTTTCTTTTTTTATTGTTGCATTGCTGCCATTGTCTGCTTGCTAGTTAAGTTAACCTTGTCAAAACCTGCTAAAAATGGGGTTAAAGCTGAAATCAGATGACACCAAATCTGTGCAGCCATCACGGACAAGGTTCTCAGAGACGCTGACTGATTCTTTCTGACGCCAGCTTGTCTTAGTGACCTCTAGAATTCTTCTCATGAACTGAGGAAAGAGACAGGTCGGGTGACGAACATGAAGGCTGGTGTCTCATGTGTTGGAGAAAAGTTGTAGGTCCTGTGGGTTTCTGTAGATGTCAGTCATTCAATGCCAGTGTCTTCCCTCTTTAGTGTTGCCTACTTTCTCTGCAAAAGCACCAAGCACCCAACAGGCCCGATGGGAGGAAAGGGTTTTCTAGTCAGATGTGACTCAGAAACTCTAGGACCTGTCTCTTATACACATCTAGATGTGTATAAGAGACAGGAACTATACAGTCCAGTCCATGGAATTCTCCAGGC
>SJYX01014018.1:103082-130155 GCA_006410675.1 Oreotragus oreotragus | reverse complement strand
TGCTGCGATTCATGGGGTCACAAAGAGTCGGACACGACTGAGCGACTGAACTGAACTGAACTGAAACTATTGGCACTAACATGGAAGGCGATGCATTAGAATTCTTCCCATCTGTATCTTCCTCCTGACCAATACAAAGCCTAAGCTCAATCTTCCTCTAAGTCAATATTCATGTTAACTCATAAAGATGAGCACTAAAAACCAGATACAGAATCAATAAGTTCCAAACCGAAAGAGGAAAAGGGGAATAGAGAATTCAGTCAAGCCAAGAATTCAAGTGAACAGAAGAGGAAAAAGGGGGAAAACAAACTTGTTCTAAACCATGAGATAACGGCATCATCAAATGCAATGATTGAACATGTCTGTAAATAATACATAAATAATCTGACTGGCTCTTTAAAAAATTGACTATTCACTGACTAGGGTCACAATTTGAAAATAAATTAATGGAAGAGATACTCCTATAAAATACTAAATAAACTGTTAATGTCAAAATATCTATGTAAGATTGAGTAGCTATATATTGATATATGGTATTAATCCCTAATAATGCATTTTCACTAATAGAAAGTGTAGCATGAACTCGTATACCTATCTCTCTCTAGCCCCTAAGTCATGTCAGACTCCTGGGACTCCATGGACTGCCAGGCTCCTCTGTCCATGGGATTCTCCAGGAAAGAATACTACATATAACAAAAATCTCAATACAAAGTAAGAACTGGCAGAAGCTTTTGTTATGATTGTAGATTTTTCAATTTCACCTTATATTTCTATTATAATTATCCAAAATTAATAACTTCATATATAGAGAGAATATCTGAACCACTAACAAACCTATTCCAGTAATATATCTAGAAGAACACTACAGCTAACAAGAATTGGACATTTATAAAATTTGATTTAGATGTGTGATATATATTAGTTATTTTATTCATATATTTATGGATAAAAGACATTTTTGCTTTCTAAACAATTAATATGCAGACCTTGGAGTCTGACTGTAATGCAATTAAATAAGAAATCAATAAAATTTTCTACAATAAATTGAGAAGAGCTTTTACTATTTTGCCTACTTTGATGTTTAATGAACCTCTATGTACTTATGCAGCCTCATTTATTAACTCAGAGCCAATTTTATCTGTACCCCACTTACTTCCCTACTCTCATATTATTTTGAAGAAAATCTGATAAATCAGCCCTTAGAAACACACTGAAATATTTATGAATAAAATAAGTACTCTAACCTGCTGCTGCTGCTAAGTCACTTCATTCGTGTCCAACTCTGTGTGACCCCATAGATGGCAGCCCACCAGNTTATCTGTACCCCACTTACTTCCCTACTCTCATATTATTTTGAAGAAAATCTGATAAATCAGCCCTTAGAAACACACTGAAATATTTATGAATAAAATAAGTACTCTAACCTGCTGCTGCTGCTAAGTCACTTCATTCGTGTCCAACTCTGTGTGACCCCATAGATGGCAGCCCACCAGGCTCCCCTGTCCCTGGGATTCTCCAGGCAAGAACACTGGAATGGGTTGTCATTTCCTTCTCCAATGCATGAAAGTGAAAAGTGAAAGTGAAGTTGCTCAGTCATGTCCAACCCTTAGCATGGACTGCAGCCTACCAGGCTCCTCCATCCATGGGATTTTCCAGGCAAGAGTACTGGAGTGGGCTGCCATTGCCTTCTCCGTACTCTAACCTACAGGGTGTTTTCTGTATTTAGATTTAATAAAATTTACAGCTGAAAAAAGTAGATTCATTTACCAAGTTATTTCAAACATACTTTAGAAGTTTTCTAATAATTAGGTCAAGTACCAGCTTTCAAATTTAAATTAATTAAAATTAAATAAGATTTACAATTGAGTTCCTTAGTTGTACTAGCCACACTTGGAATGCTCCACAGTCACATGTGGCTTGAGATTGGCATCTTAAGTGGCACAGGTCAAGACAATACAAGGCTAAATGCAACTGGCCTCCAAGATAGGTTAGGAAGTCATTTTCTCAGCCTTGGTTCTGACTCAAGACCATCTGAATTTCAGCCTCTTTGCCCAAATCCTGATCTCTAATACCCAGCACTAGTGCTGTACATGACTCAAACCCCTCACCTAAGCTAAATCTTACTGTACTCTGCTGTACTAACATTTTTGGCCCACCTGAACTGTGAACTAGCCGGTTCCATTCTTGATGCTCTGAAATCCCATTATGGACTTTTTCATCTCTATTTTGGGCTACCATGTTCCATAGGCCTCTGTGGAACAATATAATCAAAACTTGCTTATTCTAAACTGCTTACTGAATCATTTCACTTCAGTCAGCAAGTTAATTGTGACAGTGTCAACCATCCTTGGCTACAGCCACTGTCTATCAGTGGCAGACTCTTTTTCCTTACATGATGACCCAACTTGGAATTTTACCTTCCTATTACCATATCTTCTAACTGTGCAGCTGAAAAGTTGAGCTATGGATCCTACTTAGAATATATGTATACAGATATAGTATTTTTAAAACAATAAATATACACCTGAAACCAAATAAATAAATAAAATCTCTATATCTTACAAGTTTGCTTACATAGTTCTTTTGACTTTTGTGAAGATTTAGAAACAAAGAAATAAGGATGGCCAACAAAGAAAAATTCCATTCTATTGGAGCATAGAGTATGTGTATTGGTGGTGAGAGGACACAGCAGGTAGTGATTAATGGACAAAAGGCACTGAATATAAGGCACAGAAAGAGGCCGTACCTGACCGAGGTGGCCTTACTGGCCAGTGAAGAACTGCTGCTCAGTAAATGTCAGATCCTCACATGCCAGCATAAAAGCAGTTTTCTAGAAGGACAAAATTTTCTTTAAAATGAGTTTCTGTCAGACCTGAATATGAAAAGTAAAACTTTGAAAACTGAGAAAATATAGAAGAATACTTGAGGAACTCACAACAGGAAAGGATTTATTAGATAAAGCAAACAAAGCTAACAAAGGAAATGTGTTTAAACTATTTGTCTCTAAGTGACAAATGTAATTACATTAAAATGTAAAACTTACAAGCCCCAGATCAAAGGGAACATAATTAGAACAAGAACAGCAAAGTATTATATTCAGTGTAATTGAAAAATTCTTATAAATTGATAAGAAGAGACAACCATAGAAAAATGAAACTATAAACTGGTGCAGTTTCTCAGGAAATGTTGCCAAAGTGCTCCACAAAAATTTGTTTCTGGGTCATAGGTTATATGCACTTCTGGAGAATTCCCTGTGTTCCAGACATGAACAATGACACACACACAAATTTATAATAGTGAAGAATAGGGATCAACCTGGATGTCAATTTTTTAAAATGATAAACTGGGTTATTATCAATAATGCTATGCTCCTCAGTGGATATATGTGTATTTGTGTGTATATATATCTACACACATATCTACACATCTATGTATACACATACATATATACATACATACACACAAGCATGCACACAAATATACATATACTTTGTATAAAACATGGATTGTTCTTTAAAAATTAAGTGTGGGAAAGGGGGCAGGAAAAAGCAAGGTCTGAATATATTTAGCATGAGAGAATTTATATAAACTTTTATTTTTACAAAAAAATGGCAGTGTTTAATATATATTTTTGTAGGTTTTCTGAATAGATAACCATAAATACATGCTGCTTCACAGGAAAGAAAAAAGAAAAACATCTGGAACATAGCTTTTGCAGAAAATTTTCTTTCATAAAATAAATTTTTATATAGAAAAGCCAAGGGTTCTGACACCAAGCTACAAAGTTCCAATTTTATGACCTAGGAACTACTACAACCCTAGAAACAATTGTTATCAAAGAATCAATGTTGCCATAAACATTGTGAGCAAACCACTGTGAACAAGGCTCTGGATGTGACAGCTTGAGAAAGTAGAAGAATGGGAAGGGAAAGAATGGAAACCAGCTTTTTTCTCCCTTTAAAAGGAAGGAAGAACTGATGGGACAATACCTTCTCCCAATTCCCATGCACAGATTGACTGCTCTTCTGTTTCTTATGGAGCACCTCAAAGGAGGTAACTTGACAATATTTGTGAGCTTGATGACTATGCTTGGTCAGACAAGTATTGTTACAATTACACTTTCATCCATGAATGAGGAAGACAAAAAAGTCATAAAACCAGGATGGAATCAAGCCAGAAACTAGATCAAGTTACTTTCACAAAACCTACTGACCTTATTGTACCATCATATTTCATCTAGGAAGAAAATCTCTTCCTCCTCAACACTGTCCTTTATTTTGTGACTCCTGCCACTAGCTTTTCAAAATAAAAACTGACACAAAAAATGTTTGCTGACTACAACCTGGACAAGTCCTTCCTTGAAAGGTGGGGAGTACTTTTACATGTCTACCAACCACAGTAGATAATGCAGACAGCCTCCAACTGCCAGTTCCCTCAAAGTTTGCCTCAGTATCAAAGAGCTGCCTTCCCCAAGATCATCCCCTTCCCCCAGAAAGCCCACACTTGGGGACTGAGTAAGAGAAAAGTCTAAAGGAGACCAGTATGGAGGCCCCTTAAAAAACTAAAAATAGAACTACCATATGATCCAGCCATCTCACTCCTGGGCATTTATCCAGAGAAAAACATGATTCAAAAGGACACATGCACCCCAGTGTTCATTGCAGCACTATTTATAATATCCAAGACTAAATGTTCATCAACAGATGAATAAAGAAGATGTGGTACATATATATAATGAAATTTTACTCAGCCGTTAAAAAGAATGAAATAATGTCATTTGCCACAACATAGATGGATCTGGAGATTAAGTGAAGTAAGTTAGACAAAGAAAGACAAGTATCATATGATGTCACATATGCAGAATCTTAAAAAGCGTGATACAAATGAACTTTATAAAACAGAAACAGACTCACAGACTTAGAGAGCAAATTTGCGGTGACCACTGGGAAACGGCTGGGAGGAGAGAGAGATCTGGAGTTTAATACTGACATGTACACACTGCTATATTTAGAACAGATAACCAACAGGAACCTACTGTGTAGCACAAAGAACTCTGCTCAATGTTCTGTAATAACCTAAATGGGAAAAGAACTTGAAAAATAATAGATATATGTATAACTGAATCACAACCAAAACAAACACATTGTTAACCAACTATGCTCCAATATTTAAAATTTAAAAAAAAAAAATAGCAATTCCATTCCAAGTAGTCACAACTTAGAGGCACAGCACTAGCTCCAGAGCTCCCTGCCAGGTTACCCAAAGGTTCTGTCAGCTCCACTACATTGCTTTTTTTATTTGTTTTTAGTACTTCTATCCAATCTTTCTTTCTCCCCGTCTCTTCCACATGTTATGTTTCCTAATAAATATAATGTACCCCAAGCTTATCCCAGTGTTTTCTTGCAGAGACCCAAACCTAAGAGAATTGGTATTGGAGATGGTTTGAGAAAGTAGATGATAAGATGGGGGATCTGGAGCTGGCTGCCTGGTTGGCAATGAGGATCCCAGTATTAATAGTAGATGAAACCCAAAGAGAGACTCTGGCACAAGGTAGCAGTCTGTTGTTAAAACTGGCAGCATAGCCCAGCTGAGGATATGCTTGGTTGAAGAGAGAAGCAAAGGGCTATGCCACAAAGCAGCTGCAAAACACAATGAGTATGTCTGAGCAAGAATCGGAGTACAGGTGCAACTAAATGATAAGTGTGCCTGATAAAAGGGGCCGGGATACTCCCAAGTCAATCAGCTCTTCACTTAAATCCCTGGAGTGTGAAAACTGCCCAAGAAAGATGTCGACTTGAGGGCATTCTCCTGAGATACATGATTTAACATCCTTGCAGAGGTTTCCACACCCAACAAATGGTGTGACCTTGTGACTATGATGACTCCTAGAAATATAAAACACATAATGATCCATGCTGGAGAGATTGAAATGATAGAACTTCTATGGAAGATAGAGGAGGAATCGAATAAAAGGCTGAGACAAGTGAGCATCCTAGAATGGTTATACTATATTCATTATAAGACTTGCCAGATGATTACTTTCCACAGGACAGCCCATCACAAATATCATTTACTAAGGCCAGAAAGAATGTGCTATTGGGAAGGGTGTTACTTAGCTAAATTGCTGAAGGCGATGGCACCCCACTCCAGTACTCTTGCCTGGAAAATCCCATGGACAGAGGAGCCTGGCAGGCTGTAGTCCATGGGGTCGCTAGGAGTCAGGCACTACTGAGAGACTTTACTTTCACTTTTCACTTTCATGCACTGGAGAAGGAAATGCCCACCCATTCCAGTGTTCTTGCCTGGAGAATCCCAGGGATGGGGGAGCCTGGTGGGCTGCCGTCTATGGGGTTGCACAGAGTTGGACATGACTGAAGCGACTTAGCAGCAGCAGCAGCATTACTCTATAGGTGAGAGATGATATTTGGAAAATTATGGTATATGGACAGAAGTCAAGCCAGAGTGTCACAATTATCATAATGAGTGCCAAGATTGGAGTGGCAGTCAAAGGAACATAACTCACAAAAAGGTATGAAGATAGTTAATGGAACATGGCAACCCTAGAGTAAAATAGGTGGGCAGCCAACAAGGATACTATTCAACTTGTACCAACAAAGGAATGCAATGATGAATGACAAGGAGTCTGAGGGAAGGCAGCCCATTAAAGGGTCACAATCCATTGTGCAGTTTCTAGTCCTGAGCCAGTTTTCAGACTCAAACCCTATTTATTGAAGAGATGACCAGGTCTCCAGGATCCTGCAAAGCCATAGCAAGCATCCATGGTAATGATTCCTTTGTCAAAAAGGATTTGGGACCATTTACTCAGGGAAACTATATAGTGAGGAAAAAAGAATTCCCAGTCTTTTGATGAGTGTTAAAGAAAGGGAGTCAATTGATGATGAAACTTGGAAACTCAAAATATGATAATGGCCCCTGTTCACACTGAGCCATATGAAAACCAAATAATAAATGAAATCCTGACTTGAGCCCAGGTTTCAATGGGTCAGCTGGATCTGCAGACCCATATATTGGTCCTTCCTCCATTTCCATAAAATATGATTAGGATTAGCATGTTTGAAAATGGTGCAACTCCAATTCTGGGGTCATGGCTCTTCCCACTATAAACTGAATCCTATAGGTTAGGTGGAAGCTTCTAAAACTGCCCTTACCAATGGCCAAAGCAGTAAATAAAAAAACAATATCGCATCTTGGGGAGGGACACAGTGGCTATTAGTGTACCTTTAAAGATTTCAAGGATGCAAGGATGGTTATTCCTATTTATCCCATCTAGTCCCTACCAAAACCAGGCAGAGTTTGGGATAACTATAGACTACCAAAACCTCAACCAAGTAACAGCTCCAGTCACAGCCATGTACACTCTCAGTGACTCGCTGGGAACCCATAATTTATGCTTCTTTTTTTCTGCACTTCCTGGCAAAGTCACAGCATGGAGGGGTACTGGGGCCCAAAGAGCTAACACTTTCACAGAGGACATACTAAGAATCCCAAATTGTAAACTGACTCATGGGCACTTGAGCCTCTTGCATCAAGGGTCTAGCAAGCAAAGAAGAGTCAGAATCCTGATACAGAACTGACCTTGATCATCAGGAGGAGGTAAGACTACTCTTACACAAGCAATTCTCTTAGGTACTTCTTGGGATTTAGTTGCTCATCTGACTCTATGAATGGACAAATATACAAGACTAGCCTGAAAAGAGTATGCTATACAGGGGCTCAGACAATTCAGAAGAAAATCTCTGAATAATTTAATATTTAATAATAGTTATGTCAAACTTAAATCAATGCCTCTGATATAAATATGATTACTATATGTCCTAGAACCTAGAACATAACATTGTATTGACTTCTTTTTGCTAAATTTTGAACTATTGGGTATTTTTATTTCCAGTGAAGTGGTAAAACTATAAACATGAATTTATTCATTTGTAAATTTGTATCACTTTTCACATCACAGAACCTCAGTTAAAAATAGGCTACAGTGTTTATTGTTCAGAAATATTGTCCCTTTTAAGTAGGAGTTACCACAAGAATGGGCTTGTGTTGGAACCTATTTTGTCTCTCCTCTCTGAAGGTCACTATAGATACAATTAGAAACTCAGACTGTGACATCTGTATAAACACTGCCCAGGGTCAGAAGATGGGGGAGACACAGAATGAGGAAGAGCCTTTAGATGCATAACATACATTCAACTGAGCTCCCCTAGTGGCTGTGAAAATGTTAACCAAGTTCTATGCAGCCCAGTTTTTCCAAATTTTAATAGAAGTTTGGTGGAGATGCAGCTGGTTCCACTCCATATTTCATTTCATGGATCCTCTCACTATTTGCCTTCATTTCACTTCTTACCCTTGCAACACAAATCTGCATACTCTTGGGGCATCCTGAAACTTCCATCTCAGACCCACTTGATTTACCAACTAAGGTCACCTCCTCTCCATGCTGGAAATACACAAACTGTGCTCTTTCTAGAGTCATTTTTCCAGGTCCTTTCTGTAGGTTTAATAGTTAAGGATAATACACACTTCTTGCTACTTCAAAGTCATCTCCTGACCAAATTTTCATATCGTTGAAAATGGATTCTCAACTTCTTTTGCTTGGCTTCTATCTAATTTTCATCTTTCCGGGATCAGTATATCCCACACAATTGACTAGAGAATTATAATACAGAAGGCAATGGCACCCCACTCCAGTACTCTTGCCTGGAAAATCCCGTGGACGGAGGAGCCTGGTAGGCTGCAGTCCATGGGGTCGCAAAGAGTCAAACACGACTGAGCGACTTCACTTTCACTCTTCACTTTCATGCCTTGGAGAAGGAAATGGCAACCCACTCCAGTGTTCTTGCCTGGAGAATCCCAGGGACGGGAGGGCCTGGTGGGCTGCAGTCCATGAGTCTCACAGAGTCGGACACGACTGAAGCGACTTAGCAGCAGCAGCAGCAACTTTATCTTTGGTGTACTGGTTTTGACCTTAGCTGCTTTCTAGTTCAAACAAGAATTCAACAGAACCCATGGTTCATGTTGAATGGAGTTTAACTAAACAACCCTAATGCACAATGCTGCAAAAAATATTGATTCTTATATCTTCAAATGGTAACATATTCAAACAATGAGCATTTCTTGTGCAAATGGCTTAGCTTCAAAACTTCACCAACTTCTGCTTAAGAGAAAATTTCAAGGGGAAAAGTAACTTTCATGATATTGATCTTTAAGAAGTATTTCCTGTATTGTAATCAAACTAAGCAAATATATAGTCTGAAACATCAAAGACACATATCCTTTGAATATCAGCATGATTAAAGACACATTCAGTGTTATTGACTTCTTTACCTTGCTGTGACAGAGAGTCATAGAAGGCACATGTGGTAATACAAATGCCTACATTCTCATATACCTCTGAGACTTCTGGCAAGCAGTAATCAATAGTAAGGACACCCTTAAAAACGTTACCATGGCAATTCTGGGAACAGATAAGATGGAAATGGAAGAGATTCAATACTATCAGCTATTACTCTCATAAGTCCTGCTTGATCAGGTAACCAATAACCTCTTATCTTTACCAAATTTTCAGCTTAGTGGTTAGTACCGGTGAATATTAGTAATGATCCTTCTAAGAAGCCTTCAATCAGCTAAGAGCAATGCTGTAACAGTTCAAAGTTAGACATTTTTGAGAATGAAGGAATAAAATTTCAGCAGGGTATTATTTAGTTAGAACACGTTAAGATGCAAAGATATTGTAGGTTCACTGGAAATTCATGGTTTTCTCCTACTGTAAAGAACCATCTGACAAATTTTGTTGCCCTTTCCCCACCATTCAAAGCTGGATCCTTATTATTGTATCTGTGTGAGTGGTTTAGAGCAAAATAAAAAGAGAGAGAACTCATTTATTTTATTCAGAATGTAATGAATCAGAATCATTTTAAGATAAGGTAAGGTGAAGTCGGTTAGTCGTGTCCGACTCTTTGTGACCCCACGGACTGTAGCCTGCCAGGCTCTTCCATCCATGGGATTTTCCAGGCAAGAGTACTGGAGTGGGTTGCCAAGAGTCATTTTGAACATCAACAAATGCTCCTTCCTGACCTATAGGTAAATCCAGTCAACATTCAAATGTTTTAAACTCTCGGTATCTATTACAAGTTCATCTCAAAACTTTCCAACCCATCATAGCCCCAGGGACTCATGTCTTCCCTAAACCATCTGTTAAATGCCAGGACTGAATGCCTGGGACAGCTGAGGCTTTTTGTGAATCCTAGCATCTAGCCAACAAAGAGCATGTTGGAGTGAAATTTGACACTTGATATTTTTCTACTCACAGGATCATGTAATGTTACACTTGAGTAGACCTGAGGTCATGTAATCTACTCATCCTCTTTACATAAAAGCTTAATTATACATAAAGTTAATGACTCCCATTGGGTCAAAAGATCATGGCATGGCAAACATACTATAAATAAGACTTAATCCTGACACAGTTGGCAAATACTTTGTCATTTCTGAATCAGATCTTCTGAAATTCCCCAAGAAATAACTCTCTGTATTACCTGATGATGAATTTTACAATCCATGACTGTATCAACATGCTACAGACTCACAAAACAAATCTACTTTGACTCCATACCCTATTTGTGGCACAAAGACTAGTCACCTGTTTCTTCCAGCCCATCCTGTAGTGCCAGATTTATGGTGCTTTTAAATTCTGCCTGCTAATCCCTTGCTACCCTGCTTTTCCAAATCAAATTCAGTCAGACTTATCTAGCTCTGTCTGAATGTGTCCCTTGATTGAGTGATGTTAGTTCAAGAAAAAACACTCAAATCAATTTAATGCAAATTCCCATTCACAGCCTGGTTGACCGAACAGGATACTGACAATAATAGATTGGAGTACTTAATTCCTAAGGCATGTGACTCATCGAAGGCTTAGTAATCAATTTCGATTGCAGCAACTGCATAATTCATCTTTGGCTCATCTTAAGCTCTGGAATACCAAGTGCTTGTTCATTTTTTTAAGGCCTACACATTCTTTTCCAAATAGCAAAGCCCTTTCCATGTCTCTGCAATCATTTCCTTATCTAAATTTCCATATGCTGCCCTGGCAAGGTGTCCCACCTATGAAGGCTTTAGATCAATAAAAATAATTGGCATGTTTTGCTTCCAGTTGCAGATGCCTGGAATAGATTACATGCCACCCTGGCAGACAATGGAAAGATGAAATAGAGGGTGGTCCCTGCCTCTATCCACATTAGCCAGTAACTATTTAGGACAGCCAGTAGGGGTTCTTATACCCTGAACCCCATTTCCCACAGGTCCCCAATCTGTCTTGTACTCGAAACACTGGAATAAAGGAAAGCATATACAAGTAGGCAACTAGCAGATGTCCTTTCCGTTTTATGACAAGCATGCTCTGTTTCACCCAGACTGCATTTGTATCTGCATTTGTCATTTTTGTGTCTCTTTTCCTTTGACAGAAGCAATATGTTGAGAGCTGATTATGCTCTGGGAGTTCTCTGGCAACCAGGTAAGTTTTTGCCTCAGCTCTTAAATCTACAAATAAGAAGATTCATAAGAAATTAAGTCAAGTAAATCTATTGAAGAGAAGCAATCTTTGTATTAACTTTTTTGTATGGGAGCCAAATTCTTACTCAGAACTTTGTGCTTACTTAAGTAGGGAAAAAAGCAGGCATATTTCTTCTATGCCCTGATGTTCTCCAAGTGCAGAAAAGCATATGCATTACCCAGTCATCCGTGGGTGCTCTCTTGGACACTGTACTGGGATATTTCTGTCCTTTTCTCAATAACCAATACAAATAACCTCTGAGAACATGTTTCTCTTGCACCCTTGGCCCTATCTCTTCTGATGTGAATCTATATCCTCTCATTTGATCAATGAGGAAACTCATGCCTAGAAGAAGAATTAGAATGAGACAAAGTGTTAGTGAATCTTTAAGGTTCTTCTCTCCTCTGAATCTGGAGGGAATATATGAAAAGTTAAAAGAAAGCATTTATGGAAGTATAAGGAATAAAAGTACTTCTCAAACTTCAGAGAACTCAATCAATGGGAAACGTTCTTTTAGTAATCCAGTATTAAATTTATACATGAAAATATGTACATATAAACATTTTATATGCTGAATGTATGTTTTATAATGTCCTAAGTATTATAGCTAAGAATAAATTCCCTCTTCATAAAACGTACTGTCTTAGTTCAGCTGCTGTAAGAGGACACCATAGCCTGAGTAGCTCACTAAAAAACAATAGTTCTTTGTTTCTCAAGGTTTTGGAGGCCAAGAAATCAAAATCAAGGAAGTTGCAGATTTGGTATCTGGTAAGAACTCTATGTCCTCACTCACATGCAGAAGGGATCAAACACTTCTCTGGGGTCTTTTTATAGGGGCGCTAATTCCATTTATAACCTAATCACCTCCCAAGTCCCCACCTTCAATTACTCTCATATTTGGCAATTGGTCTTCAATAAATGAATTTGGGGAGTCGGACACATTCTGTCACACTGCACTTAAAAATAAATACAGTGAATATAGGAAAAGGAGTACGTCAAGGCTGTATATTGTCTCCCTGCTTATTTAACTTATATGCAGAGTACATCATGAGAAACGCTGGACTGGAAGAAACACAAGCTGGAATCAAGATTGCCGGGAGAAACATCAATAACCTCAGATATGCTGATGACACCACCCTTATGGCAGGAAGTGAGGAGGAGCTAAAAAGCCTCTTGATGAAAGTGAAGGAGGAGAGCGAAAAAGTTGGCTTAAAGCTCAACATTCAGAAAACGAAGATCATGGCATCCGGTCCCATCACTTCATGGGAAATAGATGGGGAAACAGTGGAAACAGTGTCAGACTTTATTTTTGGGGGCTCCAAAATCACTGCAGATGGTGACTGCAGCCATGAAATTAAAAGACGCTTACTCCTTGGAAGAAAAGTTATGACCAACCTGGATAGTATATTCAAAAGCAGAGACATTACTTTGCCGACTAAGGTCCGCCTAGTCAAGGCTATGGTTTTTCCTGTGGTCATGTATGGATGTGAAAGTTGGACTGTGAAGAAAGCTGAGCGCCGAAGAATCGATGCTTTTGAACTGTGGTGTTGGAGAAGACTCTTGAGAGTCCCTTGGACTGCAAGGAGATCCAACCAGTCCATTCTGAAGGAGATCAACCCTGGGATTTCTTTGGAAGGAATGATGCTAAAGCTGAAACTCCAGTACTTTGGCCACCTCATGAGAAGTGTTGACTCATTGGAAAAGACTGTGATGCTGGGAGGGATTGGGGGCAGGAGGAGAAGGGGACGACCGAGGATGAGATGGCTGGATGGCATCATGGACTCGATGGACGTGAGTCTTAGTGAACTCCGGGAGATGGTGATGGATAGGGAGGCCTGGCGTGCTGCGATTCATGGGGTCGCAAAGAGTCGGACACGACTGAGCGACTGAACTGAACTGAACTGAAGCGTAAGGAGATTTTGGTGTCCTGCACCTGTAGAAACTTAGCAAATATAGGAAGACTTCTTATGGAATTATAAAACAAAAGCAGATTTACAAATTGATTTTAAGACCCACTAAATAATAACATACTAGATAACAGTATTAATGTAATGTGATTTGGGGTTTAAAAATTGTTCTATCATTCAGCACATTGAAGATTTTCCACTTGCCAACTTGAATCTTTGGAATGGGCTTAATGGACCATTATTTTTCATTGTTAAGGAAAATAACATGGGCTACAGAAAATATTCTGAGCCATATTCTGTGAGTGATCTTATAGATATTGAAACTCCCAAGTAGAAGAAATTAACTATATGATGACCAGACTGTAGCCATGACATAAAGTGCTACAATTCCAAGAATTGGTCTCAAGAAATGGGAACAAGTTGACCGTAGAACTGAAGGTTAACAGCACTTAAAGCAACCAAGATGACACTAATCAGACCACCACATAACCAATTTCAAGATGACTGTCAGAACTGACTGTAGGATTTCTGCATGTATCACCCTCCCTCTGTCTACAAAATCTCTTGCCCACTGATTGTCAGTAGGCAGGAATTGGCCTTTGGACAAGAGTCCACCCTCCCCCCAGCCACCCCAGTTACCAGCATCCAAAATAAAGCAAACTTTCCTTTCCACCGATCTTGTCTCTTTGTTGGCTTTTGAGTGGATCAGACTCTACTTTTGGTTATAGTATTGATTGTATACACAGATTCATTCTTGTTTTTTTAACATCAAAATTGATATGATATCCCTGAAGTTAGTTCTAATATCAGTAAGAAGAAAACATGAACACAGTCAATTAACCTTTAAATGCACATAAAGTATACAAATTAACATCACTAAACAACAGAGAGAGTAAGATCCTAAAATTTTCTGGAAGGGAGAATAAATTACAAAAAAGGAATGAGAATCAGAGTATCTTCAGAACTCTTGACATCAATACTAGATGCCTTAAGGCAATAGAACAATGTCCTTAAATTTCTTAGGAAAAAAAAAATATATATTGTTCTACACTCATACTTGATGGGTGGTTTGTGTAGGCAGAGAAATATAGGTTGAAAAAGACATTTTCAGGTCTAGAACTAAAATATACCTTGAATGTGCCTTTTTTCAGATGCTACTGGAGGATGGATTCCGTCAAATCAAAGTTATAAACAATGACGACAACAACAGCAAAAACTAAGATAGATATATATATTGTTCTACACTCATACTTGATGGGTGGTTTGTGTAGGCAGAGAAATATAGGTTGAAAAAGACATTTTCAGGTCTAGAACTAAAATATACCTTGAATGTGCCTTTTTTCAGATGCTACTGGAGGATGGATTCCGTCAAATCAAAGTTATAAACAATGACGACAACAACAGCAAAAACTAAGATAGATGATTCATAAAATGGAAGCTCAAACACTGGAGATCAGAGAGGGAAAATGCTAGATAAGTAGTAAGCTATACTCAGAGAATTATCAATCTCAACTGGTGCCAGAGCACAGAGGCTGCAAGAAGAAGTTATCTGGAAAATAAAGGGAGCTGATGGATTTGTATTTTGGCATCTAGAAAAAAATCAGTTGGTATTCAAAAACTCACCTGAACTTTTTAAAAAATAGATAAATCGAAAAACACTGTATGAAAAGAGAATATTCATTGTAGTATACTACCTGGCTCAGTAGAAAGCAATATTTTTATAGCCATATGCTATCTTCCTTTGACTGATAATGATGTTGAGAAACTCATGAGAAGGCCAGAGGTAGGAAGCTGGACTAAATAATCAACATCCATAATAAGATACAGTATGCCAACTGATAAAGAAATAGAAGGAAACCATCACTGCATAGGTAAATTCCAGATAAAATGGTTAGGGCACACCAGTGGAGTAGGAGGTACAGGGCAGAGAAAGAGATCATTGTTTTTTTTGTTTGTTTGTTTTTTAAGTCTTTTAGCACTGTCAAACTTTAAGTCCATAAATGTGTTACTTTGAATAATGCTTTAAAAATATAATTTAAGGCAAACTGATGGAAAGGATCCCCAACATACTGAATAGATTGAACGAAATACGAGTTATACCTAAACACAGAGACCTTTATCATTATTGGAATTTCTAAATTATACCATCCTACATAAAGATATGCCTTTGTAAGGAACAGTTCTACAGACATTTTAGTGACAACAATATATCGTTTTTGTTGTGTCGTTTTGCATTCAGTACATCAAAGTTCTGAGTGAAAATTTTGGATTTGCATCTTTACACATGAGTAATAGACTGACTGAAGCTAGACTTAAAAGGGTCCTAATAAGAACAAACTGACACACCCAATCAGGTATCCTATGAATAGTCCCTCTATTAAAGGTCCCTTTGGGCTTCACTTGTGGCTCAGCGGGTAAAGAATCCACCTCCAATGCAAGAGACGTGGGTTTGATCCCTGGGTCTGATCCCTGGGTCAGGAAGATTCCCCTGGAGAGGGAAAAGGATACCCACTCCAGTATTCTGGCCTGGAGAACTCCATGGACTGTATAGTCCATGAGGTCACAAACAGCCGGACACAACTGAGCAACCTTCACTTTCACTTTCACTTAAAGGTTCCTCAGAGTATGGGTATGGTAGAGACAAAAGACAGGATATGCAGTGTTCCCTGGGTCTAGCAATGTTCCAACGTTCCCTAGGTCTGTGGGAGAGAATAGTTATCAGAACCAGAAAAGTTAGATAAAAAGAAATTAATGGCTATATTAGACCTTAAAACACAGAAAAGTCTCCTAAAAGCAGCAATGTTTCAATAATCTAAGATTGTCTACTTCTGAAAGAATCCATTCATAATAACTGGTTTTAAAAGAACATTTACATAATATGATAAATGCCATTCATTATCTATGGGATGAATCTACAAACCAGAGCATGGAAGACTTAGTTATAATTTATTTTTAAATCAAGCTTTGACATTTACAATCTTTTATGTAACTATAATTAACAGATTTGGTAGAAGAGATAAGAGGCTGGGTAAATTTAGTAAATTCTTCATCTTTCCCAGCAGAGACAATAAATCCTGCCTAAACACTCATTCTTTTATCTCTTTTCAGCTTTAAAGCTATGAGGCAAACTATAGAATTAGTATTAAGTCGTTGCCTCCTGGTAGAAGGGCTAGAGCTTGGGAAGGAGACATGAAATTCCTATTTTTACATCCTTACGTACTGTTTGGATAGTGAACCAATTATGCACATATTAAAATGTCGATGTGTGGCGCTCAGTAAGAAAACCACTGTGGCTGTCCAGAGAAAGGGACATGGAAGGCAGAGGCATACTGCAGACCAGGCCAGGGCACAGGCAGCGTCACCTGTTCAGGATCTCCAAACACCTCTAGGAGTTTCTTCATTCCTCCCGGTTCCCTAGTCATCCTGGTCAGGAGCCGCAGGAAATAAAAGCAGAAGAAAGATAAACTCCTGGATTTATCCTTGTTTCAACTGGAAACAAGGATGACTTGTTTCAAGTGTTTAGAATATTTTATGTCTATCTCAGACCTACTGAGGACTCAGTAAGATGAGGTTAGTTCTGAAAAAAACATAAGGTTGCATGTTCTCATTTGCTGTGGCCTATGAAATCTATACCCCATATACTTAGAGGTGGTGATTAGCCACAGGGTAGATGAATGAGAATGAAGAAAGGAGCCAAGTGAACAACGCAAGAGGCCAGGAAGGAAAGCTGGATGACTGGCTTTCATAAGGAAGCAACATAGTACGACAATGCTCTGGATGAGAGCAAGCCCGATAAGCATAAGCAGGTCCCCTCTTAGCATGTATGCCCCAACAAGTGTATAAAGCCAGCACAGGGAATAACCTCACCATTTAAATGATGTATATATAAGCTTCTTCACATATGCCTCATGAATACAAGGCCCTCTGAGAGCTTAGAAGTAAAAATAGTGTAGATTGCATACTGCTATGGATTGAAGTGTGCCCCACCAAAACACACTGAAGCCCTAACTTCCCATATATGATGGTATTTGGAGACGATACCTTGAGAGATAATTATGTTCAGTTGAGGTCATGACAATGTGGCCCTCGTGTTGGTATTTGTGCTCTTAAAAGAAAAAAAAAAAAAAGAAAGGGGCATCAAAGCTCGCTCGCTCTCTCTCTGACATGTGAAAAGAAAGAAGGTGGTCAAGAAGAGAGCCTTCACCAGAACCCAGCCTCACTGACACACTGTTCTTAGGCTCCAGCCTCCAGAAATGAGAGAAAATAAATCTGTTATTTAAGCCACACAGTCTTTGATAATTTACAACAGCAGCCCAAGTTGATTAAAATGATGGTTTAGACAAAGTTTTACTGTCTACTCACAGCAAGCCACAGTGGAAAAGCACTGGATTCCAGTCCTAAAAATAAAGTTCTGGCCACAGAAAATAATTTGTCACGTGAGAAAACTAATGTCTGTCAGTTACTGAAGCAGCCAGCAATGCTTCCCACTATAGGAAAACCCAGCACTTTCCTGGTGGCTCAGACGGTAAAGCATCTGCCTAGAATGTAGGAGACCTGGCTTTGAGCCCTGGGTTGGGAAGATCCCCTGGAGAAGGAAATGGAAATCCACTCCAGTACAATTGCCTGGAAAATCCCAAGGACAGAGGGGCCTGGTAGGCTACAGTCTATGGGGTCACAAAGAGTCGGACATGACTGTGCAATTTCACTTCACAGGAAAACCCAGCTTAGAGGTGCTTTTAAAATGGAGGTTTATTTCTCTCACATAGAACTCTAGAGGTAAGCTCAATATCAATGTCATGGGCCCAGGCTCTTTTTTCCTTTATCTTTAAAATATCAGATTTTTGTCCACAAGCTTTTAAAACTGTGTTAGCAAGATGACCTCCATGCATCTCATTTGACTTCTAGGCAGAAAACATGAGGAAGGAATAAAAGTCTATCCCTCCCAAGGCTTTGCTGAGAAAGGCTTCCCTTTCTGAGTAAAAATGGAAATGATCCACTATAGAACCCATAAACAGTATGGAAAGGCAAAAAGATATGACACTGAAAGATGAACTCCCCAGGTCAATAGGTACCCATATGCAACTGAGGAGAGTGGAGAAATAGCTCCAGCAGGAATGAAGAGCCTAACCCAAGTGCAAACAATGCCAAGTTGTCTGTGTGTGTCTGGTGGTGAAAGTAAAGTCCAATGCTGTAAAGAACAATACAGCAAAGGAACCTGGAATGGTAGGTCCATGAATCAAGGTAAATTAGAAGTGGTGAAACAGGAGATGATAAGAGAGAATATTGACATTTCAGCAATCAGTGAACTAATAAAACAGACTGGAATTGGCAAATTTAATTCAGATGACTATTATATCTACTATAGTGGGCAATAATCCCTTAGAAGGAATGGAATAGCCCTCACAGTCAACAAGAGTTTGAAATGCAGTGCTTGGATGCAATCTCAAAAACGACAGAATGATCTCTGTTCACTTCCAATGCAAACCATACAAGATCACAGTAATCAAAGTGTATGACCCAACCACTAATGCCAAAGAAGCTGAAATTAAACAGTTCTATGAAGACCTACAAGACTTTCTAGAACTAACACCAATAAAAGATGTCCTTTTCATCATAGGGGATTGAAATACAAAACTAGAAAGTCAAGAGATACCTGGAGTAACAGGCAAGTTTGGCCTTGGGGTACAAAATGAAGCAGGGCAAAGGCTAACAGAGTTTTGCCAAGAGAATGCACTGGTCATAGGAAACACCCTATGACAATGCGGCCCTCGTGTTGGTATTTGTGCTCTTAAAAAAAAAAAAAAAAAAAGGAAGGGGCATCAAAGCTCGCTCGCTCTCTCTCTGACATGTGAAAAGAAAGAAGGTGGTCAAGAAGAGAGCCTTCACCAGAACCCAACCTCACAACACAAGAGATGACTCTACACATGGACATCACCAGATGGTCAATACCAAAATCAGACTGATTATATTCTTTGCAGCCAAAGATGGAGAAGCTCTATACAGTCAGCAAAATCAACACTAGGGGCTTATTGTAACTCAGAACATGAACTCTTTATTGACAAATTCAGATTTAACTTGAAGAAAGTAGAGAAAACCACTAGACATTCAGGTATGACCTTAATCAAATCTCTTATGATTATACAGTGGAAGTGACAAATAAAGGGATTAGATCTGATAGAGAGAGTGCCTAAAGAACTATGGACTGAGGTTTGTAATACTGTACAGGAGGCAGTGATCAAAACAATCCCCAAGGATAAGAAATGCAAAACGGCAAAAGGGTTGTCTGAGGAGGCCTTACAAATGGCTGAGAAAAAAAGAGAAGCAAAAAACAATGGAGAAAAGGGAGGATATATCCATATGAAAGCAGAGTTCCAAATAAAAGCAAAGAGAGATAAGAAAGCCTTCCTCCGTGATCAATGCAAAGGTATAAAGGAAAACAATAGAATGGGAAAGACTAGAGATCTCTTCAGGAAAATTAGAGATACCAAGGGAACATTTCATGCAAAGATGGGCACAATAAAGTACAGAAATGGTATGGACCTAACAGAAGCAGAAGATATTAAGACGAGGAAGCAAGAATACACAGAAGAGCTATATAGAAAAAGATGATAATGACTCAGATGACCATGATGGTGTGATCACTCACCTAGAGCCAGACATCTTGGAGTGAGAAGTCAAGTGGGCCTTAGGAAGCATCACTATGAACAAAGCCAGTGGAGGTGATGGAATTCCAGCAGAGCTATTTTAAAACCTAAAAGATGATGCTGTTAAAGTACTGCACTCAATACGCTAGAAAATTTGAAAAACTCAGCAGTGACCATAGATTGGAAAAGGTCAGTTTTCATTCCAATCCCAGAGAAAGGCAACACCAAAGAATGTTCAAACTATCACACGATTGCACTCATTTCACACGTTAGCAAAGTAATGCTCAAAATTCTCCAAGCTAGGCCTTAACAGCACGTAAACTGAGAAATTCCAGATGTTCAAGCTGGATTTAGAAAAGGCAGAAGAACCAGAGATCAAATTGCCAATATCTGTTGGATCATAGGAAAAGCAAGAGAATTCTAGAAAAAAAAATCTACTTCTGCTTAATTGACTATGCCAAAGCCTTTGACTGTGTAGATCACAACAAACCGCTGAAAATTCTGAAGAGATGGGAATACCAGACCACCTTACCTGCCTCCTGAGAAACCTGCATAGGTCAAGAAGCAACAGTTAGAACCAGACATGAAACAACAGACTGGCTCCAAATTGTGAAAGGATTACATTAAGGCTATATATTGTCACCCTGCTTATTTAACTTATGTGCAGAGTATATCATGCAGAAATGCTCAGCTGGATGAAGCACAAGCTGGAATCAAGATTTCTGGGAGAAATATCAATAACCTCAGATATGGAGATGATGCCATCTTTATGACAGAAAGTGAAGAGGAACTAAAGAGCCTCTTGATGAAAGTGAAAGAGGACAGTGAAAAAGATGGCTTAAAACTCAACATTCAAAAAAACTAAGATCATGGCATCTGGCCCCATCANTGTACAGGAGGCAGTGATCAAAACAATCCCCAAGGATAAGAAATGCAAAACGGCAAAAGGGTTGTCTGAGGAGGCCTTACAAATGGCTGAGAAAAAAAGAGAAGCAAAAAACAATGGAGAAAAGGGAGGATATATCCATATGAAAGCAGAGTTCCAAATAAAAGCAAAGAGAGATAAGAAAGCCTTCCTCGGTGATCAATGCAAAGGTATAAAGGAAAACAATAGAATGGGAAAGACTAGAGATCTCTTCAGGAAAATTAGAGACACCAAGGGAACATTTCATGCAAAGATGGGCACAGTAAAGTACAGAAATGGTATGGACCTAACAGAAGCAGAAAATATTAAGACGAGGAAGCAAGAATACACAGAAGAGCTATATAGAAAAAGATGATAATGACTCAGATGACCATGATGGTGTGATCACTCACCTAGAGCCAGACATCTTGGAGTGAGAAGTCAAGTGGGCCTTAGGAAGCATCACTATGAACAAAGCCAGTGGAGGTGATGGAATTCCAGCAGAGCTATTTTAAAACCTAAAAGATGATGCTGTTAAAGTACTGCACTCAATACGCTAGAAAATTTGAAAAACTCAGCAGTGACCATAGATTGGAAAAGGTCAGTTTTCATTCCAATCCCAGAGAAAGGCAACACCAAAGAATGTTCAAACTATCACACGATTGCACTCATTTCACACGCTAGCAAAGTAATGCTCAAAATTCTCCAAGCTAGGCCTTAACAGCACGTGAACCGAGAAATTCCAGATGTTCAAGCTGGATTTAGAAAAGGCAGAAGAACCAGAGATCAAATTGCCAATATCTGTTGGATCATAGGAAAAGCAAGAGAATTCTAGAAAAAAAAATCTACTTCTGCTTAATTGACTATGCCAAAGCCTTTGACTGTGTAGATCACAACAAACCGCTGAAAATTCTGAAGAGATGGGAATACCAGACCACCTTACCTGCCTCCTGAGAAACCTGCATAGGTCAAGAAGCAACAGTCAGAACCAGACATGAAACAACAGACTGGCTCCAAATTGTGAAAGGATTACATTAAGGCTATATATTGTCACCCTGCTTATTTAACTTATGTGCAGAGTATATCATGCAGAAATGCTCAGCTGGATGAAGCACAAGCTGGAATCAAGATTTCTGGGAGAAATATCAATAACCTCAGATATGGAGATGATGCCATCTTTATGACAGAAAGTGAAGAGGAACTAAAGAGCCTCTTGATGAAAGTGAAAGAGGACAGTGAAAAAGATGGCTTAAAACTCAACATTCAAAAAAACTAAGATCATGGCATCTGGCCCCATCATTTCATGGCAAATAGATGGGGAAACAATAGAAACAGTGACAGACCTTATTTTCTTGGGCTACAAAATCACTGCAGATGGTGACTACAGCCATGAAACTAAAAGACGTTTACTCCTTGGAAGAAAGGCTATAAGCAACCTAGACAGCATATTAAAAAGGAGAGACAAACACTGAAGCTACAATACTTTTGCCTCCTAATGTGAAAAACCAACTCATTAGAAAAGACCCTGATGCTGGGAAAGATTGAAGGCAGGATGAGAAGGGGACAACAGAGGACAAGATGGCTGGATGGCCTCACTGACTCAATGGACATGAGTTTGAGCGAGCTCTGGGAGATAATGATGAACAGGGAAGCCTAGCATGTTGCAGTTCATGTGGTCACAGAGTTGAACACGACTGAGAGACTAAACAGCAATATATAGTTCATTTGCCAAAACTGATTCATGTTCCCTGACCTTCTTTCCCCATACTTTTATCAATCTGAGGAAATAGATATCTAAGGGCTTTAGCAAAACTATAATTTATCACCTGGGATAGGAGCCTAACCAATTTGAGATCATAGGTGGAAACAGAACTGCTACCTGAAAATTATGAGTGCTCTAGGAGGAAAAAAATCATGGGTAGCAAAGCAATATATCTTGCAAACTTACCTTCCCTGCCTGCTGTACTTGGAATAACTTAAGGGAAGATGAACAAATAGTTCATTATACTATCAATGTAGCTTATGTTTTTATTTAGGATTTTCCCCCAATTTGTATCTTACAAATAGGGCCCCTCACATCCATCTCTAGGGTAATTTATCTTAAGTTATCCATTAAATATTAAAACAAAGTGACATTTGAGAAGGGCAATAGTGTAGCTGATATCTAACTGAGGGTGATGGAGGCTCCCAGATTGAGCTGGAGGAAGAACAGAACATGAAATTACTAGAGTCAATATAAGTAAATGCTGCTGAAGTTTCCTCAGTTCTTCCTGAGAAGGAGGAAGCAGCTATTAAACCCTATCAATACTGATGTATAATTTCTACAAGAAGTAGGGGGTAACAGTTGCCCTGTGCAAAATACTTGGAACCAGTATTGCTTCAGCAAAGTTATACAAGATTTTTTTAAAAAGAGCAAAATATGGCTATTAATGTAAATTCCCAGTATATCTACAACTAGACCAAAAGCACTTTGCTGACAGTGAATCTCTTTCAAACTCTTAATAGCCAGCCACCTTCTATAACTTTATATGTGAAGTCAATGAGTTTCAAGATTTGAATTGTGAGTTTTCAGAAACCCCATATGTAATATTTTTTGTTAGATAAAGTTGTATGCAGAAAGATATAGAGGTTTTTATAATGCTGGTAAGTGCAGTCCTGCTTTTTGATGGAGTTTCAACAATAGAACTAGTTTATTACACCCTCGAGCTACATCCCTATCTGATATGGTACAGTAATGAGATTTTTAATACTTATTAACCTCATGAATTTTGCAAACTGATAAAATTGAAAGAAGGAACATCTATTGCATCACTGAGACTTTATTCAATGACTCTGTGTCTAATATATTAAGAATATTACTATCGCCTCCTTTCTAATGCTTAAAGTATAATTTTGATCTATCTCTCTTGAATTTTTTTTTAAACACAAGTCTTTCTGATCATGAAGTATCATCCTTTGTGTCCAACTTGGGTACAAGTCTTAAAGCAAAGCTTGATTTAAGTTCAAGCTAGAAACAAATCACCCTTTCCCCATTACTAACTCTTACCTTGGTTTGAACATCAAAATGATTCTTTAAAAAGCATTTTAAATAAAATATTAACGTGACCTCCTCCCCAATATCCCAATATTTTTTAATAAGGAATGCAAAATTTAGATTAAATGATACCAAATATTAAGTACTTACATGCCGTGCACAGTGCTAAGTGATTTATTAAACCAATGCTCACAACAATGCTAAGGGAGGTATTTTTAACTCCTAAGCCTCAGTTTCAGTATCTGTAAATAGAGATATGTAATTTGTCAGTATCTATGACACCTGCGACAGAGAAGGCAATGGCATCCCACTCCAGTACTCTTGCCTGGAAAATCCCATGGATGGAGGAGCCTGGTAGGCTGCAGTCCATGGAGTCGTGAAGAGTCAGACAAGACTGAGTGACTTCACTTTCACTTTTCACTTTCATGCACTGGAGAAGGAAATGGCAACCCACTCCAGTGTTCTTGGCTGGAGAATCCCAGGGACAGGGGAACCTGGTGGGCTGCCATCTCTGGGGTCACAGAGTTGGACACGACTGAAGTGACTTAGCAGCAAGAGCAGCATAGCTGCAAAAGAGCCAAGGATTTGGACCTTCTCCAAAGATCCAACTTTCCCAAAGTCACCAGTACTTTGCTAAACTCATGCTACAGGGACAAAACTCTTCATTCACTCTATCTGCTTATATATTCCTATAGATTTAGAAACGGATCCTGCTTCTTAGGTTTCTGATTTACAGCCCAGGAAAACAAAAACATCGTATAAGCCACAGAAACAAATGTTGATTAATTTGTGCTGGGGGAACCAAGAAAGGATTCATAGAATGTGCCACAACAAGCCTTAAATTTGAGTAAATGAATATAAGTTGGTATTAAATACTCTCCACACTGTATGCTGTTGTAAGCCTGGCTTTGAGAGCTGTCTACATTTTTTGTTCCTGCAAGCCTGAATTATATAGATCAGCACTATCCTATAGCATTTTCTAACGATGACAGATAATGGAAATCCCCTCCATCTGTGCTAACAAATATGACAGCCAATAGTCATAGTTACATACTGAACACTAGAGATGTGGCTACTGTGACTGAGTCAATTTTAACTTGACTTAATTTAAATGTAATAGTCATTTTTGCCTAATGGTTCCCATGTTGGGTGGCACATACCTACAGTTTTTTTTTTTTTTTTAATATGACCTGTTTGCATGCCTTGGATATTTAGACTAAAGTTGGAGTGTGTGTGTGTGTGCCAAGTTGCTTCAGTCGTGAAGTCCGACTCTTTGCGACCCGATGGACTATAGCCCGCCAGGCTCTTCTGTACATGGGATTCTCTAGGCAAATACTAGAATGGGTTGCCATGCCTTCCTCCAGGGGATCTTCCTGACCCACAGATCAAAGCCCTGTCTCCTGCATTGCAGGCAGTTTCTTTACTGTTGAGCCACCAGGGAAGCCCACAGGGTTGAAATGGAGGAACACTGTTCCAACTGGGTGGAAAGTAAGAGGCTTGGAGGAAAAGGGCTAATCAAGAAGATTTTGTACACTTGCTAACAGTTTAGAATTTTACCCTGAAAGTAGTAATATGTAATAAAAAATATTTAAAATTACTTTGACAGTCTTTTAGGAATCTTCTGATTGATATACATATGTATATCAATATGATATATATATATGTATATAAGTATATGTATATAGGTACAGATATATATGATATGCATTTGTATATTGATATACATATGTATATAGGTATATGTACATTTATATAATGTACACACAAACACACAGAATTTGATTTAAGCAAGATGTCAAACAGATGTTTCATTTATTCAACTGCTTTTATCATAAAAGGACAAATATTTTTGCCAAGAATTAGAAAAATTATTCTTACACTTAAAACAGTAAAGAAGACTTTACTCAGGATTTTTGCAATAGATGTGAAGACTATTGCCATGGCAGGAGAGAGATGAAACACAACTCAGAATATTGTAACGATAACTGAGGATTTATGGCTATGGGAGGTGGGGGGAGATGGATGGAAAATTACCAAGAAGGGGTAATTCTTGCTAAACTGAATTAATAGGATTCTTGCTGAAGGCAGGCCAGGTGATCAATTGTCATCTGGGAGATTGTAGGGGATGAGGAGCTAGATCAGGTACAAGGATGATCAGACATCCAGGGTAAAAGGATTATTCCTAAACTGACTTAGCAGGATTCTTGCTACAACTAGGCTGGGAAGGCCCAAAATGGTAAAAGCCAAGGCTAAGAGTTAGTCTAAAGGAAGGCTCAGGGGAGCTTGACTAAATTTTGATAGAGGAGAGAGTCTTTGTCACAAAAAAACGCAAAAGAAAATTAATGCTAAGCCCTTCACTGGAATAGCAGATGACAGCCATTTTCAGAGAAGCTTATTTTCCCTAAATAATGTGACTCTAGCTAAGGAGGCAAAAAATCTGCCTGCAGTGTGTAAGACCTGGGTTCGATCCATGGGTCAGGAAGATCCCCTGGAGAAGGGAACGGCAACTTACTACAGTATTCATGCCTAGAGAAACACATGATGTAACCTGAAATTCCTACTATTCACTCTTCTTAGCTTTCCCCAGAAGCAGCAGTAGGCTTGATATTTACATAAGAAGAAACAGGCCTGAGAAAGGGATCATCAGTAAAACAGAAGAGTGGTCCATATGTGCTATTGTGAAGGGATGGCCGTCATTACTTAATCCTGAGGACCAGAATTCTCATCTTCTGCCAAGGTCCTCGGGGAAGGCAATGGCACCCCACCCCAGTACTCTTGCCTGGAAAATCCAATGGACGGAGTAACCTGGTGGGCTGCAGTCCATGGGGTCGCTAATAGTCGGACAGACTGAGCAACTTCACTTTCACTTTTCTCTTCCACGCATTGGAGAAGGAAATGGCAACCCACTCCAGTATTCTTGCCTGGAGAATCCCAGGGATGGGGGAGCCTGGTGGGCTGCCGTCTATGGGGTCACACAGAGTCGGACACGACTGAAGTGACTTAGCAGCAGCAGCA
>SJYX01014018.1:63943-102661 GCA_006410675.1 Oreotragus oreotragus | reverse complement strand
CCCACATCTTCCCTCCAGATCATCCCCATACACCAGCCCCAAGCATCCTGCATCCTGCATTGAACATAGACTGGCAATTCATTTCTTACATGATAGTATACATATTTCAATGCTATTCTCCCAAATCATCCCTCCCTCTCCCTCTCCCTCTCCTTCTCCCTCAGAGTCCATAAGTCCGCTCTACACATCTGTATCTTTTTTGCTGTCTTGCATGCAGGGTCCTCATTACCATCTTTCTAAATTCCATATATATGTGTTAGTATACTGTATTGGTGTTTTTCTTTCTTATTTTTGGTGATTAAGCACATGGGGACAGAACTGGGCCAGGTGACTCAGAGCTTTAAGTGTTGATACAGTAAATCCCCTACAGACAAACCTTCAAGTCAAAAACTTTCAAAGACATGGACATGTGTTCAAATGTCCAATCATGTAAGTTAGCTCACGTGTCTGGCATACATTGTCGCGTGCATGCATCCTCTACACACGACTGTGCTTTTGTGTACCACACAGTATTGGATACAGCACGGCAGTACAGTATGTTTATTTCAAGCCCTGGATGTCCAGGAGCAAGTGTAAACGCAGTGGTGATGAAGCTGGCATTACTGTACTTTTCAAGGTACTGTACTGTAAGATGAAAAATGTTTTATTTTTGTGATTTTTATTTATTATCCATGCTAAAAGTTATATAAACTTATACAGTATAGTACTACAGACCTGATTGTGTTAGTTGGGTACCTAGGCTAACTTTTCAGACATATAAACAAATTGAACTTACAAAAAAAAAAAATAAATAAAAGTTGAAAGACAAGAGCCATGATTCTCTAAGCTTTGGTATACCTGCCTTCTCTTGTAGCTCAGCTGGTAAAGAATCCGCCTGCATTGTGGGAGACCTGGGTCCGATCCCTAGGTTGGGAAGATCCTCTGGAGAAGGGAAAGGCTACCCACTCCAGTGTTCTGGACTGGAGAATTCCACAGACTAAGTCCATGGGGTCGCAAAGAGTCAGACACGACTGAACGACTTTCACTTTCACTTGTACAGTAAACGTTTTTCCAGTGGCTAATGGAGACCTGCCTTCTGCTTCCCCAGCCTCTGAGAAAACCTCTCATTTCCAATGCCTCCTCCATCACTAGCTTAGCAACTTTTAACCGCAAAAGTGACTACTTTTCCTACCTGCTTTGCTACCTGTAATACTGAGCTCCTAAAAACTTTCTGACAACTAGTACTGGTTCATTTTAAAGGAGGAAACAGGTTACTTTTGTTTTACATTCCTTTGTAGCATCAGCCTGACTGCACAAGGTTAGAAATTAAGGGATGGACTATTCATTTCCTGTAACAGATAATCATAAATTCTCATAGGATCCATGGGACTTTCCAGAAGTCTGTTTAGAATACTTTGCGGTAACTAGTTAACATTGAAGCCAAGCTGGTGAAAATAAATGAAATGTTTGAGGCTGCATCGAAGCCTAAAATCTTTAGAGGGTGATATATAAACGTACAGTGGATTTTTTAAAAAATGAGTTTGCTGTAATTGTGAATAATGACTTGGAATCATTGTAGTTTGGGATGAGGGAGAAAGAGACTGTAGTTTAGAACCAGACCTAGAATGAAATATAATCATGCCCTTGTCCTGTTCATACTGGAAAGCAGGCGGTCAGGAAAAAGACGCAGAAGCCCTGAGCGAGATAATGGGATTTCTCTTAATTTGATTTGCTGTGGAGAATGCTGGCCTATTTAATACATCCATGTGGAGCTGCTGTTTATATTTTGGTTTCTAATTAGCATAGTCATTCTGAAGCCTCTAGCTGCCTTCTCCTTCCATATAAATCTAATTTGGCCTTGAGGAGGGTTATTAGAGCAACACAAGGAGCACAAACAAAGGGAAATGTCTGCCAAACAGCAGGCAGGCTCAGTGCATCTGGGGCAGGCGGGAAGTGGGCAGGGGGTAGCTGGGCTGGGGTGCAGAGCTGTGTGCACAGGAGTGACAGAGCCTGGACAACAGGTCAACCACCAGCGTCCCTCCAGCCCACCCCACCAACCCACCCCACCCCGGCCTGGGCTACCTGGCCAAGGCAATCTCATTAAAAAAAAAAAAAAAAAAAAGGATGATATTGAAGGGATGTGAAAGCTGTAAAGAAAAGATTTAAAATTGATTTTGAAAGTTTCTAAACTGGGCCCTAGAATGGATGGTCTGTATTGAAGTAAACGCTTAGTCTCCCTCCTAAAACTCCTTGTAAAGAGTGACATTTCAATTTTCCCTGGCTTTGGGGAGCTTGACTTTTTTTTTTTTTTTAACAGCTCTACAACTCAGTCTTAGAGAAGCACCTTCTAGCAGTGATAATAAAGTACACTGAAGGGGGATATGGACAACATTGATAAAGAGGCACTAATCCTTATTCTGTGTGAAAAATAGTCCGAAGGCAGATTCTATCCCAAAGGGGAAGAAAGAAGAATGCTAAACATGACTAGCAGTGACCTATTTTTCACCAAGCAATTGGAGCTCAAGTACATTTTGATGAAAATGTTCATGGGGAAGAGCAAAGGACTTAAACTCTTTGTAAAGGGCATTGAAGTACTAACTTAAAATTCTGTGATAGCTCTAAAGAGGTGAGATAACAGGTTCTTTTGAGCAGATTTAGGGGCTCTACTAACATTGATCGGGTGGGTCCCCTATAGAATCCACATTCATGGTTTGTGGTTTGTCTTAACTAGTTCCTGCCCCTCTCATAAAGCTGGTAGCAGCAACTTCCAAGCAAGGGCTCAGTGAGCCTTGTTCGCAAGGGTCTGTGGGAGCGCTGATGAGTATAATTTACTGCAAAATATCCCCCCTACTGTGAGGAGCAGAATGCTAATGATCTGAACCTATTCTTTGTCCAGAAGACAAAGAATTACAGCTCCCCTTAGAACACACTGAAACATCTTTAGGATTAAACTTTTTAAAAATGCACCTCTGTTGCATTCTGCATATTCTATTTAGATGCAATGTACTGCATACTGACAGTGTTAAAAGCTGCAGACACATGAGTGCAGATCCCAATCTAAGGAGAAAATGAATGAGAGAGGGAGAGAGGGAGGAAGACAGGAGACTGGAGGGGAGAAAAAGAGAATGAATCCAAAATTAAAACCACCTTGCACCACGTAGTAAATTTTTAGTGTCACAAGGATACAGAGGAAAGGTTTCTGAAAAAAAAAAAATATATATATAGTAATGGAAGTACCTTCCCTAGGTATTTCTAAATGAGAGTGGATATAGATTTCACATGGAAGAAGGTAGGAACATATATGAGACTCTTGTCCAAGTGGTAATATGACATAAACACTCTGCTAAAAGTTCAAAAACCTCTTATTTTGACTTACTTACTCCTACTCTACCCCAATCCAGAAAGATCGCTTAATCTCACTGCCCAACTACCCAGGAGATCAAGCAAGTTGCCTCCCTGTTCTCAGCATCTGTTTCTTCACCTGTCAAAAAATTAATCAGAATGAATCTCCAAGGAGAAAGTGGACATCTTCTGGGAAATTTTCTTTTCCACCTGATTTCTGTTACAAGTTAGAACATCTCAGGGGTCAGTCCAGGCTCCCATGTGATTACTTCTCATACCTCTCCTTGGAAGATCTTTTCCACAAATTCAAACACTATGTCCAGGCTACATGCTAAGCTTTGAGCTGCCTTGTAAGTATGTGAGTAAAAATGTTAACAAGGGGATTAGATAAATGGGTCTGGTTGTGAGAAGAATTGTAGTATAAAGACCATGTATCTAAAACTGAATCCATGGTCTGCTCTTCCAGGCTCTAACTTCAATACTCATAAACCTACTCCATCTCAAGATGCCAAGCTGAGCAAGAGCCACCCCCCTACACCCTTGCTCCTTCAGGAGAAGTCTCGATAGTCTCCCCAATGTCCCCAACCTTGTCCACCATCCCTCTCTTCAGGTAAACCTAATGATCTAGAACATGTCATCCCCCATCCAGATCACTGGAGTGGACTACTTCAAACTTGTCATTTCCCAACCATTCTCTACACACAACCAGCAGGGGTCTTAGTATGTACATGCATCGTCACTCCCCCATTGAAAACTGTCAGTGGCTACGTGTTTCTCTCAGGCTTGGGACCATCAGTCTAACATGCCCTCAACGGCCCCCATGATATGGTCCTGCCTACCTCTCCTTTTCCTTTGCCATCTGTCCCCTGCTCAGAGTTCTCCCTTCACAGGGGCCTTTCAACTCCTTCAACAAGAGAAGCTCCTATCCACATTGTATGAATACAACTGCCTGTCCAGGTCATTCCAACACCCCCATCCTACGCCATGCAACAAAGTGAAAGCTTTTCAATGGTGCTAAATTCTATAGGGGGAAAAAAAAAAAAAAAAAAACTAAGACAAAGTAAGTGAGACAGGCAGGGAATGACAGGGAAACCAGGGAGTTGTCATCTTTTTTACTGAATGGCCAGGAAAGACCTTCTAAAAAGGTCACAACTGACAAAGACATGAAATGCATGAGTGAGCTGATCAGCTGTCTTGGTAAGAGTATTCCAAACAAGAAAAAAAGGACAAAAAGCAAAAACCAACAGCCAGAGTGAAACCTCTCAGGGGATATCATGGTACAGCAGGGTGGCCAGTGCAGCTGGAACAGAGGGAGGGAGGCAGAGGGGAGGGAGGCAGAGGCCAGTTGGAGATGAGGTCAGAAGGGTGGCTTATCAACCATCAACCACTGGAAGGGTTCTGGATTTTATTCCAGTTTGGGAAATCATGGGAGCTATTGGAGAGAGGACAGACATGGTCTGAGTCATAGTTTTAAAGAATGAGTCTGGCCGCTGTGATAAGAACAGAGTGTAAGAAGGTAAGGATGGAAGCAAGAAACAGGATCATATTAAAATAGCCCAGGTGCTGAGGTGATGGTATTGCAACAGCCATCACAGTATTAGCAATACTGGCAATGAAAAAGCTGGATTAAAGATCCAGACTGAAGGAGCACTCACAGGATTTATGGATGGATGGAGTGAGGGCTGAGAGCTTCCTACTCACTTGTCAGAAATAGAGTTTGTATCAGTTCCTCAAATGCCTTTCTGACTGGTTTTCTCCTCCAGCCAACTCAGGTTATATGTAACTCCCCATCCCAGCTTGTGCTCACGCTCATAACATTTGCCACCACTGTAATTAAACAGAAATTATCCCAGTGATGAACTCACGACTCGTGTTAAGTCATATACTTATAGGGAAGGCAATATCAATGCTATTCCCCACCCTATTCTGAACACAGAAGCTCTGGAGCCATTTATTAGATAAACTGGTTAAACCGCAGTGTGCTTCACTACAATGAAGTCCACTTGGTCAGTCAGTCATAGGTACACCCTTTACAGTCTTTACAGTCATTAGTATTTCTATTAAAACAGAAGTAGAGACAACTCCGATGAGCTGTGACAATTACATAGAAGAGCTACTTCCTTGTTGGCAGCTCTCAGAGTGTGAAAAATGGTGAAATACATGGCTATTAAGCAATCCAGAGTAATCAGACCTTTTCAAACATTGAGCCAATATGTATACCCACCACGCTGTGTCCACATTTTAGTCACGACTCATGTCAATGTATGGCAAAACCAATACAGTATTGTAAAGTAAAAAAATAAAATTTAAATTAAAAAAAATGTCCAATAGAATTAATTATATAAGCATTTAAAAGTATATATTAAAGTTATTGAAAGGCTAACTGCTTCTAGTATGAAGATTTCAGAGGTGCAGTTTATGAAAGCATCAGACCTTCTGGTTCAATCAATAAAACCCAATACTAACTACAAATCACCTGCTGCCTAGAGTGCTGAAATCTGGCTACTGGCTATGGCATAAACATGGTACCTTCACACAAGGCCACAGTATTAAATTTACATGTTGTATTAAGTTCCTAGGGCTGCTGTAACAAAGCACTACACATTTAATGCAATAGAAATGAACCATCTTCCCACTTTAGAAGACTGCCGTCAAGGTGTTGGCAGGGCCACATCCTTCTACAGCCTCTATGGGAGGATCCTTCCTTACCTGGTCCAGCTCCTGGGAGTCTCAAGTGTTCCTTGGCTTGTGGCAGTGTAACTCTAATCTCTGGCTCTGTCTTCATGTGGCTATCTTCTCTCTATGTTTGTGTCCAACTCTCCTTCTTCTTATAAGGACACCAGTCACATGGTTAAGGACGCACCCTATATTAACAGTATGACCTTGTCTTAAGTAATCACATCTGCCATGACTCTGTTCCCAAATAAGGTCACATTCATAGGTACATGGGGTTAGGAATGCAAAATATTTTTTGACGGAACACAATTCAACCCATAAGACATGTAAAAGTAGATGAGCTCTTATTTTGAGGGGGTCAGTCTAGACAAATTAATTGCAATGATAATATAAAATANAGTAATCACATCTGCCATGACTCTGTTCCCAAATAAGGTCACATTCATAGGTACATGGGGTTAGGAATGCAAAATATTTTTTGACGGAACACAATTCAACCCATAAGACATGTAAAAGTAGATGAGCTCTTATTTTGAGGGGGTCAGTCTAGACAAATTAATTGCAATGATAATATAAAATAAAACCTGGTTAATGGAAAAAAAAAAAAAAAAAAAAGTGGAGCTGGGGACAATTTTATCCAGTGTAGAGAAATGGGTTAGAAATCAGAAAACTTAATCTGAGGTTCAGCTCTTTAGAGAGAGAAGTAGGTTATTTCAGCAAGTTAACTTCAATGTTGGTTTCCCACTCTTTAAAATGAATATGTTAGAAGAGATGATATCTGGTCAGTCAGCTAATTCAGATCACATGAAGATGAAACTAAATAAAGTATCCAGCCTGCTCAAGTCACATGGAATCAACCATACAGTGAACACTGCCAGTCCTGCCCTCATTTACTTAAAGGTTTAACAAGCCATTTTAATTCTTTAAATACCACAGGAAAGGATAAGACATTACATCTGACTTCACTTCTACTTGAATCACATCAGTGTCAGAGGCTTAGACTAGCAACCAGTTACTAGTTGTACCTCCTGTACTCAATAAATCCTGTAGCCATAGCAAAGATGTTATTTCAAAATACTTTTTCAGAAACTGAAATAACAATCTAAGTACCCCATCCTCTCAAAAATTGCCTTTGTTGATAGACTCTTTAGAGCACAAAACTTCAGTAAACTCTTGTATGGCTAGGTAGCTTATTCTTCCAATATGCTTTGTGAGATTGATGCTAGTTTAACTTGAGACTGTAAATATCAGCGTCTTTCAGTTACCCCTGTACGCTACACCAGGAAACCAATTAAGTTGCCCTATCACAGTTTAAGGTTAAGATGGTTTACCAGACCCCAAGAAAAACATATTCAGACAAGAAGTAGCTTTAGAGAGTGGTTTTGGAGAACATCGTTATTAATCTAGACCAGACTTACATCCATTCTCTTTTGATGAGAAGAGCTAGGTGGAAAGTTAAAGCATGTAATTTAATGTGTGTGATACCTGAAGGTGGCCTAAAAAGGCAGTGTGATATAATGGCTAGTACAGTACNAACATCGTTATTAATCTAGACCAGACTTACATCCATTCTCTTTTGATGAGAAGAGCTAGGTGGAAAGTTAAAGCATGTAATTTAATGTGTGTGATACCTGAAGGTGGCCTAAAAAGGCAGTGTGATATAATGGCTAGTACAGTACTTCTTAATATCCAAGTTGCTTTTCTCTTTGGTATTATTGACATGTACAATGGTCTTTTGTTATTGCTTAGCTGTAAAGTTGTGTCTGACTTTTGCGACCCCATAGACTGCAGCCAGCCAGGCTCCTCTGTCCATGGGATTTCCTAGGCAAGAGTACCAGAGTGGGTTGCCACTTTCTTCTCCAGGGGATCTTCTCAACTCAGTGATCAAACCTGAGTCTCCTGCATTGACAGGCAGGTTCTTTATCCCTGAGCCATTAGGGCAGTCCCTTTTTCCCCCTATGTATTAACTGGATGCAAGATAATGCTGGAAATGTTCCATCACTTAAAATCAAATTTTTTATCATCTCTGAGTATTTTGATCTTTAACAATTTGAGAGTGTATTATAGTCTAAAAATACTTGAATATAAAACTCTCCAATAGAAGTGTTAGAAGAACAAACAAAACCTAAAGTTATCTGAAAGATATAATGAAGATGAAAGGGAAAATAAAATAGATTAAAAATTGGAAAAAACCAATAAAACTTAAAATTGATTCTTTGAAAAGGTAAACAAAATTGGCAAACTTCTGGCCTAGCTCACCAAGAAAAGAGAGAGAACCTAAATAAACAAAATAAGGGGAGAAAAAGAGGAAAATAACAGCAGATACTGCAGGGGTGAGGGGGAAACATCTGAGAGTATTATCATATGCCAACAAATTGGGCAATCTAGCAGAAATGGGCAACTTTGGGCAACTTTCTAGAAACACACCCCACCAAAACTCAGTCAAAAAGAGAGACAATTTGAACAGACCAATAAGTAGAATCTGTAATTAAAATTCTGTAATAAATCTGTAATTTNGGTGAGGGGGAAACATCTGAGAGTATTATCATATGCCAACAAATTGGGCAATCTAGCAGAAATGGGCAACTTTGGGCAACTTTCTAGAAACACACCCCACCAAAACTCAGTCAAAAAGAGAGACAATTTGAACAGACCAATAAGTAGAATCTGTAATTAAAATTCTGTAATAAATCTGTAATTTAAAAAAAAAAAAGACACACACACAAAACCTCCCTGCAAACAAAAGTCCAGGACTAGATGGCTTTACTGGGGAATTCTACCTAACACACAAAAAAGAACTTGTATCACTCCTTAAACTCTCTCAAAAGATACAAGAGGAGGGAACACTCCCAAAGGCATTCTATCAATATGAAGCCACCATCACTCTGATACTAAAACCAGACAAAGACACTATAAGAAAATTACAGGCCGATATCTTGGACGAACATAGATACAAAAATTCTCAGCAAAATATTATCAAGCTGAATTCAGCAACACATAGATCATACACCACAACCAAGCTGGAGTCATCCCAGGATCACAAGGATGGTTTAACATACGCAAATCAAACAATGTGATATGTCACATCAACAAAAAGCAAAAACCACATGATCATCTCAACAGATGCAAAAAAAGCATTTGATAAAATTAAACTCTTACCAGTTTCCTGGTGTACAGTCACCATTGCCTCTTGCTCCAAGCACTGCCAGGAGTCCAATGCAGAAGTTGCAGACTAAGCAAGTTTTCAAGAAAACTGTCCAGGAGCTGAACTGGCTTTGGTTGATGAGGGTGGACAGGTGGTTCATCATGGGTAACATTTTCTCAAGCATTTTTTCCAGTTTGTTTGGAACCTAGGAAATGAGAATTTTAATTTTGGGATTAGATGGAGCAGGAAAAACCACAATTTTGTACTGATTACAGGCTGGAGAAGTCATTGCTACTATTCCTACCGTTGGATTTAATATTGAGATGGTAACATACAAAAACCTAAAATTCCAAGTCTGGGATTTGGGAGGGCAGACAATTGATGTTATTATTCAAACTCTCATGCAGTTATTTATGTAGTAGACTGTGGTGACCAAGACCAAACTGGTATTTCGAAATCAGAGTTAGTTGCCAAGTTGGAGGAAGGAGAGCTGAGAAGAGCCATTTTAGGGGGTTTACAAATAAGCAGGACAACGGAACAGGACATGACTCCCTCAGAGAGGGCAAATTCACTCGAGCTACCTGTCTTGAAGGACTGAAAATAGCAAATATTCAAAACTTCAGTAACCAAAGGCAATGGGATGGTTAGGTGAAATGCTAAAGAGCAGATAGTGATTCAGTCACTTGTGCTTCTCTGAAATGGAGACCATATCACATATATATCCCTTCGGAAATTGTTAAGTGTTTTTCACACTCCTAAATGTTAAAACTGCATGACTGTTGGCATATACCAAACTGCCTCCAACATTTGTAATAAATATTAAAAATAAGTTAAAAAAAAAAAAAAACTCTTACCAAAGTGAGTATAGAGGAAACAGAGCTCAACAGAATAAAAGCTGTTTATGACAAATTCACAGCCAACATAATACTCAGTGGTGAAAGTCAGCTTTTTAGCTGAATGCTTCCCCCCTAAAATTTGGAACAAGACAAGGATGCCCACTCTCACCATGTCTATTCAATATAGTACTAGAAGTCCTAGTCACCGAGTCATACAAGAAGAATATAAGCTATCCAAATTGTAAGGGAAGAGATAAAATTATAATATTTGCAAAATGACATGATACTATATAGAGAGGATACTAAAGACTACATGCAAAAACTACTAGCACTGAGAAGTGAATTCAGCAAGGTAGTAAGATATAAGATTAACACAAAGAAATTGGTTGTATTTATTTATGTTAGTAATGAATTACCAGAAAGGGAAAGCAGGAAAACAATCTCTTTAAAATTGCATCAGGAAAAAATACCTAGGAATCAACCTGACCAAGGAGAGAAAGACTTATACACTGAGAAGTATAAACTATTAATAAAGGAAACCGAAGATGATTCAAAGAAATGGAAAAATACCCCATGCTTTTGGACTGAAAGTATATTGTTAAAATGGACATACTACCCAAAGTAATCTACAGATATAATGTGATCCCTATCAGATCGCCCACGACATTTTTCATAGAACTAGAAATAGAACAAATAATCCTAAAATTTAAATGGACCCACAAAAGACCCACAATTGCCAAAGCAATTCTGAAGCAAAAGAATAAAGCAGGAGGCATAACTCTCTCAGACTTCAGACAATACTGTAAACTTACTGTAATCAAAACAGTGAGGTACTGGCACAAAAATGTACACATGGATTAATGGAACAGAAGAGAAAACCCAGAAATAAACCCAGATATCTATCATCAATTAATCTTTAACAAAGGAGGCAAGACTATGCAATGGGGGAGACAGGGCAGCAAGTGGTGTTGGGAACGTTGGACAGCCACTGTAAACGAATGCACTTAGGGTGCACCTCCACACTCTACAGAAAAATAAAGGGAGCGTGGGCTGGAGACCTGAACCTAAGGCGTGACACCATAACACTCCTTGAGGAGAACACAGCCGAAACATTCCTGACATAAACCACACCACTCTTTTCTTAGGTCTGTCTCTCAAGACAACATAAATGAAAACAAAAATAAACAAATGGGACCTGATCAAACTTACAAGCTTTTGCATAGCAAAGGAACCCATAAACAAAATGAAAAGACACCTACAGAATGGGCAAAAATATTTGAAAATGATGCAACTAATAGAGGTTAATATCCAAAATGTACCAACAGCTCATATAACTCAAAAACAAAAACAAACCAAAAAAAGCAACCCAATCAAACAGTGGGCAGAAGCCCTTAATAGGCATTTTTCCAAAGAAGATATACAGATGACCAACAGGCACCTAAAAAAGATGTTCAAAATCGTTAATTATTAGAGAAAACCACAAATCAAATCATGGTGAGATATCACCTCACGCTGGTCAGAATGGCCATCACCAAAAATTCTACAAATAAAAAAATGGTAGCAAGGGTGTGGAGAAAAGGAAACCCTCCCACACTGTTGTAAGAATATAAATTGGTGCAGCTACTTTGGAGGACATAGGAAGGTTCTTCAAAAAACTAAAAATAGTGTCCACGTGATCCAGCAATCCCATTTCTGAGCATATATCTGGAGAAAACTAATTCAAAAAGCTTTTGCACAGCAAAGGAAACTATAAACCAAACGAAAAGACAACCCACAGAATAGGAGAAAATATCTGCAAATGAAGCAACCTACAGAGATTAATCTCCAAAATATACAAACATCCCATGTCAAAAAAAAATAAAAAACCACAAACAATCCAATCAAAAAATGACCAGAAGATCTAAACAGACATTTCTCCAAAGAAGACATAAAGATGGCTAAAAAGCACATGAAAAGATGCTCAACATCTCTAATTATTAGAGAAATGCAAATCAAAACCACGCACACTGGTCAGAATGGCCCTCATCAAAAATCTGCAAGCAATAGATATTAGAGAGGGGGTGAAGGAAAGGGAATCCTCCTACAGTGTTGATAGAAATGCAAATTGGTGCAGCCATTAGGGAGAACAGTTCCTTAAAAAGCTAAAAATATAGCTACCATATGACCTAGTAATCCACTCCTAGGTATATATCCAAAGAAAACTATAATTAAAAGATACATGCACCCTAATGTTCACTGCAGCACTATTTACAATGGCCAGAACATGGAAGCAACCTAAATGTCCATCAACAGAGGAATGGATAATGAAGATGTGGTACACATGTACACTTGAATATTTCTCAGCCATAAAAAATGAAATACTGTAATTGGTACAACGTGAATGGACCTAGAGATTGTCATACTGAGTGAAGTAAGTCAGACAGAGAAGGACAAATATTGTATAATATCACTTGTATGTAGAATCTTAAAAAAAATGGTACAAATGAACTTACCCACAAAACTGAAATAGAGCTACAGATTTAAGAAACAAGCTATGGTTACCTGAGGGGAAAGGGGGAAAGGGATAAATTGGAAGATTGAGATTGACATACATATACACTCTACCATATATAACATAGGTAACTAATAAGGACCTACTATGGGTTGCCCAGGTGGTTCAGTGGGTAAAGAATCCACCTGCAATGCAGGAGACATGGGTTCAATCCCTGGATCAGGAAGATACCCTGGAGGAGGGCATGGAAACCCACTCCAGTATTCTTGCCTGGAGAATCCCATGGACAGAGGAGCCTGGTAGGCTATAGTCCACGGAGCTGCAAAGAGTCTGACACGACTGAAGTGACTGAGCTTGCATGCAAGGACCTACTATATAACACATAGAACTCTACTCAATACTCTGTAATGACACAATGGAATATTATTCAGCCATTAAAAAGAATGCATTTGAATCACTTCTAATGAGGTGGATGAAACTGGAGCCTATTATACAAAGTGAAGGAAGTGGCTCACAGGCTAAAGCATCTGCCTGGAATGCAGGAAACCCAGGTTCGATCCCTGCATTGGGAAGATCCCCTGGAGAAGGAAATGGCAACCCACTCCAGTACTTCTGCCTGGAGAATCCCATGGAGGGAGGAGCCTGGTAGGCTACAGTCCATGGGGCTGCAAAGAGTCAGACATGACTGAGCGACTTCACTTTCACTTTTCAGTTTTTTCAATGCATATGTATGGAATTTAGAAAGATGGTAACGATGACCCTATATGCGAGACAGAAAAAGAGACACAGATGTAAAGAACAGTCTGTTGGACTCTGTGGGAGAAGGTGAGGGTGGGATGATTTGAGAGAATAGCATTGAAACATGTATATTATCATATATGAAACAGATCGCCAGTCAAGGTTTGATACATGAGACAGGGTGTTCAGGGCTGGTGCACTGGGATGACCCAGAGGGATGGGATGGGGAGGGAGGTGGGAGGGGGGTTCAGGATGGGGAACACACGTACATATATCAGCTCTTTTTTAGATTTTCCCATATTTGTCATTACAGAGTATTTTTTAATTTATTTATTTTAATTGGAGGCTAATTACTTTACAATATTGTAGTAGGTTTTTCCATACATTGACATGAGTCAGCCATGGGTGTACATGTGTTCCCCATCCTGAACTATAACCTGCCAGGCTCCTCTGTCCATGGAATTCTTCAGGCAAGAATACAAGAATGGGTTGCCATTTCCTTCTCCAGGGGATCTTCCTGACCCAGGGATCTAACTCGCATCTCTTAAGTCTCCTAGCAATGGAAGGCGAGTTCCTTACCACTAGCTCCAGTATTCTTGCCTGGAGAGTCCCAGGGATGGGGGAGCCTGGTGGGCTGCCGTCTATGGGGTCACACAGAGTCGGACACGACTGAGGTGACTTAGCAGCAGCAGCAGCAGCAGCAGTGCCACATTGAAAGCCCTGTAGTCAATGAAGGAGATGTAGATGTTTTTCTGAAATTCCTTTGCGTTTCTCTATGATCCAATGAATGTTGGCAATTTGATCTCTGGTTCCTCCACCTTTTCATCTGTCTCTCACCAAAAGTGAAACTGACCTACAGTTTTATGCACTCAACTGGTCCTATTTAGGAAAAAGGTTATGCGAGGCATTTTAAATAAGTTGAGACACCTTACTCTATGTGCCAGACTATTTAAATAATAATGGAGTGCAATCTGTTGCTTGAAGGTTCTTTAAAAGTAGCTATGAAACCATCTAGGCCTCATGCATTTTTAGAGGTAGCTCTTTAACTAGCAGGAATATTAGTGGTTATTACAGATTCTAATCTGCTGCCAAATTCAGGAGACATAATGGCTTTAATTTAACACTGTGTTCACTTAGTTCTTCCTGGGCTGGGAAGATCCCCTGGAAGAGAAAATGGCAACCCACTCTTATATTCTTGCCTGGAGAATTTCGTGGACAGAGGAGCCTGCCGGGCTGCCATCCATGGTGTTGCAGAGCCTGTCACAACTGAGCACACACGAGCATCACCAGTCCAGAGCAGTCTCCCAGACCACAGTTCACAGCATGTGAGGCACCACTATGTCCTCAGTGAGGGACTCTAACTCTGAGCTTTCCAAAGAGGAGCCAGATGACAGGCAGGCTTAGACCAGGAGTGATATTAATCCATTACTCACTCTAGTGGTCCTGCCAAGGACTTGTAATCTTTTCTTGCAACAATTTTATATCATCCTAGAGAATTATGCATTTCATCTATATTTTCAAATTTATTGGCAAAAGTTGGTTTTGCCAAAGGAATGCCTCTTTAACAATATCATAAGAAATGCAGCTGTCCTGGTTTTATTGGTCATATATTGATTTCCCCCATCCCTTCCACCTCAGAAACTTCTGCCTTTGTCTTTATTAATTCTTACATCTACTTTCTTTGAAATAAGCTTTCCTCTTAATTCTTGAGTTAAATGCTTGGCTTATTTTCTGTCCTGTTTTCTAAAAATGAATAAAATTTCAGATCATTTTCTTCTTAGTACTACTTAAACTGTATCCTTAAAAGCATATGCTTGTTTTGTGAATTTCTGAATGGATTAAGAAAAAAATTAAAATAAATGTTATTTGTAAGCGTATTTCATTTACAGAAATGTTTTTGCTACTTTGTGAATGTATTGCAATGGATTTAGAACGTTATATTGTAATTTATACTCTTTCCTTAGCCAAATTTTATAATAAGCCAAGGTGGTTAATTGCTTGAGTCATTTACAGCCTTATTTTTAGTTTGCTTCGATTTTCTAGTTCCCAAGAAAAATATGTTAAAATTAGACTGATTGATTTTGTCTATTTTTCAGTTCTAAAAGTGTTGATTTCATATATTTTGGCATACATTATGTAGACTTATGTACATAAGTCTACATAAGTATTTGACTTATGTTGGTGACATATACGTATCAATATCAAATTTATGTCTTTGCCTCTAATATTTATATTCTTGTGTTAGCACTAGCATTGAACAAAATATCTGCTTAGTTTTTATTTGCCTGATCCATTTTTACATCTTTTTACTTTAATTTTTCTGCATCATTTTAAGGTGTCTTTTTCCATCTTTTTTCTTCTTTATATTTTAATCTACTGTTTCAGAAGTCCTTTTGTAAAGATTGCATTAACTTCTACAACCATATTATCCTTAAGTATTTTTTTTTTTTTGGCTTTATTCATTTTAAATTGGAGGATAACTGCTTTACAATGTTGTGGTTTTTTCTGCTTTTTTGTTTTTGTTAATCAATTCTAAGTATACACATAGCCCCTCTCTCTTCAACCTTCTTCCTACCCCTTCCCCAACCCACCCCTCTAGGTCTTCATAGAGCACTGAACCGAGCTCCCTGGGCTATACAGCAGTTTCCCACTAGCTGTCTCTTTTACACGTGGTCATGCATATATGTCTATGCTACTCTCTCAATTCATCCCACTCTCTCCCTTCCCAGCTGTATCCATACTTTTGTTTTTTCTTCACTGCTGCTGCTGCTGCTAAGTCACTTCAGTCGTGTCCGACTCTGTGCGACCCCATAGACAGCAGCCCACCAGGCTCCCCGTCCCTGGGATTCTCCAGGCAAGATCACTGGAGTGGATTGCCATTTCCCTCTCCAATGCATGAAAGTGGAAAGTGAAAATTGAAAGGGAAGTCGCTCAGTCGTGTCCGACTCTTAGCGACTCCATGGACTGCAGCCTACCAGGCTCCTCCATCCATGGGATTTTCCAGGAGAGAGTACTAGAGTGGGGTGCCATTGCCTTCTCCAGCACTACTGTCCTCCAAAACTGAGAAATAAAACAGACATACACATCCTTCAGAATTTGAGCAGCATGGGGTAAACTAAGTCATATCTCTGAAATGACCTAGATTTGTCTGAATCTATATTTAATCATTTTCCCTTAGCAATTTCCTAAGCATTCTGTTTTTTAATATCTCTTGATTGCCTTCAAGGAAATAATCAATAAATGTCTTAGCCTGCATCCTCTAGAAAACAGAGCTAAAGTCAGAGATTAATCTTTAGCTTATGACATCTAATGGAAGGTGCAAGGCCAGGGCAGTATAACTGAAGGAAAAAAGAGAAGTGAGGTAAGCAAAGACTCAAGGTTACTGTATGGCCATCATCTTGCAGTGTACTGTGAAGAAATATCTGTCACCTTAACAGACATAATCCAATTTTTTCTGGACAGTTCAGACTGAGAAAATGTACTTTTGAACAGTCTGTGCACAAATCATTATTTTCCCTGGTCTCTCCTGTTTCCATGTGGTATAAGCTCATGCTGTGGTAAGGGAGTCCTCTCACACTCTTCCAGGCTGTACCTCCCTGCCCCGACACAGCCAACAAGCAGGCCAGTTCCCAAGCTCTGTGGTGTGACATCACCTCCAAGTCCAGAAATGGAGGAATGACAATGAGAAAGAAGGCCTTATTGCATCTCAGTTCTTCTTAATTTACATCTAAAATAAACCATGTCCCTTCTGTTTTGGAATGTCTCCAGATTCACTGTATGATATTTTTAAAAGACCCCTAAATTGTAGGACTTCATAAGCACAGTAATCAGATTTCATTGAATATAGCCCAGAGTTACTATTTTAGATCCTAGAATTAGTGTTTTCTATAATCACAAATTTTGTTTGCTCACATTCAGCTTGGACTAACTCTCAGAAGTATTTACTATGGCTTCCAAGTAAATTATTCTCCATCCTGTATTCATGATGATGGTTTAAGTTTCTAAGTTACCAACTGTGATATGATCCTATTGAATTTCATAATATACATATAGAGAAACTTAAAAACTTTGTCAAACTAAAAAATTTTGTGCTTTTGATCCTAGAGTGCCTAAGACTTTTCCCAAGTTTCCCAGGAGCAGACCCCAAGATAAGAACTCATGATATGTGACTTATTAAGAAAATGCTCTTTGCACAAGGAAATGGGGTCACAAGTCAGAGGCTGTCATCACGGGGAAGAAGCCAAATCAGGGAACACTGATGGCAGCAGCACTATGAAACCCAGATCACTTGCTTCAGATCAGGGCAAATACTGAGGAATAACTGACTAAGCACAGCCCTTCCTCGGGTGAGAGACTCGACTCCCAGGTATTCCTGAGGTTCTACTCCTGCATTCTGGGCACCAGCAAATGGCAGCTCTCTGAATGACAACTGCAGACACAGGCTGTTGGAATCAAGTGCTCACTCCTCCTGGTTTGGTCAACATCCCTAGCTGGTGCTTTTCAAGTGACGGGAAATAAATATTGTTAAGAGACAATATCTTATTTCTATTTAAGTAATTGGTGAGACACACCACAACCTCCAAGATGACAGAATTGATCTAGTCCTACATTCCCACATAGTCTATCTCATTGCCCCAATAGAACTGTTTCTCCAGTCCCTCTCTTATTTAGGCCCTCAGCCTTCTCCACAAGCCAGTAAAATTTGACTGTGTCACAAAGGTCTGGATCTTCATGTAGACAAAAGCCTTCCATGCCTCAGAATTGATTCATCCTCCCAAGGGGGACTAAGATGACCCTGGCCTCTCTCACGAGCCTAAGATGAAATATTCATGGGTGGATTAGGATCTCAAAGATGAGGAACTCTGCTTAGCCAAGAGAAAATATTCAAGATTTAGGGTTGGGCTTTAAAAGCACAAGTCACAAAATCTGGATCAAAGAACAAAAGACTAATTAAACCATTCATAGCTGATTCCCTCTGGAATTTTCCTCAGGTAGCAGCAGCAGCAGCAGCAGTGCCACATTGAAAGCCCTGTAGTCAATGAAGGAGATGTAGATGTTTTTCTGAAATTCCTTTGCGTTTCTCTATGATCCAATGAATGTTGGCAATTTGATCTCTGGTTCCTCCACCTTTTCATCTGTCTCTCACCAAAAGTGAAACTGACCTACAGTTTTATGCACTCAACTGGTCCTATTTAGGAAAAAGGTTATGCGAGGCATTTTAAATAAGTTGAGACACCTTACTCTATGTGCCAGACTATTTAAATAATAATGGAGTGCAATCTGTTGCTTGAAGGTTCTTTAAAAGTAGCTATGAAACCATCTAGGCCTCATGCATTTTTAGAGGTAGCTCTTTAACTAGCAGGAATATTAGTGGTTATTACAGATTCTAATCTGCTGCCAAATTCAGGAGACATAATGGCTTTAATTTAACACTGTGTTCACTTAGTTCTTCCTGGGCTGGGAAGATCCCCTGGAAGAGAAAATGGCAACCCACTCTTATATTCTTGCCTGGAGAATTTCGTGGACAGAGGAGCCTGCCGGGCTGCCATCCATGGTGTTGCAGAGCCTGTCACAACTGAGCACACACGAGCATCACCAGTCCAGAGCAGTCTCCCAGACCACAGTTCACAGCATGTGAGGCACCACTATGTCCTCAGTGAGGGACTCTAACTCTGAGCTTTCCAAAGAGGAGCCAGATGACAGGCAGGCTTAGACCAGGAGTGATATTAATCCATTACTCACTCTAGTGGTCCTGCCAAGGACTTGTAATCTTTTCTTGCAACAATTTTATATCATCCTAGAGAATTATGCATTTCATCTATATTTTCAAATTTATTGGCAAAAGTTGGTTTTGCCAAAGGAATGCCTCTTTAACAATATCATAAGAAATGCAGCTGTCCTGGTTTTATTGGTCATATATTGATTTCCCCCATCCCTTCCACCTCAGAAACTTCTGCCTTTGTCTTTATTAATTCTTACATCTACTTTCTTTGAAATAAGCTTTCCTCTTAATTCTTGAGTTAAATGCTTGGCTTATTTTCTGTCCTGTTTTCTAAAAATGAATAAAATTTCAGATCATTTTCTTCTTAGTACTACTTAAACTGTATCCTTAAAAGCATATGCTTGTTTTGTGAATTTCTGAATGGATTAAGAAAAAAATTAAAATAAATGTTATTTGTAAGCGTATTTCATTTACAGAAATGTTTTTGCTACTTTGTGAATGTATTGCAATGGATTTAGAACGTTATATTGTAATTTCTACTCTTTCCTTAGCCAAATTTTATAATAAGCCAAGGTGGTTAATTGCTTGAGTCATTTACAGCCTTATTTTTAGTTTGCTTCGATTTTCTAGTTCCCAAGAAAAATATGTTAAAATTAGACTGATTGATTTTGTCTATTTTTCAGTTCTAAAAGTGTTGATTTCATATATTTTGGCATACATTATGTAGACTTATGTACATAAGTCTACATAAGTATTTGACTTATGTTGGTGACATATACGTATCAATATCAAATTTATGTCTTTGCCTCTAATATTTATATTCTTGTGTTAGCACTAGCATTGAACAAAATATCTGCTTAGTTTTTATTTGCCTGATCCATTTTTACATCTTTTTACTTTAATTTTTCTGCATCATTTTAAGGTGTCTTTTTCCATCTTTTTTCTTCTTTATATTTTAATCTACTGTTTCAGAAGTCCTTTTGTAAAGATTGCATTAACTTCTACAACCATATTATCCTTAAGTATTTTTTTTTTTTTGGCTTTATTCATTTTAAATTGGAGGATAACTGCTTTACAATGTTGTGGTTTTTTCTGCTTTTTTGTTTTTGTTAATCAATTCTAAGTATACACATAGCCCCTCTCTCTTCAACCTTCTTCCTACCCCTTCCCCAACCCACCCCTCTAGGTCTTCATAGAGCACTGAACCGAGCTCCCTGGGCTATACAGCAGTTTCCCACTAGCTGTCTCTTTTACACGTGGTCATGCATATATGTCTATGCTACTCTCTCAATTCATCCCACTCTCTCCCTTCCCAGCTGTATCCATACTTTTGTTTTTTCTTCACTGCTGCTGCTGCTGCTAAGTCACTTCAGTCGTGTCCGACTCTGTGCGACCCCATAGACAGCAGCCCACCAGGCTCCCCGTCCCTGGGATTCTCCAGGCAAGATCACTGGAGTGGATTGCCATTTCCCTCTCCAATGCATGAAAGTGGAAAGTGAAAATTGAAAGGGAAGTCGCTCAGTCGTGTCCGACTCTTAGCGACTCCATGGACTGCAGCCTACCAGGCTCCTCCATCCATGGGATTTTCCAGGAGAGAGTACTAGAGTGGGGTGCCCTTGCCTTCTCCAGCACTACTGTCCTCCAAAACTGAGAAATAAAACAGACATACACATCCTTCAGAATTTGAGCAGCATGGGGTAAACTAAGTCATATCTCTGAAATGATCTAGATTTGTCTGAATCTATATTTAATCATTTTCCCTTAGCAATTTCCTAAGCATTCTGTTTTTTAATATCTCTTGATTGCCTTCAAGGAAATAATCAATAAATGTCTTAGCCTGCATCCTCTAGAAAACAGAGCTAAAGTCAGAGATTAATCTTTAGCTTATGACATCTAATGGAAGGTGCAAGGCCAGGGCAGTATAACTGAAGGAAAAAAGAGAAGTGAGGTAAGCAAAGACTCAAGGTTACTGTATGGCCATCATCTTGCAGTGTACTGTGAAGAAATATCTGTCACCTTAACAGACATAATCCAATTTTTTCTGGACAGTTCAGACTGAGAAAATGTACTTTTGAACAGTCTGTGCACAAATCATTATTTTCCCTGGTCTCTCCTGTTTCCATGTGGTATAAGCTCATGCTGTGGTAAGGGAGTCCTCTCACACTCTTCCAGGCTGTACCTCCCTGCCCCGACACAGCCAACAAGCAGGCCAGTTCCCAAGCTCTGTGGTGTGACATCACCTCCAAGTCCAGAAATGGAGGAATGACAATGAGACAGAAGGCCTTATTGCATCTCAGTTCTTCTTAATTTACATCTAAAATAAACCATGTCCCTTCTGTTTTGGAATGTCTCCAGATTCACTGTATGATATTTTTAAAAGACCCCTAAATTGTAGGACTTCATAAGCACAGTAATCAGATTTCATTGAATATAGCCCAGAGTTACTATTTTAGATCCTAGAATTAGTGTTTTCTATAATCACAAATTTTGTTTGCTCACATTCAGCTTGGACTAACTCTCAGAAGTATTTACTATGGCTTCCAAGTAAATTATTCTCCATCCTGTATTCATGATGATGGTTTAAGTTTCTAAGTTACCAACTGTGATATGATCCTATTGAATTTCATAATATACATATAGAGAAACTTAAAAACTTTGTCAAACTAAAAAATTTTGTGCTTTTGATCCTAGAGTGCCTAAGACTTTTCCCAAGTTTCCCAGGAGCAGACCCCAAGATAAGAACTCATGATATGTGACTTATTAAGAAAATGCTCTTTGCACAAGGAAATGGGGTCACAAGTCAGAGGCTGTCATCACGGGGAAGAAGCCAAATCAGGGAACACTGATGGCAGCAGCACTATGAAACCCAGATCACTTGCTTCAGATCAGGGCAAATACTGAGGAATAACTGACTAAGCACAGCCCTTCCTCGGGTGAGAGACTCGACTCCCAGGTATTCCTGAGGTTCTACTCCTGCATTCTGGGNAGAGTATTCTCCAACACCACAGTTCAAAAGCATCAATTCTTCAGCGCTCAGCTTTCTTCACAGTCCAACTTTCACATCCATACATGACCACTGGAAAAACCATAGCCTTGAATAGATGGACCTTAGTCAGCAAGGTAATGTCTCTGCTTTTGAATATACTATCTAGGTTGGTCATAACTTTTCTTCCAAGGAGTAAGCATCTTTTAATTTCATGGCTGCAATCACCATCTGCAGTGATTTTGGAGCCCAAAAAAATAAAGTCTGACACTGTTCCCACTGTTCCTCCATCTATTTGCCATGAAGTGATGGGATTGGATGCCATGATCTTCATTTTCTGAATGTTGAGCTTTAAGCCAACTTTTTCACTCTCCACTTTCACTTCCATCAAGAGGCTCTTCAGTTCCTCTTCACTTTCTGCCATAGAGGTGTAAGCTAGCTCCAAAAGTTGAAGCAGAAGGGAGTTTCATATGAGAAGTACTTGAAAGTGAATGAGATTGACTTGAGAACATGTGTCAGTTCCATTCCAAAGAAATGAGGCAGTCTGTTTCCCTTAGTTGGTCAATGAGGAGCTAGAGCCATAGTGAAAGAAAAGCTCTTCCACACTGCCACTGACTCCCCTGGAAGCAGTAGACTGTTCCTAAAGACAACTGAACTCCCAACCCCCTAAACTGGATGCGGAAGTTAAATGTCACCTTACATTAATAGCTGGCTTCCCAAAGAATCTAACCTCCAACAAAGGTTAGCACACTGCGAGCCTATCAGAAAGGGTTATTGGGATCAATGTCTGTGGGAAGGAAGGGACAGGACTGGCAGAGGTAGAAGCTGAGCAGATATGCCATTGTTACAATATTTTGGCTGAAACTGTGAGGCTTTCTGAATACAGGATGAATCAAAGCTGTCCTGAATTGGAGAGAGAAATTCAAACCTTTATACCTCTATGCGGTTGAGTCACTGAACACAGGCCACCACAGGAAGAGTGTCTGGTAGCTTGTTTCAACTGAGACAATTTCAGATAATTTCCAGCTGAGGGCTGACGTCTTCCCACAACTCCCCAACCAGCTAAGCTAACAAATGTTTTGTTCCTGTAGTTGGATTTGAACAACACATCATAACATCCACTACATACATCTTACCAGCTAGTCCCATAACCATAGCTAATCTACAAGACAGACAAACAACCTCAGGCCTATGGGAATAGCTTAAGTGATGTAAACAAGCCAGATTAATCAATTCCACAGGAATACTGGTTTTATGTGGTTGATCTGCATGGCATCTACCTCATGCTGAGTCCTTTGAGCCTGAGTCCCAACTTGAAAAATACTTCCCTTAAATAAGTGAATGTAAACTGTTCACATGACCAGAGAGAAAAGTCATGCTCATCCAGCTGACATCACTACATCCTTCTTCCCTCTACCTATTATTCTGTTACCTCCTTTCTTAGGATTCTTTTCTAGGACCTTCACCCTGTTTAAAGAAACTCAGCAAAACTGGAAAATTGACAGCCAGTAAATATAATTCTCAAGACACCTTAATTTCTCATTCAATTAGGATATATGCTAAGTTGCTTTAGTTATGTCCGACTCTTTGCAACCCTATGGACTGTAGCCTGCCACACTCCTCTGTCCATGGGATTCTCCAGGCAAGAATACTGGAGTGGGTTGCCAGGGGATCTTCCTAGCCCAGGGATCTACTCTCTAGCAAAGCCTCAACAATGAGAAGTTAAGAACCAGCAGACAGGAAGAACTCTAAAGCCTACTGAATTTTATTTGGCAGGTAAAGATTGATGGAACTTGTAGAATATAATGGAAATGATCCTCGGCACCTTCCTCCAGCTTCAAGGCCACCAACAAATTCATTTTCACGGAGCTTCACCTCATGCCTTGCTGGACTCAGGGTAAACTAGTAATAATTGGTCAGCTTCCTAAGAAGATAGTTTCCAGAATGTGTTTGAGTAGTCAGATACAAACAATTCCAGGAGCAGATAGAAAAATAGACTAAGTAGTGATCTTTTTAAGCCTTAGTCATATTGTTAAGGGATCTCAAGAAGAACAGAAACCTCCATGGCCAGATTAGAGCAAGGAATTCAAGATTTTCAGTGCTTTCGACACAAGCTATAAAAGTGGGACGTTCTGAGTTTTAAGCAATGATGTGGTGGTCATGCATTCACAGATCCCTTTTGAATCTCTCTATCTGGCATTTGGAAACCCAATTACCGGGCTTTAGACTCTTCTCACTATGAAGAAACGGGAGTTGGTTCAAACTCTCATGAGATGGAAGGTGTTACTCTAGTGCAATAAGAGTGATATGAATAGAGAAAGAAGGAAATCACATAAAAGGGGGATGTTACCAAACTGACAACAATTTCATGGTAAAGTAGAGCCAGTTGTTGAGTCCACTGGCAAATCTTCCAGACAGAGCACGTGGAACAAACCACCCAGCCTCAGAATGAGCCTGTGAATGACAAACTAGAGACAGAAGAAAGGCAACTGAAAAATCCCCCATTTCCTCCCTCTAATGAAGATCGCAAGGTGATGACTACACATGCCTACACGTTTCCCAGCTGCTCTGGGAAGCCACTGCACGAGCTAGATTCACGCCCCCTCAGCATCATGCTGCTTCAAATCCAGAAATGGTGTGAGGAGTCGGTCTTTGTGGACTGGGCTGAGTTGGATCTAGATGCTCACGCCACACTGGCTCTCACTAAGAAGGTGCCGTGGGGCTGTGCCAAATCCTGGCCCTCGTTCTGGAGGAAGCTGAGACAGCCCCTGGCTTTAGGAGATGAAAGAAGAGCAAAGGCTTCTGAGCACAGTGGCTCCTAGTCATCCTACTGAGCATGTGCCAATGCCTGAGGCATAGGTGTTACCAAGAAAATACTGGGAAGACTAAAAACCCATTCAGTATGGCCACAAATTTCGATACTTCCACAACCACCCGCAGTGAAGTCAGACACCAACCATCTGAAGCCCCAGCAAATTATAAGGTCCTCCCCCTTCTATACTCAAGGCCTCAAGTGCAGCAGCAGCTGAGCTGTAAGAGCAGCCACCTGGCCACCCAGTTATGCCATCTTGGAACTCTGAGACTGGAAACATGATCTTAAACGCCATTCAGCTAATGAACACCTACAACAAAGACTAAAATGTAAGTGACAGAACCTGATTATAGAATCAAAAATCTGCCCAGAAAGTGACATTTAACAATCATATTTAAATATATTTCAAGTAAAAACTTTCATGAGACAGTTAAGGTCGGTTTGTAAATTATACAAAGAATTTATACTAAATTGAACTCTATATGGATAAGGGTCATATATAATTTTATAAAGAAAGAAATTTTGAAGTAACTTCAAGCTAGAAATTCCTTTTGAAAAACTTCCTAAAACTCTTACATGTGAGTATGTCCTGGTAGGAGAATCTGTATTTCTATAAAAGTATAGTCTCATGTCTTTGAAATGACACTTCCTAAAAATGAGTCTGCTTTTTTTCTTGAATACTTAATATTCCTTTGCTTTGTTTTTCACAACCTAATTAAACTATGCATATTCTAGAACAGTGTATTCTACTAGGACACTGGGATGATGCTTAAATTACTGGCTTTTGATAAACTATTGCTGCAGATGGGGAAGCAGCAGGAACAAAATTCTAGTGCGTGCTTATGTGAGTATATTTTGCTTCTGCCAATTTTTATGTTAACCATGCAGGAACTGAGGGTGCCATTTTGGTGCACTGCCCTGTACTGCCCTGACTACATGAAGCAATGTGGGTAAAAAAAAAAAAAAAACAAACAAAAAAACTGTAACCCATATTACTCCTTGACATTACACTATAGCAATACCTTGGATCATCTCTTGTGAGTGCCACAGTTAGTGACACAATAATAATTGCCATTCTGGCTATAATGCTGCCAAGAATCCCTGAGTACTATAGTCAACATAGTAAATAAATCATGATGGAAATAAATGCACAGCACAACTAGGTTCAGATATCGGAGCAAGTTTCCACATCTAATTCTCCCAGGATTTAGCCCATTCCACCTCTTAGCTAATGCTATAGTATCACACAGTAAGGGTTCCCTATACAGGAATATTTAAAACAGTTCTAAATAATGTTCAGTTACTATTAAGCTTTCTGGTGAAATTTTCTCTGGTACTTTGTTGAAAAATCAGAATAGCAGGGCACTAACAAGATACGTTTTGTTGGGTTAAATCACAGGGTTTACAAAATAATCCCAAAGGATAAGGGGGGAAATACCGTCTCTTCCCTCATGATAAACTTTCTAGGGCACATGGTTTATTTAAATCTTGGTGGCCTAAGTAACTGGATCATTTACTGAAGATTGTTGTAGGCAATCCTCAGAGCAGGGGTGGACCCCACCATCATCCCAGATTTGATCTGCAATTTGAGACTGATTATATACCACACACAAACCAAGATGGTATGAAAAAGTCTATTACTCACACACTGAGGCTTTCTGGAGAGAGCCATGCCAAGCCCCTGCTGCCGCTAAGTCACTTGAGTCGTATCCGACTCTGTGCAACCCCATAGACGGCAGCCCACCAAGGCTCCCCCATCCCTGGGATTTTCCAGGCAAGAACAATGGAGTGGGTTGCCATTTCCTTCCCCAATGCATGAAAGTGAAAATTGAAAGTGAAGTCGGTCAGTCGTGCCCAACTCTTAGTGACCCCATGGACTGCAGCCTACCAGGCTCCTCCGTCCATGGGATTTTCCAGGCAAGAGTACTGGAGTGGGTTGCCATTGCCTTCTCCAATGCAAGCCCCTACGCAGATCCAAAAATGGCTTGAGACAAGCAGGGAGGGGAGACTGGGTGAGTTACACTGGGTTAGAGGGTGGGGTTGGTGGGAGGGTTTCCATGCACAGGGTGGGATTTGTGTGCTTTGAATTTCCTGCCAGCACCAAAGAAGGAAGTGGGTGGGTTATCTTGTCTGGATACAGGGCAAGAGGTAAGAGGATGGATAATGAAGTTTGAAAGCTGTCAGTAGTCGATCATCATAAATGGAGTCAGATTCTTGATTACAATTTACTCTTCTGTTTGATGACTGAAATGTGCCATGTTTCATCTAATTGGTTTGAACTTAAATAGCCATTATTGGCACTCAGTGAGGCACTGTAGCCTGAGGTCATTAAAGAAGACGCAGTTTATATTACCACCTCCTTCAAACACCTAGCACTGGCTATTTCAGGAAGTGAAATATGTTCCCTGGTCACCATTGGTAATATTATATTGATATTATGTAGAATTTCAAAGGAAATAAGAAATGATGAAGCCTTATATTGTGATTTTATATAGACGTGTGTATAAGCTTGATTTCTATTGAGGGGGACAGTATATGTTTGAGGCAAGATAGTCCTAGCTTTTTATCCAAAGGGGAAACTTTGGCTAAGGAATCATTGCTCCTGCCATTGGCCAGACAGATGGCCTGACCATTGGCAATGGCCCAAGAATCTGTAATAATGTACAGATGAAGCTGATTTTTAGCCAACAAATCCAGTGAAAGATGACAGCCTGAAGTTTAGCCAATGTGCTGACTCTTGGGTCCCATTCTTTATCAGAGATGGCCCAGTTAAGGGGTGAAAAAGCTGCAGCTCAACAGTGAGCTACTTTACACCTTATGGTGCGACCGTCTTGTCTAAAGTATATGAACTTCCTCCGCCATTCACTCAGCTGATCTCAGGGAATTCCCCAGGTATCCAAGGAGTGAGGGAGAGGGTGTCCTTCTCCAATGCTGTGACATCTGGCAAAGGACTGAGGACAGGGTAGGCTACCACTCTTGTGGGGACAGGTCTGTCTCAATCCCGTAGGTGCCATGTCCATTTTCGCAAGGAGTCTTCAGTCCCCATGCTAGCCTTGGAAGGGTGCTGCTTCCATGGCCCAAGACAAAATGAGAAGCTGAGAACAGAGAGTCTTGGGCTCAGGACCTATGTGAGAGTCTCCATTTCCAGGAGAATCCAGCATATGATCAGCAATTGCCACTTTAATGGTGTATAATGTGGGGCCAAGGGATGCATTTTCTTGTACCAGAAATCCATGGGCAACTCATGGTCATCACGGGTGGTCCAGAGACCCCAGGAGTCATGAGGGGAGCCTAATGGATCTGCTGTGTGGGAGTCTCTAGGAAAGTGTCAGTGCCCTGAGTTATTCTGGATGAGCCAAATTGTGATTAACAGCATAAACTGACCTAAAGAAAAATAGTGAATGAGGAATATGTTGCCTGTAGAACCCCAAAGGGCTAAAAGATATTGGGTTTGTTTTAAAGTTGTGGGTGCTGAGAAGGTCAGTAGTTCTTTGACAGTCGTAAAGATGGAGTGTTCCTCAGCTTGACAAATAATTATCAGGAATGTAACTGAGATGGTGGGACTTTGTACTATGTGTGGGCCAGTGGGCAGTTCCCTTTGTGAGCTTTTCTGTGATGATCTGTATGTCCTAAAAGAGAGGACCAAACACCTTCTCAGATGAGGATGTACAACGCTCCCGAGAAAGTTGAACATGCTCAGGATCTTGCCTACAAAGACTGTGTGCAAAAGCAAAGCTGATGAAGTTCTCTATAAGGAGGTAGGCGAAGATACTTCTTTTGTTCCTTTAAAGGTGAAGGCAATATGCTTCTGAGAGTCTGTTGAAATAGACATTGGATAAAGCACATTAGCCAAATCTGTGACTACAAAGTATTTACCAGATTGGATGGAGTTATTAATTGTATAATAATGGAGAGAGACCTTAATGGGTAGTTCCCTGACCTTAAGATTGTGGTAATCCACTTTGAGATGCTATTTCTCCTTTCCAAGTTTAAGAACAGGCCAGAATGAACTGGTAAATGGAGAAGGTGCAGAGAGAGCCCTCAGAATTATGGTGCCATAAGTCATTCCTCCTGTTTGTCTCTCTTTTAAAACCAAGAGTTAGACATTCATCCACAAACAAAATTCCTTTGTAGATTGCTACAAAGGAATTCTGGGATCCAGCACCATACAGTAAAGGACCCAGGAGGAGTCTCACCCATCTAGGTACCCAGTGATAGGCAGACAGACACAATACAGGCTGTGGAACCCTTGGAGCGGTGAACCTGCTCCAACTCCTTTGCAATGGTCAGAGAAACACCTAGAAAGTACAGACCTGAACAGGTACCCACAGACAAGAAACTGCGGAAGTACAGTCTTCCAGAGGAGAGAACACATCATGTCATTAAAGAGGAGAAAAAAAAAGTTTGGATGTAGACAAAACAGCAAGAAGAACTTTATCAGTAATGGCAACCCATTCCAGCATTCTTGCCTGAAAAACTTCATGGACAGAGGAGCCTGGTGGGCTACAGTCTATGGTGTCACAATGAGTCAGACACAACTGAGTGACTAAGCACACACACATATGCACACCCAACTCCCAAGGCAACAAAGGATGGGACTGAAATATCAAGCAGGAGCATCTCTCCCTCAGGGGAAAAGGAGAGCAGTGAATGAGTGCCTAGCTACCTCAGTTGTGTAGGATACATCCAGAGAAACCTATTTCTCTCTAGCAATATCTAGAGTACTGAGGCAGAAACTCCATGGCTGGGAGATCAGGAAATAGGCAGATAGGAATAGCAAAAGGCATTATAGTCACTTAGCTTTTGCTAGCTGCACTCAGCAGGAAGCCCACAAGTACTACAACTCATGATCCCCCTATTAGTCTGCAGGTTCCTGCAACACCCTAAGTGCAAAGCCCACACCTCCCAGACTCTACAACTTTTTTTGTGCAGAAGCAACAGTAAGCTCTGGTAGATATGGTAAGCACTCAGAAAATGGGCCAAGGGTGACATGCAAGGGAGAGACCACAAAATTGGGCTATGGTGCCATCTTATGGAAAACAAATGGAGGCTTCCAGTAGCTATCCTGGTCAGTTGTAAGAACCAGAGAAGATATAAAGCTTAAGAATTCTGCCACAAGAAAAAGCAAGAACAGGTGTACTCATACAAAGGCAGAGAAAATACCCAGATAATAACACACTAACAGACCAGTCATCCAAAGGCAAGTGCAGTGTTTTAAGGAGGTGTCTGCTATTTCAAATATGAAAACAGCAATACAAAACTGCAAAGAATATGAAAAAGCAAGAAAACATGCCATCACTAAAAGATAATAAATTTATACTAATCAAGATCAAAGGAATGAAGTTTTGTGAACTAGATATAAAAGAATTTAGAATAACCATTCTAAATGAACCATAAGAAAATTCAGGAACATGAATTCAAGAAAAAAAAAAAAAAAAAAAAACTCATTCAAAATGAGAAATTTTCCAATGAGATAGAATACATTTTTAAAAAGAATCAAGCAGAAATTCTAGAGCTGAATCAATAAATGATATTAAAAATGCAACAGAGACCATCTGCAGTAGAGGAGAGCAAATGGAACACAAAATAAGTGAGTTGGAAGATAGAAATTTTGAAATAACTCAACGGAAAGCAAAGAGAAAAAAACCACATGATTTATGGGATCCCATCAAACGAATAGAATATTTGGAACTGAGAAGGCAAAGGGGACAGAAAGTTTAAGAAGTAATAATTAAGAATGTCCCTAATCTGGGGAGAGAACCAGACATTCAAATTCATAATGTAATAGAGGACACCATTATCTCAATGCAAAAAAAAAAAAAAAATCCAAAACATATTATAATAAAATTGTCAAAAATCAAAGTAAATTAAGAATTATAAAAAGCAGTCAGGGGAAAATAAATTATTGTACCTTCAATGAACCCCCAACTAGGCTATTTGTGACTTTCTTCGCAGAAACCGAATAGGCCAGGACAGAATGAAATGACGTATTCAAAGTGTTAAAATATTTAAACTGCCAGCAAAGAATATCCTATCCAGAAAATTCATCCTACAGTTTTAAAAGAGAAATAAAGACTTTTTCTAGACAATCAAAAGCTGAGAAAGTTCAGCGTCACTAAATCTACCTTGCAAGAAACGCTGAAAGGAGTTTTTCAAGTTGAAATGAAGAAACACTGTGACATAAAAACATACAAAAGAATACAACATAATGGTAAAGGTAAATATACAATCAAAGTTAGACAACTCCTATTCTGTAATAGGATGGCATGTTAGCCACTAAAAAATAGTATAAATGTCGAAAGAACATTTAAAAACAGTTACAGCTATTACAATTTTTTAACAAATGCACAATATAAAACAGGTCAATAACAACATCAAAAATATGAAAGGGCAGGAGTAAAGGGTAAAACTTTTGAAGACAACTGAAGCTTATCAGTTTAAAATGGACTGCTTTGTCTATGAGATATCTTATATAAGATTCATGATAACTGCAAACTAAAAACCTAGAATAGATGCACAAAAGATAAAGACAGGGTGAAACAGCACACCACATCAAACAGAAAACCATGAATTTACAAAGGTAGACAGAAACAGATGGGGAAAAAGAAATGATGAAAACACAAAACAGGCAGAAAATGGTTTACACAATGGCATTAGTAATTCCTTACATATCAATAATAATTCAAAATGTAAACACTCTGAATTCAACAATCAAAGGCACAGTGTGACTGGATGGATAAAAAGTAAGACCCTACTATGATGACTACAGTGACTCGCTTCAGCTTTAAAGATACACACAGGCCTAAAGTGAAGGAAAAGAAAAAGATGTTCCCTGCTAGTGGCAAACAAAAGAAAGGGGTATTGGCTATACTTGTATCAGACAAAACAGACTTTAAGCCAAAAACAATAAGAGACAAAGAAAGCCATTATATAATGATAAAGGGATAAATTCACCAGATGCTACTGCTATCATAAATATACACACATCCACCATCAGAGCACCTAAATATATTAAGCAAATACTAACAGATCTGAAGGGAGAAATAGACAACAATACAATAATAAAAGAGGATTTTAATACTTCACTTTCAGCAATGGATAGATCATCCAGACAGAAAATCAACAAGGAAATGTTGGACTTGAACCATACATTAAACCAAATTGACCTAACAGACATTTATAGGACATTCTATCAACAGAAGCAGAATATACATTTCTCTCAAGTGCACAAGAAATATTATCCAGGACAGACAATATAAGACAAAATACAAGTCTTAGCAAATATAGGAAGATTGAAATCAAACTAAGTATCATTTCCAACCACAATGGTATGAAACTAAAAATCAACACAAGTGGAAAGCTGGAAAATTGACAAATGTGAAACTAATACTTCTGAAGAACCAATGGGTCAAAGAAGAAATAAAAAAATATCTTGAAACAAATGAAAATGGAAACACAACATAGGCAATGGGATATTGCAAAAGCAGCTCTAAGAGTCAAGATTAGTCAAAAAAGCATAAATTAAGAAAATAAAAGCTCTCAAATAAACAACCTAACTTAACATCTTCAGTTCAATTGCTCAGTCGTGTCCCACTCTTTGCAACCCCATGAACCACAGTACGCCAGGCCTTCCTGTCCATAATCAACTCCTGGAGTTTACCCAAACTCATGTCCACTGAGTCGGTGATGCCATCTAACCATCTCATCCTCTGTCATCCCCTTCTCCTCCTGCCTTCAATCTTTCCCAACATCAGGGTCTTTTCAAATGAGTCAGCTTTTCACATTAGGTGGCCAAAATATTGGAGTTTGAGCTTCAACATCAGACCTTCCAATGAACACTCAGGACTGATTTCTTTTAGGATGGACTGGTTGGATCTCCTTGCTGTCCAAGGGACTCTCAAGAGTCTTCTCCGACACCACAGTTCAAAAGCATCAATTCTTCTGTGCTCAGCTTTCTTCACAGTCCAATGCTCACATCCATACATGGAAAACCATAGCCTTGACTAGATGGACTTTTGTTGACAAAGTAATGTCTCTGCTTAACATCTTAAGGAATCAGGGGAAAAGAAAAAAAAAGAACTAAGCCCAAAGCTGGTAGGGGGAAGAAAATAGCAAAGATCAGAGCAGAAATAAATGAAATAAAGTTCAAGAAACAATATAAAAATAAATCTAGGAAATTGTTCTTCAAAAAGAAAACTGATGGAACTTTAGACTATGAAAAAAGAGAAAATTTAAATAAATATATAGGATGTGCAAAAGGAGCTATTATAACTGAAATAACAGAAATATAAATGATCATGAGACCACTGTAAACAATTATACATCAACAAATTGGATAACCTAGAAGAAAGAGACAAATTCCTGAAAGTGTAAAGCCTTCCAAGACTAAATCTGGATCAAGCCCAGGTCTTCCTCATTCAGGCAGATTATTTACCATCTGAGCCACCAGACAAGCCCTTCTTTTACCACTTTCTTTTTTTTCCCATAAAATCTGTATAGGCCAATAATTAGTAAGACGATTGTATCAGTACTCAAAAACATCTCAACACAGAAAACTCTAGAACCAGATGGCTACACTGGATAAATTGTATAAAATACTTTAAAAAGAATAATGCCAATTCCCAAACTTTTCCAAAAATAAAGACAAGGTATCACTCCCTCATTCATTTTACAAGTCAGGCATTATTCTAATACCAAAACGAGAAAGGGGCACTACGACAAAACTATGGACCAATATTCCTGATAAACATAGATGTAAAAAATTATCAAAATATTAACAAACCAAATTCAACAACACATTAAGTGGATTATACAACATGATCAAGTGGAATTTATGCCCTGAATACCTGAATGGTTCAACATGTGCATATCAATGAATGTCATATACCATATGTTAGTAGACTGGAAGATAAATATCATGATCATCCAAATAGATGCAGGAAAAACATTTTTCAAAATACATAATTCATTTATTTAAAAATGGAAAGAGGTATTGAATGGAAATGGAAAATGAATTAGAAATGGAAAAATTGAAACATTTTTCTCAAAAAAGACATCACATGGCCAATTGGTACATGAAAACATGTTCAATATAACTAATCATCAGGAAGATGCAAATTTAAACAACAAAAATGTAACACCTCACACCTGTTAGAACGGCTATCATCAAGAAGACAAGAGATAAGTGTTGGTGAAGATGTGAAGTAGAGAGAACCCTTATACATTGTCAGTAGGAATGTAAACTTGTTTAGCCACTATGAAAAACATTATGGAGGTTCTGCCCGAAATTAAAAATATAAATGACCATAGAATCTAGAAATTCCATTCCAGGGCACATATCCCAAGGAAATAAAAACAGAATATCAAAGAGATAGCTATATACTCATGTTTACTGCATAATTATTCACAATATCCAAGACATTGAAAGAACCTCAGTGTCTTCAATAGATACATCAAAGTAACAGATTAAAAGATCACACACATGTGTGTGTGCACATACACGTATGCACACACACACAAAGGAATATTACTCAGCCATGAGGAAGAAGGAAATTCTACCACTTGGAACAACCTGTATGGACCTTGAGGACATATGATGAATGAGATAAGTCAGACTACACAAAGACAAATACTGTATGATGTCACTCATATGTGGAATCTAAAAAACTTAAATTTGTAAAAGCAGGTGGTTATCAGGGGCTGGGAGGTGGGGGACTTGGAGGCAGTATTTAAGCATACAACTTGCAACTAGTAGATATGTCCTGGAGATCTGATGTACAGCACTGCCAGGAGCCAGTGTGAGGAACTCCGCCCATGGCAAAGGTCATGAGGAAGGAGGCTTTGGCATATGCAAAGGCATGATCAAGCCTCAGGAAATCTCCTATTCCCGAGCATCTACCCCCAAAACCAGAGTCTGTTTTATGCTCTCACCTACACCTCTCACTTTATGGGGGGGGGCTCTTCCCCATAACCATTTCTCTCGGAGAAGGAGTTAACTTGCAGCTCCAGTTAATAAAAATTCCTAGGCGTGACAACGGTGTTTCAACTTACAAATTCCTGAAGTCTCTCTAGCCTGCCTGAGCGGGTTCATCCAGCCACATGTGATTGTTTACAGCCTCCCAACCTTGAGAGGCACGAGATGCTTTAAAACTTTACAAATACAGACTCTTTTTGAGAACTTAGAAAATTATTAGTATAGTATAGTGGGTTGATTAGAAATTATATTGGTGAAGGGTTTTTTCATTTGTCGTGCCAATAATTACTGCTAATTCCCTGCCCTGGGTGTGACAAGGATGTCTCAGGTCAAACCTTTCTGCTGACAGACTAGCTTGTGTGACAACCTCTCAACCATAAACAGCACAGAGAGTCTGGAGTATCAGCATAGGGCTTTTCTCATTGTTGAGTCAATGATTGCTGCCAGGCCTCCATATTCTTAGGCACCTGGGAATATATTAATCAATGTATTTGGAATATAGAAAAGGAAATATAGTAGTTTTTGATGTTAGCAATACTAGACTTTTTGAGTTAATGAATTTTCTCTTTTGTTATAGATCACTGTACTTTGTTATAAATCACTGTGTCCTTATGCAAAAATGTAACTTTATCACTATCTTAACACTAAATAGATCTTAGGGGGAATACTGGTGAAGGGTTTTCATTTGTTGAGCCAATATTTGCTGCTAAATTTCCATATTCCTTGCCCTTCTAATGAATATAACTAACATATAGGAAAAATAAGTATTAACCTTTAAGATTAATCATGTTAAACCTTAGGCTAAGTAAATTCCTTTCTTAGTTGTAACTCACTACACCCTCACCCTAAAGGAATGCAACTTTATTTTCAGGGTGGGGCGCCTGATTTAAGAAAAAATCACCCCTGGAAAAAATAAGTTTTCTGGTTAACTGACCATTATCAGAAAGGGCCATAAAATGTCAGCAGGCCTCATGGCCAAAAGATGATGTAAAGTCCATAAGATCTCTGTATAATTTTATATGAAGCACCTGATTGTGACAAGGGTCAGGTCTGCTGACCCCCATGTGACTCTGTATTCATCCCTATGTATAACAAAAAGTATATAAACAAATCTGAAAAATAAAGAAATCGGATCAGTTTCTGGAAAGACTGATTCCCCCATGTCGTTTCTTTCTTGCTCCCCATTTTTCTGGCTGAATTCCCATCTGAAATGTGGGTACTCACCAATCCTGCTAATTCTGCCTGGGCTTCTAAGATCATACTGGGGAGGCCTCAGTGCCTCCTCTCCTTCAGGAGAACGGAAAGATGCCTGTGGCCTACGTAGGTGGTGATTGGTATTCCACGTAAACCAAGTTACTCAGCCTCCTTTTCTCCACTACACTATCCATTTCTAATCTCTCTATATATCTGTAATTTAATAAGTTTTTTCCTAGGACGCCTACTCCGTCTCCGCTTCGAATTACCCTGGATCCACTGGGGCTGGACCTTGGCACAGTACAGTGATTACAGATATCAATCTTGTATTATAAACTTCAAAGTTGCTAAGAGACTAGATCTTAATTGTTCCCACCACAAAAAGAAGACAAAATTATATGATAGAGGTGTTAGCTAACACTACAGTGGAAATCAGATCGCAATATATCAATGTATGAAATCCACATGTTGTAGATACAATTTTTACTATACTTAACATAATTTTTACTGGAGAAAGAAGGCCCATGGGATCCTGTTTTTGTCAAGTAAAGATTTCACTTAATTTTAACATACTAACTTGTTGGTTTAGAGTGTCCTTGTCCACTGTAGGACAGTTTAGGGCAAACAGGTGGCAGTGAGGAATTTAAGCAAGTTGTGATGATTAAAGTGAGGCATACGTGTTTGTTTTCTTTTTTGTGTTCAGCAAATGCCCTAATATTATAGAAGGGACTTTAAGTTTAGTGGGATTCATAAATACTAATTTGAGCTCCAGTACAGATTTAGGCTATGAAGATTTACCAATTGTTCCATCTTTTACGTATTAAAACTAATTCAGAAACTATGATGTAGAGATGAAAAAGTCAATAGGAATCCTTTTTTCTTGTGTAAATTGTTAGTAAATTTTGCATTTTCAGTGGGCTAATATATGAACCTATAATATAGTTCTTTGTTTCCTTTCCTTGTACCCCGGTTTTGTTACTAGATATCTTGGAGGGTTCTATATTCCATATTTTGCCATATTTATAAAGTTCTTTCCTGAAAGAGGTTCAAAGTCATTATCATCAAGATTAAGGGCCTCCCCCATAGCAACAGTTGCTTTTCTGGGTTTAATGATCCCAGGCTTAAGTCAAGCTTGAATTAACCCCTAGACTATGCCAATGGGGTGTCAATATTTCTCTCTATAACTCTATGAATCAGGATCTTTGTTGTGACAGAATTACAGGCAGCATCAGCAGCAAAGACATTCTGTAGGAGCCAAGTAAGCAATCTACTTTAGGAGTTATCCTCACCATGCCACACAGTATTTTCTTCCACATGACTGAGCACCAGTGGGCCCATACATTGCACAGGGTATCAATCTTTCTCCTTGAGACACACAGCCAGTGGCCCCAGAGTAAGATTTTTTCCCCTGGAGTCTACCATCAGTCACAGCATACATTAGAGTCAAGTCATAGGATTCAGTCATAGACACACAGGTCCAGACCAAAACACACAACCCAGGGCCACGCTAAGAAAGTCCTTGATTTCATATTCCTGATGTATGAGACTTTATTTTTGAAACTTCTAACCTAGATTAAGTGGCCAGTCAACACTTCTTGTAATGGGCACTACCCAATCCCTGCGCCCAACTTGTCCACACCTTGACTTTATGGGTTAGCGAATTGACCTTAGAAATGTGTTTCATTTTATTAGATAACAGACAAAATACTGCGGACAGAGATGGAGCCTAATATCAGGTCAGAGGTTACTGATACTTGAAGGTGTTGACAGGAATACTATGACAGGAAGAATCTAAGATGGCCCAAAGATTCACTGCTCCAAGTATATAATGCCATCTCCTTGAGTGTGGGCAGAAATTGTAAATGTGATGGGATTTCAATCCCATAGTTAGGTTAATTACATGGTACAGAAGAAAGGATCTTAACAGATGTAAAAAAGGTCCCTAATAAGTTGACTCTGAATTAATCAAAAGGGAGATAATTCCTAGATGGATTTGCCCTAATTAGGCAAGAATTTTGTAAGATCTAGAGGTCCGAGATAGAAGAAGAGAGATTCAAAGCAGTCAAGATGTTCTTTCTTTGGCTGCGTAGAAGCAAACTGCCATGTTGTGGAGAGGGCCACATATGAGGGAATAGCTAAGCAGTCTCTAGGAAGTGAAGGCTGCAGTCCTACAACTGAATTCTGCCTTTAACCTGTGAGTTTGAAGAGGAGCCCAAGCCTTAGATGAACTTAGACCAGGCCATCACCTTGATTAGATCCTGAGCAGAGGGTCCAGGAACCCATGCCTGGACATATGATCCACAGAAACTAAAATAATAAAGCTGTGTTTCTTTAAGCTACTAGGTTTGTACTAATTTGGTATGCAGCAAAGAAAAATTAACACAAACACCACATTCATGTAGAACAACCTTAGGGTCATGTTCACTGTCAGTGTTTATGCCTAATCTGTGGCCACACAAAGCTGAAAGCAAATTTGTTTTCTTAAATAAATAGATGGAAAAGTATACCATGTTTGTGAGTTGGAAGAATCAATATAGTGAAAATGAGTATACTACCCAGAGCAATCTATAGATTCAATGCAATCCCTATCAAGCTACCAACGGTATTTTTCACAGAGCTAGACCAAATAATTTCACAATTTGTATGGAAATACAAAAAGCCTCAAATAGCCAAAGCAATCCTGAGAAAGAAGAATGGAACTGGAGGAATCAACCTGCCTGACTTCAGGCTCTACTACAAAGCCACAGTCATCAAGACAGTATGGTACTGGCACAAAGACAGAAATATAGATCAATGGAACAAAATAGAAAGCCCAGAGATAAATCCA
>SJYX01014018.1:45590-58887 GCA_006410675.1 Oreotragus oreotragus | reverse complement strand
GAAGATCATGGCATCTGTTGCCATCCCTTCATGGGAACTAGATGGGGAAACAGTGGAAACAGTGTCAGACTTTATTTTGGGGAGCTCCAAAATCACTGCAGATGGTGACTGCAGCCATGAAATTAAAAGACGCTAACTCCTTGGAAGGAAAGTTATGACCAACCTAGATAGCATATTCAAAAGCAGAGACATTACTTTGCCAACAAAGATCCATCTAGTCAAGGCTATGGTTTTTCCAGTGGTCATTTATGGATATGAGAGTTGGACTGTGAAGAACGCTGAGCGCCGAAGAATTGATGCTTTTGAACTGTGGTGTTGGAGAAGACTCTTGAGAGCCCCTTGGACTGCAAGGAGATCCAACCAGTCCATTCTAAAGGAAATCAGTCCTGGGTGTTCATTGGAAGGACTGATGTTAAAGCTGAAATTCCAATATTTTGGCCGCCTCATGTGAAGAGTTGACTGATAGGAAAAGACCCTGATGCTGGGAGGGATTAGGGGCAGGAGGAGAAGGGGACGACCAAGGATGAGATGGCTGGATGGCATCACTGACTCGATGGACATGAGTTTGAGTAAACTCCAGGAGTTGGTGATTTACAGTGAGGCCTGGCATGCTGCAATTCATGGGGTCGCAAAGAGTCGTACCCGACTGAACTGAACTGAACCTTGGAAGAGACACACCATTACTTTCCATATCCAATCAATCACAAAGACCAACCCTGTTACAATGTGGAAAGGAACTAATTATACCAGGGGATAAACTTCAAGGGGAAAGGATCGCTTGGGGTCATTGTGGAGGCTAGTTACTACTAGGTTGTAAGCAATAGTAACTAAGTAAGGAGTCTGTTCCATATACTTCTTGGGACCTGGCATACCACCAAAAATGAAAACACAGTTCATGTATCTAAGAATCAAAGTATTCCCAGCCTTAGGGATTCCACCACCTCAGGCTCAATGGTTGACTTCCAGCAACTATAGATTTTCAATGCCTACCTTCCACTATTGATCACAGTTTTTTTCTTGTTAAAGAAGCTTCATGCTGTTCAATTAGACCTTCTCAGCTTGGGAATGTGACTTGAGACTCAGAACCACTGGTGTTAAATATCCTCTCCAACTTTTCTCCTCACTTGACTGACAAAACCTAACCTTAGGTCAATCAGTCTTACTGGCTTAACCTGAAAACTCTAAAAACAGGGCCTGAGAATGTCTTTGGGAGGAAGAAGTCCATGGCCTCAAAGGAAAATAGAAAGTGAACTGTCCTGAGAAGAGGTGAATCATGTTTGCTGCAGCTTCAGGGCAGGTCATAGGTACTTGCTCATCACACAGAGCTTCTTAGGAAAATCTAGAGGGGGAAATCATACCTGACTGGAATCAGGCTAAGCAGCAAGCGAGGTGGAAGACTGGGCATTGCCAAGAAAATCTGAGAAGACACATGAAGTCCACATCAATTACACCCATGTTCTGCCTTCTCTGTCCCTATAAAGAGACTTGAAAGAAAATTAGCAACAAAGAAAATCTGTGCCTCTCAGATCATAACCCCTATCCCAAACCGTTTATGTGCGACTAGATATACTGTTACCCTACTGCTGCTCCCCTTTTACTGGCTTCTGTTTTCATCACTGAGACAGCATGGTCCTGAGGGCTAACCCCAACAAGAGAATGATCTGAGGGCAAAATGCAACCTTAGAAGCGAGAGCAAAAGAGGAGCAGTGTGTGAAAGTGATTCTGATTCTTCTTCCATCTTAAACAATTCCACTAGGCTTTCAGCACAGATTGATCATTTCCAAGCCAGGCTGGCTCATTTAAGGTCCTTCCTAAGATGTATTGTGAAAATCTTTCCCAAGGGTTCTTTGTGAGTCTTCTTTGTCTTAGACTCCTTCTCTTAAGCAATTGCTGAAATGAGAATGCTCTTCTCTAAGGAAGATTTACTGGTGCTTGGAAAGTTCTGTGAGCTTTTACAGAGAAGGAAATAAATCACCAAAGAATGAAGTACCAAGATGTATTTATACCTGCATCAAAAACAGGTATTGAGTTTTATTGTGTATTGTGATATGCAACAGTTTGGATTTTAGGAAAACTAGTTTTTCTGATGTTTCCATTTCAGTTGTTGTTTTTCCCCAAAACAAAATCTGGTATTTGAGTGGAATCTATAGTTCAATGGAGAAATCTACCATAAAAATCTTTTTGGACACTTAGCTCTTAGCATAGGCGCTGATCAGGCTTTGAAATAGGTTCCTACAGTTCAGTCAGTCTTGCACAGCTTCTTTTCAGAATAGAAGAGACAATTTCCCACTTACAGAGTTTGCATACTTCTACAGGGGCTTCCCTGAGGGCTCAGTGATAACAAATCTGCGTGCCAATACAGGAGACATGAATTTGAGCCCTGGGTCAGGAAGATCCCCTTAAAAAGGAAATGGCAACCCACTCCAGGATTCTTGCCTAAGAAATCCCATAGACAGAGAAGCCTGGTGGGATACAGTCCATGGAGTTGCAAAACAGTTGGATACAACTTAGCAACTAAAAAACAATACTTCTAAAGACAACACATTGCATTCGGGGACCAAGTAAATTTCTGCTTGCAGCTTTTCCCAACATAAGCTTCACATCACATCATCAAATTCTACCCAGTTTCAAGAACTGGAGGTGGTGCACAGCACACAATTGTGGCAGCCATAGAGATACCTGGCTCATATTCTCCTCCAAGAAAGGACTTCTCAACTAGCCATGAGGAGTATGGTTGGTTAGCTGACCATCTTCAGGTGTTTGATCCTTCATATCTCCACTTTGGGGCTTCTCAGGTGGTGCCAATGGTAAAGAACCCTACTTCCAATGCAGGAGATGTAAGAGGCATGAATTCTATCCCTGGGTTGGGAAGATCCCATGGAGGAGGACTTGGCAATTCCATGGACAGAGGAGCCTGGTGGGCTACAGTCTATAGGGTCGCGAAGAGTCAGACAAGACTGAAGTGAATTAGCACACATGCATCTCCACCTTTATGCTGTTATATTTTCCTCTGGGTGAACCAACCAAAAAAAGACAAAAACTACAGTACAATGGCCTAACTATTCTACATCCAGCAGATGATCTTTTCTCTGAAACTCCCTACTATGCTGGCAGTTACCTATCTGAGAAGCATCATGATCTGACACTTGCCTCTGCCTACCTGCTTCCTTTCACAGGCACTGCTTCTTAGTAAACCATTGGCACTACCTAACATCATCCCAGTGTCTACTCCCCGGAAGGTCCAACTGACACAGTGGTTCCAAATGTGCTCTGAGAAAGCAAACTGTAAGATGAGATTTGGGGATTGGGTTATGCACTGGCTAGATGGCAACAAGGACCCCAACCCTCGTGAAGGACAGATAACTCCTGGAACAGGCATGCATTTGTACTCAGTCATTCAGTTATTTCTGACTCTTTGTAACCCTATAGACTGTAGCCCTCCAGGCTCCTCTGTCCATGGGATTTTCCAGGCAAGAATGCTGGAGCAGGTTTCCATTTCCTCCTCCAGGGGATCTTCCCAACCCAGAGATTGAACCTGCATCTCTTATGTCTCCTGCATTGGCAGGCGGTTTCTTTACCACTAAGCCAGCTGGGAAGACCTCTTGGAACAAGAGGACAACACAAATCCTAAAACATTCAATGGTAGTAACTAAAAAGAACTTTTTGATAGAGAGAAAAACACAAGCAGTTGCAATGATTTAAAAGAAAGGCCATATAGGCTGAAAGTGAATTGATGGGAAAAGATATTCTATGCAAATGGTAAACCAAAGAGAACAACTATGACTAAACTTATATCAGACAAAGAAGACTTTAAATCAAGAAAAGTAAAAAGAGGCAAAGAAGTTACTACATAATAATAGAGGGGTCAATTCATCAAGATGATATAACAATTACAGATACACATGCACTCAACCTTGGAGCATTTAAATGTACAAAACAAATATTAATAGAACTGAAAGGGGAAAATTACATCCAAACAGTAATAGTAGAGGACTATAATATCCCACTTTCAACAATGGATAGATCATCCAGGCAGAAAATCAACAGGGAAACAGCTGATGTGAACACTACAGATTAAATGGGCCTAATAGACATACCCAGCATATTCTATCCAACATGGAGACCTGCATCTCTTCAAGAACATATTCTTCACTATAGAGCATACGTGAGGCTACACAACAAGTCTTAACAGATTCACTAAGACTGAGATAATATCAAGTATCTTTTCTGACAAAATGGCATGAAACGATAAATAAGTAACAGAAAGAAAATCTGAGCATTCATAAATAATGAAGAAATTAAACAACACACTTCTGAATAGCCAATGGCTGAAGAAGAAATCGAAGGAAAAAATTTAAAACTCTTAAATGAAAATGGAACCACAACATATCAAAACTAATAAGATGCAGCAAAAGCAGTCTAATATGGAAGTTTATTATAATAAATGCCTACATTAAGAAATTAGATCTCAAATTGTAACTTTTTACCTCAAAGAACTAGAAAAACCGAAACCAAAGTTAGTAGAAGAAAGGAAATAACTAAGATTAAAGAAATATATAAAATGCAGATTAGAAGAATAAAAAGGATCAACAAAAGAAAACGTTAGGGTGTTTTTTTTGAAAAGATAAACAAAATTGACAAATCCAAATCCTTTGCTAGACTGAGAAAAAAGAGAAGACTCAAATATCAGAAATTAAAGAGAAGATATTACAACTAATACTACAGAAATGCTAAGGACCATAAGAGACCACTCACCATAAAAAATTACATTTCAACAGATTGGACAACACAGAAGAAATGGACAAATTCCTGTACATATACAACCTACAAGAATGGATCATAAAGAAACAGAATATCTGAACAGACCAACAATGAATAAACAGATTGAATCAGTAATCAAAAATCAACCCTCCCTGAAAAAAGCCAATGGCCACTGGTGAATTTTACCAAACACTGAATGAAGAACTAGGAGCAGTGGCTGTGCCTTGCTGGAGCAGCCGTGAAGAGACAACCCACGCCCAAGGTAAGAGAAACCCAAGTAAGATGGTAGGTGTTGCAAGAGGGCATCAGAGGGCAGACACACTGAAACCATACTCACAGAAAACTAGTCAATCTAATCACACTAGGACCAGGGCCTTGTCTAATTCAATGAAACCAAGCCATGCCTGCAGGGCAACAAGAGGCGGGCGGGTCATGGTGGAGAGGTCTGACAGAACGGGGTCCACTGGAGAAGGGAATGGCAAGCCACTTCAGTATTCTTGCCTTGAGAACCCCATGAACAGTATGAAAAGGCAAAATGATAGGATTTCAAAAGAGAATCTCCCCAGGTCGTTAGGTGCCCAATATGCTACTGGAGATCAGTGGAGAAATAACTCAAGAAAGAATGAAGGGATGGAGCCAAAGCAAAAACAATACCCAGTTGTGCATGTGACTGGTGATAGAAGCAAGATCCAATGCTGTAAAGAACAATATTGCATAGGAACCTGGAATGTCAGGTCCATGAATCAAGGCAAATTGGAAGTGGTCAAACAAGAGATGGCAAGGGTGAACATCGACATTCTAGGAATCAGCGAACTAAAATGGACTGGAATGGGTGAATTTAACTCAGATGACCATTATATCTACTACTGCGGGCAGGAATCCCTCAGAAGAAATGGAGTAGCCATCATGGTCAACAAAAGAGTCCGAAATGCAGTACTTGGATGCAATCTCAAAAACGACAGAATGATCTCTGTTCGTTTCCAAGGCAAACCATTCAATATCACAGTTATCCAAGTCTATGCCCCAACCAGTAATGCTGAAGAAGCTGAAGTTGAACGGTTTTATGAAGACCTACAAGACCTTGTAGAACTAACACCCAAAAAAGATGTCCTTTTCATTATAGGGGACTGGAATGCTAAAGTAGGAAGTCAAGAAACACCTGGAGTAACAGGCAAATTTGGCCTTGGAATGCGGAATGAAGCAGGGCAAAGACTAATAGAGTTTTGCCAAGAAAATGCACTGGTCATAGCAAACACCCTCTTCCAGCAACACAAGAGAAGACTCTACACATGGACATCACCAGATGGTCAACACCGAAATCAGATTGATTATATTCTTTGCAGCCAAAGATGGAGAAGCTCTATACAGTCAACAAAAACAAGACCAGGAGCTGACTGTGGCTCAGATCATGAACTCCTTATTTCCAAATTCAGACTTAAATTGAAGAAAGTAGGGAAAACCGCTAGACCATTCAGGTATGACCTAAATCAAATCCCTTATGATTATACAGTGGAAGTGAGAAATAGATTTAAGGGCCTAGATCTGATAGACAGAGTTCCTGATGAACTATGGAATGAGGTTCGTGACATTGTACAGGAGACAGGGATCAAGACCATCCCCATGGAAAAGAAATGCAAAAAAGCAAAATGGCTGTCTGGAGAAGCCTTACAAATAGCACTGAAAAGAAGAGAGGCGAAAAGCAAAGGAGAAAAGAAAAGATATAAGCATCTGAATGCAGAGTTCCAAAGAATAGCAAGAAGAGATAAGAAAGCCTTCTTCAGCAATCAATGCAAAGAGATAGAGGAAAACAACAGAATGGGAAAGACTAGAGATCTCTTCAAGAGAATTGGAGATACCAAGGGAACATTTCATGCAAAGATGGGCTCGATAAAGGATAGAAATGGTATGGACCTAACAGAAGCAGAAGATATTAAGAAGAGGTGGCAAGAATACACAGAAGAACTGTACAGAAAAGATCTTCACGACCCAGATAATCATGAGGATGTGATCACTAATCTAGAGCCAGACATCTTGGAATGTGAAGTCAAGTGGGCCTTAGAAAGCATCACTAAGAACAAAGCTAGTGGAGGTGATGGAATTCCCGTTGAGCTGTTTCAAATCCTGGAAGATGATGCTGTGAAAGTGCTGCACTCAATATGCCAGCAAATTTGGAAAACTCAGCAGTGGCCACAGGACTGGAAAAGGTCAGTTTTCATTCCAATTCCAAAGAAAGGCAATGCCAAAGAATGCTCAAACTACCGCACAATTGCACTCATCTCACACGCTAGTAAAGTAATGCTCAAAATTCTCCAAGCCAGGCTTCAGCAATATGTGAACCGTGAACTCCCTGATGTTCAAGCTGGTTTTAGAACAGGCAGAGGAACCAGAGATCAAATTGCCAACATCCGCTGGATCATGGAAAAAGCAAGAGAGTTCCAGAAAAACATCTATTTCTGCTTTATTGACTATGCCAAAGCCTTTGACTGTGTGGATCACAATAAACTGTGGAAAATTCTGAAAGAGATGGGAATACCAGACCACCTAACCTGCCTCTTGAGAAATCTGTATGCAGGTCAGGAAGCAACAGTTAGAACTGGACATGGAACAACAGACTGGTTCCAAATAGGAAAAGGAGTACGTCAAGGCTGTATATTGTCTCCCTGCTTATTTAACTTATATGCAGAGTACATCATGAGAAACGCTGGACTGGAAGAAACACAAGCTGGAATCAAGATTGCCGGGAGAAATATCAATAACCTCAGATATGCTGATGACACCACCCTTATGGCAGAAAGTGAGGAGGAGCTAAAAAGCCTCTTGATGAAAGTGAAGGAGGAGAGCGAAAAAGTTGGCTTAAAGCTCAACATTCAGAAAACGAAGATCATGGCATCCGGTCCCATCACTTCATGGGAAATAGATGGGGAAACAGTGGAAACAGTGTCAGACTTTATTTTTTTGGGCTCCAAAATCACTGCAGATGGTGACTGCAGCCATGAAATTAAAAGACGCTTACTCCTTGGAAGAAAAGTTATGACCAACCTGGATAGTATATTCAAAAGCAGAGACATTACTTTGCCGACTAAGGTCCGCCTAGTCAAGGCTATGGTTTTTCCTGTGGTCATGTATGGATGTGAAAGTTGGACTGTGAAGAAAGCTGAGCGCCGAAGAATCGATGCTTTTGAACTGTGGTGTTGGAGAAGACTCTTGAGAGTCCCTTGGACTGCAAGGAGATCCAACCAGTCCATTCTGAAGGAGATCAACCCTGGGATTTCTTTGGAAGGAATGATGCTAAAGCTGAAACTCCAGTACTTTGGCCACCTCATGCAAAGAGTTGACTCATTGGAGAAGACTCTGATGCTGGGAGGGATTGGGGGCAGGAGGAGAAGGGGACGACCGAGGATGAGATGGCTGGATGGCATCATGGACTCGATGGAGGTGAGTCTGAGTGAACTCCGGGAGATGGTGATGGACAGGGAGGCCTAGCGTGCTGCGATTCATGGGGTCCAAAGAGTCGGACACGACTGAGCGACTGAACTGAACTGAACTGATATTCAAACTCTGCCCCAGAAATTAAAGAAGCAAGAACACTTGCAAATGTATTTTATGAGGTTATAATTACCCTAATACCAAAGTTAGACAAAATGACTATGAGATATATGCCACTATCCCTGATAAATAAAGATGCAACAATCTTCATCAAAATACTAGCAAACTGAAATCAAAAATACATTAAAGGGTATAACTGAATCACTTTGCTATACACCTGAAACTACCACAGCACTGTTAATCAACTACATTCCAATATAAAATAAAAAGTTTAAAAAATAATACAATAAGGGATCATACCTCACTTTTAAGAAAATTTTATCCCAGGGATGCAAAGATGGTTCTGTATCAGCAAAGCAATCAACATGATATTCCATATTAACAGGATAAATGACAGAAATCATATGACATTTTAACAGATGCAGAAAAAAAGCATTTGACAAAATTCAATGTCCATGTTAAAAAAGAAAAAAACTGTCACCAAAGTGGTTATAAAAGAAACATATATCAACACAATAAAAACCATGTATGACAAGCCCAGGGTTTCCCTGGTGGCTCAGCAGTAAAAAATCTGCCTACTATGCAGGAGATTCAGGCGATGCAGGTTCGATCCCTGGATCAGGAAGATCCTGGATCCCTGGATCCATGGAGGAGGACATGGCAACCCACTCCAGTACTGCTTGGAGAATCCCATGGACAGAGGAGCATGGCAGGCTACAGTTCATAGGGTAGCACCGAGTCAGACACAACTGAAGCGACTTAGCAGAGCACAGGACAAGCCCATAACTAATATCATACTCAGTAGTGAAAAACTGGAAGCACTTCCTCAAAAATTAGGAATAAGACAAGAGTGCCCATTGTTATTACTTTTATTCAACACAGTCTTAACATTTCTGACCAAAACAAATAGGCAAGAAAAAGAAATACAAGCCATCCAAATGAGAAAGCAAGTGATCAACTGTGTTTATCTGCAGATATCATATATAGAATACCCTTAAGACTCCACTCAGGACTGTTGGATCTAATAAACAAAATTAGTAAAGTTGCAGGATATAAAATCAATACTCAAAAATCTATTTCATTTCCATATACTAATAGTGAACTATCAAAGAAAAATTAAGACAACAATCCTACTTATAGTTGAAAAAGAAAAGAATAAAACATCTAGAAATAAATTTAACCAATGAGGTAAACGACCTGTAAACAATGTGGTAAGATGCTGATAAAAGAAACTGAAGTAGATGCAACTTAAATAGAAAGGTATTCATGCACATGAATGGAAAGAATTAATATCATTTAAGTATCCATATTACCCAAAATAATCTATAGATTCAATGTAATCCCTATCAAAATCCCAATGGCATTTTTCACAGAAATAGAAAAAAAAATCCTAAAATTTGTACGGAACCACAAAAGACAACAAATACCCAAAATGACCTTGAGAAAGAGGAACAAAACTAGATCCATCATATTTTCTAATTTCATCCTATATTACAAAAATACAGTGATGAAAACAGTATAGTATGGGCATAATAACCAACACATAGATCAAAAGAAAAGAATAGAAAGCCCAGAAATAAACCCACTCCTTATGTTCAATTAATTTATGACACAGAAGCCAAGAATATAAAATGGAAAGAGAATAGTCTCTTCCATAAATAACGTTGGGAAAACAGGAAAGCCACATGCAAAAGAGTGAAACCAGATCACCAGCTTACATCATGCACAAAAACTAACTCAAAAAGGATTGAGACCTTGGTTGAAATCATAACACCTAAAAGAAAAGATGGAGAATGCTGCTGCTGCTAAGTCACTTCAGTCATGTCCGACTCTGTGTGACCCCATAGACGGCAGCCCACCGGGCTCCCCCATCCCTGGGATTCTCCAGGCAAGAACACTGGAGTGGGTTGCCATTTCCTTCTGCAATGCATGAAAGAGAAAAGTGAAAGTGAAGTCGCTCCGTCTGTCCGACTGTTAGCGACCCCATGGACTGCCGCCCACCAGGCTACCCCGTCCATTGGATTTTCCAGGCAAGAGTACTGGGGTGGGGTGCCATTGCCTTCCCCGAAAGATGGAGAATAAGCTCCTTGAAATCAATCTTAGCAATGTTTTTTGTTGTTGTTTTTTGACAAGAAAAAAAAAGGTAACATAAAAATTAGCAAGTGAGACTACAACAAACTAAAAGGTTTCTGCACAAAAATGAAATGAAATACAATCTACAGAGAGAAAGTATGTGTAAATCATATATTTGATAAGGCATTAATATCTAAGATATATAAAGAACTCATACAGCTTGATAGCAAGAAAAGCATGAGAGAGTCATTTCCTAGGCAGCATGATAAGCAGTCCAGAGGTCCCTAAGGAAAAAGGAGTCTAGAATTCTCAAGGAAGAGGAAAGGATAAACTTTTTTTTTTTTTCCTCTACATTTCTTAGGATTATATAACAATAATGTATCTTGCTTGATGACAGTTTCTGAAAAAAACCTTCTGGCTAATCCTGTTATCTTAAAATATAAATTATGAGTGTGGGTCTAGTAAGGTCTTTACAACCTCCAGACATTATTTTGATTCACTGTAATAAGTAATTAAAAAGTAGATAACTCCATTGCTAACACTAGCAAGGGGGGCACTCTTTCTGCCCTCTTCTGATGTCTATGTCAGAAGCTTTCTCTATCTCTTTTATGCTTTAATAAGACTTTATTACACAAAAGCTCTGAGCAATCAAGCCTCATATCTGGACCCAGACTGAATTCTCCTCTGGAGGCCAAGAATCCCAATGTCTTTTGTGGTTCAGCAGCAACCTTTCAAGATCTGAGTAGACATTTTTCCAAAGACATTCTGATGGCCAACATGGACACAAAAATGTGCTTATAATCACTAATCATCAGGAAATTCAAGTTAAAAACACAGTGAGAAATGACCTCACACCTGTTAGAACGGTGTGGTTTAGTTGCTAAGTCATGTTCAACATACTGATGGCCAACAGGGTCACAAAAATGTGTTTTTCACCATCAATCATCAGAAAATACAAATTAAAACCATGATGAGAAACAACCTCACACCTGTTAGAATGTGGTGATTTAGTTGCTAAGTCATGTCTGACTCTTGAGACCCCATGGAGTATAGCCTACCAGGCTCCTCTGTCCATGGGATTCCCCAAGCAAGAATACTGGAGTGAGTTGCCATTTCCTTCTCCAGGGGATCTTCCTGACCCAGGGATTGAACCCTGGTCTTCTGTAGTGCAGGTGGTCTCCTGCACTGCCTGCGGATTTTTAACAACTGAACAACCAGGGAAGCTCCTCCTGTGAGAAAGGCTATTACTAAAAAGGCAAGAAATAACATGTGTTGGTATGGATTTGGAGAAAAGGGGACCTTTGACCAGTTGCTTGGAATGGAAATTGGTGTGAACACTGTGGAGGTTAGTACGGAGTTTCCTTAAAATATTAAAAATAGAATTACCATCAGTTCAGTTCAGTTGCTCAGGCATGTCTGACTCTTTGCGACCCCATGAACTGCAGCATGCCAGGCCTCCCTGTCCATCACCAACTCTCAGAGCCTACCCAAGCTCATGTCCACTGAGTTGGTGATATCATCCAACCATCTCATCCTCTGTCATCCCTTTCTCCTCCTGCTCTCAATCTTTCCCAGCACCAAGGTCTTTTCTAATAAGTCAGTTGTTCACATCAGGTGGCCAAAGTATTGGAGTTTCAGCTTCAACATCAGTTCTTCCAATGAACACCCAGGACTGATCTCCTTTAGGACCATACCATTCAGCAATTCTGCTTCTGGATACTGATCATAAAAACAACAATCATGAAAATATATCTTGATACCTATGTTCATTTCAACAGTATTTACAATATCCAAGACATGAAAATAAACTGAATGTCCAGTGACAAATGAATAAAGAAAATGTGATGTACATACATATACATATCACATATACTTTATCCATTCATTCATATACATGTGTGTGAATATATGTACACATACAAACACATATATATGTAGTAAAATAGTATTCAACCATATAAAAAGAATTCTACCATTTGTGACAACACGGATGGACCCTGAGGACACTATGCTATGTGAAACTAATAGAGAAAGATAAGTAATTATGATCTTATGTGTTAAACCTAAAAAAAAAAAAAAAACTCATATATACAGATAATAGATTGATAATTGTCAAAGGTGGGGTGGGAGTGGAGGCGTGGGCAAAATAGATGAAGGTGGTCAAAATATACAAACTTCTAGTTTAAGATAAATATATTCTGGGGGTGTAATTTACAGCATGGTGACTCTAGTTAACAATACTGTATTGTATATTTAAAGGTTGCTAAGAGACTAAAAACATATGTCTTTTTGTCATAGGGGACTAGAATGCAAAATTGGGAAGTCAAGAGATACCAGGAGTAACAGGCAAATTTAGCCTTGGAGTATAAAATGAAGAAGGGCAAAGGCTAATAGACTTTTGCCAAGATAACACACTGAGTATAGCAAAAACCTTCTTCCAACAACACAAGAGATGACTAAACATTGACATCAATACAGTTCAGTCATGTAGTCATGTCTGACTCTTTGCAACCCCATGTTCTACAGCCAGGCCTCCCTGTCCATCACCAACTCTCAGAGCTTGTTCATACTCATGTCCATCGAGTCTGTGATGCCAACCAACCATATCATCCTCTGTCATTCCCTTCTCCTGCTGCCTTCAATCTTTCCCAGCATCAGGGTCTTTTCAAATGAGTCAGTTCTTTGCATCAGGTAGGCAAAATATTAGAGGTTCAGCTTCAACATCAGTATTTCCAATGTACGCTCAGGACTGATCTCTTTTAGGATGGACTGGTTGAATCTCTTTGCAGTCCAAGGGACTCTCAAAAGTATTCTCCAACACCACAGTTCAAAAGCATCAATACTTCAGCTTTCTTTATAGTCCAACTCTCACATCCATACATGACCACTGGAAAAACCATAGCCTTGACTAGACAGA
>SJYX01014018.1:20877-42720 GCA_006410675.1 Oreotragus oreotragus | reverse complement strand
TTCCAAGGAGTAAGCATAATTTAATTTCATGGCTGCAATCACCATCTGCAGTGATTTTGGAGCCCCCCAAAATAAAGTCTGACACTGTTTCTACTGTTTCCCCATCTATTTGCCATTAAGTGATGGGACCAGATGCCATGATCTTAGTTTTCTGAATGTTGAGTTTTAAGCCAACTTTTGCACTCTCCTCTTTCACTTTCATCAAAAGGCTCTTTAGTTCTTCTTCACTTTCTGCCATAAGGGTGGTGTCATCTGCATATCTGAAGTTATTGATATTTCTCCCAGCAATCATGATTCCAGCCTGTGCTTCTTCCAGCCCAGCATTTCTCATGATGTACTCTGCATATAAGTTAAATAAGCAGGGTGACAATACATGGACATCACCAGATGGCCAATATAAAAACCAGATTGATTATATTCTTTGAAGCCAAATACAGAGAAGCTCTATACAGTCAGCAAAAATAAGACTGGGAGCTGACGGTGGCTCAGATCATGAACTCCTTATTGCCAAATTTGAATTTCAACTGAAGAAAGTAGGGAAAACCACGAGACCATTCAGGTATGACCTAAATTAAATCCCTTATGATTATACAGTGAAAGTGACAAATAGATTCAAGGGATTAGATTTGATAGAGTGCCTGAAGAACTATGGACAGAGGTTCCTGACATTGTACAAGAAGGAGTGATCAAGACCATTCCAAAGAAAAAGAAAAGCAAAAAGTCAAAATGGTTCTCTGAGGAGGCCTTACAAATAGCTGAATAAAGAAGAGAATCTAAAGGCAAAGAAAAAAAGGAAAGATATAACCATTTGAATGCAGAGTTCTAAAGAATAGCAAAGAGAGATAAGAAAGCCTTCCTCAGTGATCAGTGCAAAGAAATAGAGGAAAACAATAGAGTGGGAAAGACTAGAGATCTCTTCAAGAAAATTAGAGATACTAAGGGAACATTTCATGCAAAGATGAGCACAATAAAGGACAGAAATGGTATGGACCTAAACAGAAGCAGAAGATATTAAGAAGAGGTGGCAAGAATACACAGAAGAACCATAAAAATAAGATCTTAATGACTCAGGTAATCATAATGGTGTGATCACTCACCTAGAACTAGATATCCTGGAGTCCGAAGTCAAGTGTGCCTTAGGAAGCATCACTACAAACAAAGCAAGTGGAGATGATGAAATCCCAGTTGAGCTATTTCAAATTCTAAAAGATGATGCTGTTAAAGTGCTGCACTCAATATGATACCAAATTTGGAAAACTCAGCAGTGGCCATAAGACTGGAAAAAGTCAGTTTTCATTCTAATCCCAAAGAAAGGCAATGCCAAAGAGTGTTCAAACTATCACACAATTGTACTCATCTCACATGCTAGTAAAGTAATGCTCAAAATTCTCCAAGTCAGGCTTCAACAGTACATGAACTGAGAACTTCCAGATGTTCAAGGTGGATTTTAAAAATGCAGAGGTACCAGACAAACTGCCAACATCTGTTGGATCTTAGAAAAGGCATGAGAGTTCCAGAAAAACATCTACTTCTGCTTTATTGACTATACCAAAGCCTTTGACTGTGTGGAATACAACAAACTATGGAAAATTCTTCAAGAGATAGGAACACCAGACCACCTGACCTGCCTCCTCAGAAATCTGTATGCACATTTCAAGAAGCAACAGTTAGAACTGGACATGGAACAACAGACTGGTTCCAAATTAGGAAAGGAGTACATGAAGACTGTATATTGTCACCCTGCTTATTCAACTTATATCCACAGCACATCATGCAAAATGCCAGGGTGGATGAACCATAAGCTGGAATCAAAATCAAGATTGCCAGCAGAAATATCAGTTACCTCAGATATGCACCCTTATGGCAGAAAGTGAAGAGTAACTGAAGAGCCTCTAATGAAAGTAAAAGAGGAGGGTGAAAAAGTTGCCTATAGCTCAACATTCAAAAAACTAAGATCATGGCATTTAGTCCTACCACTTCATGGCAAATAGAGGGGGAAACAATGGAAACCAGTGAGAGATTTTATTTTCTTAGGATGGTGACTGCAGCCATGAAATTAAAAGATGCTTGCTCCTTGGAAGAAAAGCTATGACCAACCTAAACAGCGTATTAAAAAGCAGAGACATTACTTTGTCAACAAAAGTCAGATAGCTGATCTCGTCAAAGCTATGGTTTTTCCAGTAGTCATGTATGAATGTGAGAGTTGGACTCTAAAGAAAGCTGAGCACTGAAGAATTGATGCTTTTGAACAGGGGTGTTGGAGAAGACTCTTGAGAGTCCCTTGGACTGCAAGGAGATCCAACCAGTCCATCCTAAAGGAGATCAGTCCTGGGTGTTCATTGGAGGAACTGATGCTGAAGCTGAAACTCCAATACTTTGGCCACCTGATGCAAAGAACTGACTCATTGGAAAAGACCCTGATGCTGGGAATGATTGAAGGCAGGAGAAGGGGATGACAGAGGATGAGATGGTTGGATGGCATCACCAACTCAATGGACATGAGTTTGAGCACGCTGCAGGAGTGATGATGGACAGGGAAGCCTGGCATGCTACAGTCCATGGGGTTGCAAAGAGTCGGAAACAACTGCGTGACTGAACTGAACTGAAGAGACTAAATCTTAAAAGCCTTTATCACAAGAAAAAGAATTTGTAACTTCTAAGCTTACTCTTATGATCATTTCACAACACACACACACACATATATATATATCAAAGCATTAATTTATAGACCTAAAACTATTGTAATACTATATGTTAATTCTATCTCAATGAAAATAAATATAAAATCAACATATAAAAATCAGCTGCTTTTCTATAAACTAATATCAAACTATCCAAAAAAATAAAGAATACAATTTAAAATAGCATCAAAAAAATAATCTTAAGAACATATTGAACCAAGGTAGTGAAAGATCTATATACTCAAAGCTATGTAACACTGGTAAAAGAAATTAAAGACACAAATAAATGGAAAGATATTCCAGGTTCATGGATTGGAAGAATTATTGTTGTTCAGTCACTCAGTTGTGTCTGACACTGTGTCCCCATGGACTGCAGCATGCCAGACTTCCCTGTGATTAATACTGTTAAAATGTCCATGCTTAAAGTAATCTGCAGATTAAATGTAATCCCTATCAAAATTCCAATGACATTTTTCACAGAAGTAGAAAAAGCAACACTAAGATTAATATGGAACCACAAGAGGCTACCAGTAGCCCAACCAATCTTAAGCAAATGTTTAAAAAGTTGGATGCATTACACTACCTGTAAAAAAAAAAAAAAAAAAAGACATATAGACCAAAGAGAGTACTGAACCCCAAAATAAATCTACACATTTATGGACAACTGATCTTTGACAAAATTACCAAGAACACACATTAGGGAAAGACAGTCTCTTTATTAATGGTTTGGGAAAACTTATTTTCCACATACAAAATGCTGAAACTGGACTTATATCACTCCATATACAAAAATCACCTCAAAGTAGGTTAAAGACTAAATGTAGGGCTTAAAACCATAAAAATCTTTTTGAAATTGATTTTGGCAATGATTTTTTTTGGATATGGCAACAAACGCATGAGAAACAAAAGCAAAAATAGACAAATGGAATTGCATCAAACTAAAAGCTTCTGCACAGGAAGCAATAAACAGAGTGAAGAGAAATACCCAAAATGGGAGAAAAATTTGCAAACCATGTATCTCATAAGAAATTAATATCTGAAGTATATAGAAAATTCAAACAACTCAATAGCAAGAAAACAAATAACTCCGTTTTTTAAATGAGCAGAAGACCTAAATAGACCATTTTTCCAAAGAAGACATACTGATGTCCAACAGGTACATGAAAAGAAGTTCAAAATCACTAATCATCAGGGAAATGCAAAATCATGATGAGATACCACCTCACATTTAGAACGGTTGTTATCAAAAAGTCAAAAAAGCAACAAATACGAGCAAAGATATGGAGCAAACTCTCATGAACTGTTGACAAGAATGTAAATTTCTGCAGCCACTATGGAAAATATTATGGAGTTTCCTCAAAAAACTAAAACAGAACTACCATATCATCCAGAAGTTCCACTTCTGGGTATTTGCCTAAAGAAAAGGAAAACAGGATTTAACCATACAAGTCATAGAGCTTTAAGACTGACTGAATGGCCAAGAAGCAGGTCTATTGGGAAGGCCTGGGACACAAGTGATGAGGACAGTTAGATGCCTGTACCTGAAAGTTTTGGCTCACCATACTTTTCGGTGCTCTCAGAACTTGCAGAGGTGTCCCTGCTTAACAAGAGCTAGTAATCCCTTCCTGAGTAAGGACACAACAGAGAGCTGTTACTGAGAGGGCAACAGATGGCCCTCTCTGAGTCTATCACTTCCTGTCCTAGCAGTCAGATCAATAACTCAGAGTAAGTTAACACCGCAGGAGATGGGTAGGACTTGATAAGGAAAGAAAGGACTGATATCTTCAAAGAACTGCAAGAACTAACCAAACTATACTGACAGGGGCCAAGGAAATAAGTCGGCTTGTATTTTAAGAAAGCTTGATCAAAGAGGCTGGAACATAAGCCTGGATAAGAAAGAGTTTATTGACTCAGGGACAACTCTCTCAGAATAGGAGATTTACACCTTGACAAGAACCCCAAGGGATTGTATAAATCACTGTTAGAGTGTCACCTTGGAGAATATGATGATTCATACTGAGTCAAGTTGCAATGGCTGAGTTCCCAATGCAGATTGTGAAGAAAAGAAGAAAAAGGCTCAGTTCTGCTGAACCATGTTATGCCCATAGTTAACAATACACTATGCACATGTAAGAATTTGTTAAGAAGGTAGATCTCATGTCAAGTGTCCTTATCACGATAAAAATAAGCATAAAATGAAGAAGTAGAAAGCTCAGGTAAGCAGACAACACTGAAATGAACATATTATTTGAGGTCAAAAGCCATAAAAGAAAACTATGTTGCTTGAGAAGACTAATAGAGCATATCATTCACCAAGACCATCAGCAGTGGGCTAGTAGGAGACACCTGCATCATACAGAAGTCCAGCCAGGGATGACAGTTTGCGAGACCGTCACAGAGCTTGGCTTAGACTTCACAATGGGAGAGAAGGATTTCAGACCCATATGCTAATGACTAAAGTAGTGGCCAGATCACCAGGACAATGGACCTTGATAATCACTACAAGTATATACTGAAATAACTCCCCTAGTCTCCTCCTAGAGAGACCAATGTCATTAACTCAGGTAATTACACACTGTGGAAAAGAGAATACTCTGACAACTCAGACTCTGTGTCCTGTGGATGACAAAATGTCTTTGATACCCAAAGACCTAAAGCATTGTCATGCTTCCCAGATAGAATGGGACATTAAAGGAGAAAGACAATACCTGGAGTTATGGCCAAATTCAGCTTCTGATAAATTTACTGGATTCATGGACTTACTTGATAGGCATTTCCCTAGTTACCTGCAGTATAACTGAAATTGATACACGTGGCAGTTGAGGTAACCTTTATATTGGTCTTTGGTCTTTCCCACTATTATAGCTGTTCCCCACAAGCCAAATGGTAGCTTATGAAATGCCTCCCAACTTCCTGGCCAATATCAAGAAAAATACCACATTTCATGGCAATAAGGGGCATCCCAGGTGGTACACTGGTAAAGAATCTGCCCGACAATGCATCAGATGCAAGAGTTGCGAGTTCAAACCCTGGGTCGGGAAGATCCCATGGAGTAGGAAATGGCGACCCACTCCAGTATTCTTGTCTGGGAAATTCCATGGACAGAGGAGCCTGATGGGCTACAGTCCATGGGGTCATAAAGAGTCTGACACAATTGAGCACACACGCAGCAGCAGCATAGGGAATGATAAAGATTAGTGTCAGAATTTAAAGGGTAAAGCATGCATGGTTGTGCTTCTTGTCATGTCTCCATTTTATTTCCTCATATGTCTCCTGAAGACACCAGTGGACACAGACGAATCCTAGATACTGACATAGACTTCTGCCAATTCGATTCATATTTCCATGCTGGTCATGCAGTCACTGCTAGAGCCATTACATGATATTTACCTACTGATTTGAAAACATTATTTTCTATCAATTAAGAAAGAAGGCCAGACACAGCTTGTATTTACATGGAATAGACACCATATACATTTGCAACAGAGGCTCTGAGGATTCTAGAGCAAGGATAAGCCATATGTAGCAGACAATTACACATCTTTTGACAAATATCTCTTGACATACTCCCCAGATTTTATATAAATAAGTGCCTGACCATGGGACACCAAGTGCCCGTGAATCCATAAAGAACTCAAGCCTCCAAGTCATAAAAGCTAGTATCCTTAGTAGCAATACATAATAATGCAGAAATGGCACATTTTGGACCAAGCATGTGCAAAACTAGGGTACATGCAACCACCAAGAGTAGCTAGCCCAGATCTCCATGTCACCCACCACTACTGTACCAGTATTCCTCTAGCAATTCTCAAACAGATGGCATAAAGTTAAAGGAGGAAAAATTCCAAACTTGACTCATGGATGGATTCGTTCGTTTGTGAATACAATCCAAAAGAGACAGGTATCTCACATGGGATGACCTAGATAGTGGAAATAGAAAATCCTCCCAAACAGGAAAGCTTTGAAGAGTACACATGGCAACTATTACATGTGAAAGAAGAAGTGGCCTAAAGTGATTATATATGTAGGAAAAAGAATATGATCAAAGAAAAGTAAGACTAGAACAGACGAATGTAGATAGACATGCAGGAATGGGCACAAAATGTAAAATTTTCATATAACATATTTATGACTCCCATGAAGCATTCACCTTAGAAGGACACTAGACAATCAGATAAAATAAAACAGCAAGTTGATATCAGTTAGCTTTTTCAACAGCTACCCAAGGCTAGAATAATGGGAATGTAAATGAAATGACCATGGTGGCGGAGAAAGAAGATATTCTTGGATCCACTGCTTATCAAGGGTCGTATCATCTCTGCAGTTCTGATGTTCAAACTGCCAGTAAAACAAAGCTGAGCCCTTACTATGAAACCATTCCTTAAGGAGACCAACTGGACACCTGCTAACAAGTTGACCACAGAGAGCCACTGTCATCCTAGAAAAGGTTATTGATTCCTTCTCATAAGAAAAGATATTTATTCCTTATGAATCTGTCCTTTCAGTCCACAGAGCCTCAGCCAGCACCATGGATATACAGTGTACCTGATTCACAGTCATGAAATCTCACACAACAAAGCATCCAGGCAATAGGCATACTTCATAGCAAAAGTATCAGAGTGGGCCCATGTTCATAGGATCCACTGATCATATCACTCCTGTATCAACCCAAATCTCCTGGTCTGACAAAATATTGAAATGGTCTGCTGAATGTGAAGCACCAGGCTCAGAGGCAATGTTCAGAGAGAATGCCATGCCTCTTTTTGGCACTGTATCCCCAATAGAGAGCTTATATAAGTCTTTGGATCTAAAGGGTGAAAGCAGGAATGGCTCTACTTTTAATGATTCCAGTGTCCCACTAGAGGACTTTGTGCTTTTCATCCTCATAATTCCTACTTTGGTGAGACTAGAGTCTCTGTTCATCAAAGACAATGCACTCTTGCCACGGAGTTCAGCAAGAATCCCATCACACTACAGTGTATAACTAATATCGGAACACTTTGGACTTTTTATGCTCATGGATGAGCAGGTAATAAGAGGTGTCTTCTTCTTGGTAGGATTAGTTGATCCTGATCAACAGAATGAAATAATGTTGCTATGAATGCTGGAGAGGGTGTGGAGAGAAGGAAACACGCCTACACTGTTGGTAGGGATGTAAATTGGTACAGCCACTATGGAGAACAGTATGGAGGTTCCTTGAAAAACTAAAAACAGAACTACCATGTGATCCAGCAATCCCACTCTTGGGCATTTATCCAAAGGTTGAAAGTATACATGTACCCCAGTGTTCATCGCAGCATGTTAACAGTAACCAAGACATGGAAGCAACCTAAACGTCCATTGACAGATAAATGGATAAAGATGTGGGGGGTGTGTGTGTGTGTGTGTGTGCACACACACATATATATATGTAGATAGATAGATACAGATATAATGCAATATTACTCAGTCATTAAAGAGAATGAAATAATGCCATTTGCAGCCAGATGGATGGATCTGGAGATTATCATACTCAGTGAAGTAAATCAGACAGAGAAAGACAAATATCATATCACTTATATGCATAATCTTTAAAAAAATGATACACATGACTGTATTTACAAAACAGACTTGCAGGCTTAGAGAATGAACTTATGGTTACCAGGAGGAAAGTGTGGGGTGGATAGATAGGGAGCTTGGAATTGACATGTGTACATTACTATATTTAAGGCAGATAACCAACAATGGCCTTCCGTAAAAATTAATTAAAAATTAAAAGATAAAAATTTTTTAACATTTCTTTTACTCAATAGAGGCAGGGAGGAATATGTGTGGAACTCAGGTGCTCCATTTAGGTACCTCTTAGTATTCCCATGTCTTAGTCAGTTTGGGTTGCTATAACACAATAGCATTAACTGGGTGGCTTAAACAATAGACATTTCTTTCTTATAGTTCCAGAGGCTGGGAAGTCTGAATTCATCACTGACTGACTGATTCCTGGCAGAGATTCCTCTTCCTGGCTTGTAGACAGCTTCCTTCTTGCTGTGCCCTCAGAGAGAGAACAAATTCTCTGATATCTCCTCTTATAAAAGCACTAATCCTATCATATGGCTCCACACCTATGACCTTTTTTATCTTCCAAAGGGCTCATTTCATCACATGGAGGTTAGGCTTCACCATGCACTTGGGGGGAATACATTCAGATCATAACAGTTACCTAAACGTGACAGCAAATGGATGACTGCAGTAACCTAGCCTGGGAAGAATATTGTTACCAGGGGCATAAGCTCCTCAGGAACGAAAGTTTGTTAACGCCAGGAGATAACTAGATATCTCAAAAGAGGTAATAACTAAAAAAAAAAAAAAAAAGAGGTAATAACTAAAGGTAAAGAGACTTTAGAATGTTTGTTGGAGGAGTGAGACAGTAAGGTTCAGTTGCAGCCTTGAGACTAAACACATCAATATTAACTGTATTACATCCCACCAACCTCCTTCTAAGTTTTTCTTCAATGTAAGTGGTTCACTGAAATCCTGTATCAGCTGCTCCCCACCAAAAAGAGGAGTAACTCTGTGACACAAGAGGTGAAGTGCAGCTGTGCTGTTCAGATCCCTTTCCAGGAAAATGCCCAGATGTTGGAAGTGTAGCTAGCTGATAACCCCTTCATATCTGCCTCATTTTTGAGCTGAGGTCACTCTCTTAAAGGAGCTTTCCAGGTGGCACTACGGATAAAGAATCTGCCTGCCAGTGCAGGAGATGCAAGAGACATGGGTTTGATCCCTGGGTTGAGAAGACCCCCTGGAGTAGGAAGTGGCAACCCACTCCAGTATTCCAGCCTGAAAAATTCCATGGACAGAGAAGCCTAGGGGTCTATAGTCCATGAGGTCACAGAGAGTCAGGCATGACTGAGAGCAACCACAGCATGATCTTAAAGGCAGTCCAGCAAATGACTACAGGGACTTACTATTTATGTCCAACAGAGGATCCTCTAATGGGCAACCTTGGCTCAGGAGCTCACAATTTCACTGGTAGAAACTTCAATGACCCCCTCTATCCAAACCTGTCACCTTTCTTTTCCTTTTATGAGTATTACTGGCCAATATATTTTTTTCCCAGAACTCTGCCTCTGCTGTCTAAAGGACTCAACTGACACATTTGTAGAGTAGCTTCGGTTATAGACAATTCTGTTCCATTATTCAATTCCATTCATCACCCAGCCCCTCTGCCCTTGGTTTCTCATCCCTTGCCCAGCCTACCTATCTCCATCATAGTAACCTTGTGACCACCAAGCCTGACGTGCCCTTGAGAAGATCAGAGCCAGATGGTCTCCCTGGACGCTCAGTCTTTCTCCTAACCTTCACCAAATGGCTTTAACTCTGAATCCTTAAGAGTTTTCCCTTTGCTACTATAGACTGTACCTTGTATTATCTTTTTCACAGCATCGTCTTTACCTTCCTCCTCCATTAGTTGCTCAGAATCCTGCACTTATGCTTTTTTGCTAGTTCTTCCTGAATTCCTGTGTGCTACTGAGGCTTACATAGTAATGGGCCAAATCCTCAACTGCTCTGATCACCAGAACACTGTTGAGTGACTTGAGAATTTCAGTTTTCTCAATTGGTTTCTCAATATCTCTGCTCTGAGCAGCATCATGCCACTTTCTTGTTTTGGTTTTGTTCATTAGGAAATCACCAGGGTCTCTTCTTAATTTGGTAACAGAAGCTCCAGTTAAAACATGATTACATGTAGCTCTATCTATCATGTTCCAAATGAATCGATTTATATCTCTTCTACTGCCCAGTTATATATCTCCTTATTTATGACAGATGTTATAAAGTAAGATCTTTTCAGCCCTCTGATATGTAAGTGAAAATCTTAGGATGACATTTAGACATTTTTATGAGTGATTAAATGCTTTACATTAATTAAGACAAAACCCTGTTCTGTTTTATGATACTAAGATGCTGAATAAGTGCTTATGAACTGATGTGAAAAAGTAGAGGTTGATGTGATTGGCCCTAAATATTCATTATTTGAAGTCAGCATCCTCCCTTGGCCAGAGGTAAAGTGTTATTTCCTTGGGCTTAGTAAAACTGGAACTAGTCTGCTTTGAGGATATCTCATGATTTTCCAACACATGGAGCAGCCTCCCTATTGGCTAACCCAGGCTTGTGTCTCTGAAGATGTGCTCAGATTTGAAACTGTAGAGGTGCCTTCCTAGCCAAGGTCTGTGACCCACTTCCTGAGATAGATGGGCCACAACTTTCATTCCTCAGTCATCTTATTATAAAAATTATAAAGGACTGAGAGATCACTTTCCAGATTGCCACCCTTTCCTAAATTAATCTTCTACTTGCAGAATAATCAGCTTCCTCTGAAACCATCAGCAAGTCTGCACTGATGTTCTCAGCATAGCTTACCAAGAACTGTATGCAGTTTAGAACATGTATTCAATTTCATCATTTTCACAGTTCACCAGTAAATCTCCAAACCAGCAGTGTACTTGGTGTTCACAACCAATCTTTTATAGCACAATTTGCCTCTGGCCCCAAACTTAATTTGTTCTAACTCCAGAGACAGTAATTTTCCTATAATCAAGACATATACTGTACTGAGAATCAAATAACTCTAAAATGCCCAGGCCTAAATTGGACCAGTTCCCTAGCCCAAATCTACCTCATGTTGGACTCCCAATCTTCCCTTTCTCTATTTGTCTCATCGTTCCAGTGATTTTTTTCCAGTTCCAGTCTGGTTTTAATTTTTTTGTCATTGGAATATAATTGCTTTACAACACTATGTTAGTTTCTGCTGTATGTTATGCTTTTTTGCTAGTTCTTCCTGAATTCCTGTGTGCTACTGAGGCTTACATAGTAATGGGCCAAATCCTCAACTGCTCTGATCACCAGAACACTGTTGAGTGACTTGAGAATTTCAGTTTTCTCAATTGGTTTCTCAATATCTCTGCTCTGAGCAGCATCATGCCACTTTCTTGTTTTGGTTTTGTTCATTAGGAAATCACCAGGGTCTCTTCTTAATTTGGTAACAGAAGCTCCAGTTAAAACATGATTACATGTAGCTCTATCTATCATGTTCCAAATGAATCGATTTATATCTCTTCTACTGCCCAGTTATATATCTCCTTATTTATGACAGATGTTATAAAGTAAGATCTTTTCAGCCCTCTGATATGTAAGTGAAAATCTTAGGATGACATTTAGACATTTTTATGAGTGATTAAATGCTTTACATTAATTAAGACAAAACCCTGTTCTGTTTTATGATACTAAGATGCTGAATAAGTGCTTATGAACTGATGTGAAAAAGTAGAGGTTGATGTGATTGGCCCTAAATATTCATTATTTGAAGTCAGCATCCTCCCTTGGCCAGAGGTAAAGTGTTATTTCCTTGGGCTTAGTAAAACTGGAACTAGTCTGCTTTGAGGATATCTCATGATTTTCCAACACATGGAGCAGCCTCCCTATTGGCTAACCCAGGCTTGTGTCTCTGAAGATGTGCTCAGATTTGAAACTGTAGAGGTGCCTTCCTAGCCAAGGTCTGTGACCCACTTCCTGAGATAGATGGGCCACAACTTTCATTCCTCAGTCATCTTATTATAAAAATTATAAAGGACTGAGAGATCACTTTCCAGATTGCCACCCTTTCCTAAATTAATCTTCTACTTGCAGAATAATCAGCTTCCTCTGAAACCATCAGCAAGTCTGCACTGATGTTCTCAGCATAGCTTACCAAGAACTGTATGCAGTTTAGAACATGTATTCAATTTCATCATTTTCACAGTTCACCAGTAAATCTCCAAACCAGCAGTGTACTTGGTGTTCACAACCAATCTTTTATAGCACAATTTGCCTCTGGCCCCAAACTTAATTTGTTCTAACTCCAGAGACAGTAATTTTCCTATAATCAAGACATATACTGTACTGAGAATCAAATAACTCTAAAATGCCCAGGCCTAAATTGGACCAGTTCCCTAGCCCAAATCTACCTCATGTTGGACTCCCAATCTTCCCTTTCTCTATTTGTCTCATCGTTCCAGTGATTTTTTTCCAGTTCCAGTCTGGTTTTAATTTTTTTGTCATTGGAATATAATTGCTTTACAACACTATGTTAGTTTCTGCTGTATGACAACATGAATCGGCCATATGTATACATACACCCTTCCCTCTTGAGCCTCTCCCCCAGCCCCCCCAGCCCCCCACTCTGGGTTATCACAGAGCTCTGAGCTGAGCTCCTTGTGCTATATAGCAGTTTCCCACTAGCTATCAATTTAACACATGGTTGTGTGTATATATATATCAATGCTCCTCTTTCAGTTCACCTCACCCTTTCCTTTCCCCGCCTCTGTATCCATAAGTCTGTTTACATCTGCATCTCTATTCCTCCTCTGCAAATAGGTTCATCAGTACCATTTTTCTAGATTCCATATGTATGTATTAACATACAATACTTGTTTTTCTCTTTCTGACTTCACTCCAGTGATTCTCTAAAATATAAAAGTCTCAAGAAGGGCAGAAGAAGGGCATCACATCTCTGGGAAGAAGGGCATCTCATAGTGATGATGCAGAAGCAAACTAGGAAAGCAGCCACCTATTCTTGTGGCTCTATTTCCATTAACAACATTGTTGCCTCAATTTTCCAAGCTAGAAACCTTGCAGACAATCACCTTTGAAAATGGCAAATAGGTGAGACGGAGGAGGACAGTAATGTTTTAGTCTATTGCATCTTTCCAAATACATTCTCCAACCTCTGTAATAATTTAGACTATATCAACATCTTCAGATTGGTCTATTAGCATCTACTCTCTCATCTTTCCAGCCCAGCCTCCATGTTGCTACCAGCGGAAAGCAAGACTGCTCCCTTCCAGCTGTAGCTTTGAAAAGGGCATTTGAACAGGTCTGAGTATAATACACACAACATATTTAAACATTTCTTTAGTCAAGAAAGGTCCCATATTGGCTTTCTTCTGTCTTACCAGTGAAAAGTATACTTTAAAAAATGACATTATAAACTCAAGATGTACAAATATCCTAAAAGTTACTTTCTATAAAACTTAGAAAATTGTTTTAATCAAAATGTCTCATCATTTTCAGCAAAATGCATGAAAATGTGGTCCCTAAGGAATGTAAACAAAATGTCACAAGCAATTCAACAAGTAACATGGGAAAAAAAAACAAAAGAAAAAAATGAAAATGTAGTAGAATAATTTGAAACCATATTGGAAGGAGAACAGAATAGCACTCAAACTACAGAAAACAATTGGTGACACAGAAGACACCCTTGGTAAATTCTCCTTGAATGCAGAGGAAGTGGGTCAAAGTAAACGGTGAAAGTATCAATACCTGTTCTTCTCCATTTCATGTATGTATATATGTACACACACACACACACACACACACACACACAGGCTGCACTGCAAAGCATGTGGGTTCTTTCTTCCCTGACCAGGGATTGAACCTGTGCCCCCTGCAGTGGCAGCATGGAGTCCTAACCACTGGACTACCAGGGAAATCCCTCCCCATTTCTATAATTACAGATCTTCAGGAATAATGAAACAAGAGCATTAGCAAAATAACATAAATGAATAAAACTTTCCTGAGATGAAAATCTTTGTATGTTATATAAAGTGTTCTCCATGTCTTGACTATTGAAAACAAAGCTGCAATAAATATTGGGGTCCATGTATCTTTTTGAATTATGGTTTTTTGTGGATATATGTCCAGGAGTGGGTTTGCTGGATCAAATGGTAGCTCTTTTTAAGTATTTTAAGGAAACTCCATGCTGATCTCCAGAGTGGCTATACCAATTTATATTCCCACTAACAGTATAGGATGGTTTCTTTTTTCTCCACATCCTCTCTAGCCCTTATTTTTTGTAGATTTTTTGATGGTGGCCATTCTAACCAGCAAATCAACTATACTCAATTTTTTTGTTGTTAAAAAAATGTTCTCGAAATTCTAAGTAAAATTAAAACACCAATGCATAGACATATTTTAGCAAGGTTTTAAAATTACAACACATAAACACGATTACAATTGTAGGGACTTCCCTGGTGGTCCAGTGGTTAAGAATCTGCCTTCCATTGCCAGGGGCCAGGTTCAATCCCTTGTTGGAGAACCAAGATCCCACCTGCTGTGAGGCAACTAAACCCACGCACCACAACAAAGATCTCATGAACCACATCTAAAGATGGAGCCAAGTAAATAAATATTTAACAACTAAAATAAACATACAAAACTACAATTGTAAGAGAATATTATTGAAACACGGAGCACATCTACTTTATACTGGTATCATTCAACTTAAATTGGGGGAATTTCTTCTGATAGATAATGATTTTTTAAATTAATTTATAGTATTGCCTGAGAGATTCCCTTTACAGGTCTCCATGAGTCTATCTGAAGTGATATGTATGTGAGATAAACTCCTGACATATGACAATTGAACAAAAAATTAATCCTGGAGAAATGCACGTGGAAAGCAGTGCAAATATAATACAAAAAGTATGTAAAAGAGAACTGGGAACACAGAAAAGCCCCAACAGAGGCACCAGAAGTTCCAGGAAGTAAGAACTGAAGTGAAAGTGAAAGTGAAGCTGCTCAGTCGTGTCTGACTCTTTGTGACCCCAGGGACTGGAGCCCACCAGGCTCCTCAGTCCATGGAATTCTCCAGGCAAGAGTACTGGAGTGGGTTGCCATTGCCTTCTCCAGGGGATCTTCCCAATCCAGGGAATAAGAATTGAAGAAAGAGTCAAAAATAATCTTTTGCAATTTCTATTTGAATACATGTGTTTTTCTTAATTTCTAGAGAAGTTTGAACCAAGATCTAATCAAAATTAATAAAAATAAATCTCCATCTAGAAAAGTTATAGACTTCATTATAGTCGGTAATTATCTTAATCTAGTTGCTATTCTTTTCTGCATATTCTGTCATATCTATCTCACAGATAAACAGAAGAAATCTCATCAACAAAAGAAAATGACAGGTGAAAATAGACTAAAATTCTTAAAATTCTGTGGGAAAATGTAAAATGAGAAGATGTCTAAACTTACCAGATTACTATTCAAGAATAAGGGAACTCGGTGTTTACAAATACAAAAGGACTAAGCTTTTTATTTCAAGGGGGGTCTGCGAATGCTAGATGCTATTAAATAACTGCCACAGCAAGAAGACAGGAAGGGATGGAATGCAAAGCAAATGGTGTACAGAAAACTGAGTAAAATATCAGCAAATATAACTAATAGCCAAAATTTCATTTCAAAGGTAGAACTAAGTATATGGTGCTGCTGCTAAGTCATTTTAGTCGTGTCCGACTCTGTGTGACCCCACAGACGGCAGCCCACCAGGCTCCCCCGTCCCTGGGATTCTCCAGGCAAGAATACTGGAGTGGGTTGCCATTTCCTTCTCCAATGCATGAAAGAGAAAAGTGAAAGTGAAGTCGCTCAGTCTGTCCGACTGTTAGCGACCCCATGGACTGCAGCCCACCAGGCTACTCCGTCCATTGGATTTTCCAGAACTAAGTATATAAACATCAATTAAAAAAAAAACAAAAACAGAAAATGTGACTTTGGTATCTTTCATCTCCTCCCAAGCAGAAGACCTAGCACACTAAGGACACAGTGTATAATTATAGACATTATTATAAAATATAAACTTTAAGTGTCTGTTTATAATTTAACTCAGTGAGGGGGGAGAAATATAATTTTGTCAAGCCGAGAGGAGGCAAGGAAGGAAAAAAGGAAAATACATAAAGACAATACAAACTAAGTTGTTAGAAATGTCTAAATATACCATAAATGATCACAAAAAAGAACACATTAAAACCATCCATTAAGAGTATCAGATGTAAAGCAGGCAAGGAAACAAACAAAACAGTTATGTCTCAAATAAGATATGTGTCAAATGAATCAAATAAAATATCTGATCTTTTAAAGTCTTTTTATTTCCCACCTAAAATACATCTCCTCCAAAGGAAGTGAGTTTAAGGATACTACCTTTTTAAATTGCATTTCAAAGACTATCTCAGTATCTACACCTCAAGCATGGAAAGCATAAGACGAAGAAAGCATGAGTGCTGAATCTTTAAGATTATGCCTTTAGATAAGAGAAATTTCGTTAAAAGATAAGTAAAAAAGGAAAATGTTATCAAAAATGCTAGAAAAGATTTTTCCATCAACTGAAGGTTTTTGATAGGAAGATTATCCACATTGAAACAACATTGTTTAAGGTTAGATATAAAATTCCACGAGCTACTAGAAAACAAGAGAAATAGGCCATCTACAGGCAGAACTTCTGATAGAATTTAAGAGCTTGTTAACATAACTCCAAGAAGTACTAGGACACTAACTTCAGTTTTAGTTTTGTAGCACTGAGTTCAGGAATATTTTTTAATTAGGTACTACTGTCCCAGAGAATCTGAGAATGATAAATGAACATTAAGTGAATTGTTGTATCTTCAGTCACATTATAAATACTCGGCATAACATGGATATATGGGGGCTTCCCAGGGAACTCAGCCGTCAAGACTCTGCCTGCCAGTGCAGGAGACACCGGAGACTCAGGTTTGATCTCTGTGTCAGGAAGATCCCCTGGAGGAGCAAATGGCAGCCCATTCCACTGTTCTTGCCTGAAAAACACCCATGGACAGAGGAGCTGGGCAGCCTGCACTCCATGGGGTCACAAAGAGTCAAAAGCAACTGAGCACAGCACATGGACATATGCAGAGACCACCTCACCCAGGGTTGGAGCCTTCACTCAAAGTAAAACACTGCTAACAATAACTAACTCTACTTCAGTTTTATGTGTGGAAATCTCAACCTGGAGGGGGATCATTGGGCCTTCAAAATTTCTAATATGGCCTGCCCCCTCAAAGATGCTACTGTTTAAAATTTAAGCCCCTAATAGCATGGGGGTCAGGAAGTGTTTCTTTCTGGAAGGAAATCACTGATATTATACCTTCTGGGTATTATCTACATTGAAATAGAGAAGGAAAGGAAGGCAATACAAGGGTTAATTATTGAGCGGACTTACTGATGTAAGTGGGTGGTTACTGATGTAGGTGGTTGATGTTAAATACCGTGGGAACCATCTAAAGAGTATGTGGAGTACACCTCAGAACAGCTTTCCCAGGAAAGGAAGGCATTTATTGACTTTCAACTTTGCTTGGCTGAGCTTTGCTCCTTAAGGCATTAACACCTCCCAACTTCTTAGGTGAAGATGAGAATGCCCAGTGGACTCTCAAGGTCTCACACTGAATAATATCAGATCATCCCTGGTGGTCCAATGATTAGGACTTCACACTTCCTTCACACTGTAGAAGGTACCAGTTTGCTCCCTGGTTGGGGAACTAAGATCCTGCATGCTGCACAGCACAGCCAAAAATAAATAAATAAATAAATAAATTTTTAATTAAATAAAAAAAGATTCAAGCAGGAAGTAAGAGACTCAGGGCAAACGTGGGGGAAAGTGATGCTGCAAATCAAATCAGAGTAGGCATGAAATTCTTGGCCATGGACTTACCAATGATCAAGTGGGGGAGAGATAATATGAGACCTCACACAAGGGCAGTCTGATACACATGCCTGAGAAGTTCCATAGCTCTGTGTCAACAATCAGCTCACTCAGTTATGTCCAACTCTATGCAACCCCATAGACTGCAGAGCCAGGATTCCCTGTCCATCACCAACTCCCAGAGCCTACTCAAACTCATGTATACTACATCAAAAGTGATGCCATCCAAAAATCTCATCCTCTATCATATCCTTCTTCTGCCTTCAACCTTTCCCAGCATCAGGGTTTTTTTAAATGAGTCAGTTATTTGCATTAGATGGCCAAAGTATTGGAATTTCAGCTTCAGCATCAGTCCTTCCAATGAATACCCGAGACTGATCTCCTTTAGGATGGACTGGTTGGAACTCCTTGCTGTCCAAGGGATTCTCAAGAGTCTTCTCCAACACCACAGTTCAAAAGTATCAATTCTTCGGTGCTCAGGTTTCTTCACAGTCCAACTCTCACATCCATACATGACTACTGGAAAAACCACAGCTTTGACTAGAGGACCCTTTGTTGGTAAAGTAATGTCTCTGCTTTTCAATATGCTGTCTAGGTTGGTCATAACTTTCCTTCCTTCAAAGGAGTGTCTTTTAACTTCATGGCTGCAGTCACCATCTGAAGTGATTTTGGAGCCCCCCAAAATAAAATCTTCCACTGTTTCCATTATTTCCCCATCTATTTGCCATGAAGTGATGGGACCAGATGCCATGATCTTCGTTTTCTGAATGTTGAGCTTTCAGCCAACTTTTTCACTCTCTTCTTTCACTTTCATCAAGAGGCTCTTTAGTTCTTCAATTTCTGCCATAAGGGTGGTGTCACATCTGCATATAAGAAGTTATTGGTATTTCCCCCAGCAATCTTGATTCCAGCTTGTGCTTCATCCAGTTTCTCATGATGTACTTGGCATATAAGTTAAATAAGCAGGGTGACAATATATAGCCTTGACGTACTCCTTTCCCTATTTGGAACCAGTCTGTTGTTCCACGTCCGTTTCTAACTCTTGCTTCTTGACCTGCATACAGATTTCTCAGGATGCAGGTCAGGTGGTCTGGTACTCCCATCTCTTTCAGAATTTTCCACAGTTTGTTGTGATCTACACAGTCAAAAGCTTTGGTGTAGTCAATAAAGCCGTGGTAAATGTTTTTCTGGAACTCTTGTTTCTTTGATGATCCAGCACATGTTGGGAATTTGATCTCTGGTTCCTCTGCCTTTTCTAAATCCACCTCGGACATCTTGAAGTTCACAGTTTACATACTGTTGAAACCTGACTTCGAGACTTTTGAGCATTGTTTTGCTAGCATGTGAGATGAGTGCAATTGGACGGTAGTTTGAACATTCCTTGGCATTGCCTTTCTCTGGGATTGGAATGAAAACTGACCTATTGCAGTCCTGTGGCCACTGCTGAGTTTTCCAGATTAGCTAGCATATTGATTGCAGCACTTTCACAGGCTCATCTTTTAGGATTTGAAATAGCTCAACTAGAATTCCATCACCTCCACTAGCTTTGTACATAGTGATGCTTCCTAAGGCCCACTTGACTTTGCATTCTAGGATATCTGTTTCTAGGTGAGTGATCACACCATCATGGTTATCTGGGTCATGAAGATATTTTTTGTACAGTACTTATTTGTATTCTTGCCACTTCTTCTTAATATCTTCTGCTTCTGTTAGGTCCATACCATTTCTGTCCTTAATATGTCAATCTTTACATGAAATTTTCCCTTGGCATCTCTAATTTTCTTGAAGAGATCTCTTGTCTTTCCCATTCTATTGTTTATTTCTTTGCACTGATCACTGAGGAAGGCTTTCTTATCTTTCCTTGCTATTCTTTAGACCTCTGCATTTGAATGGGCATATCCTTTGCCTTTCGTTTCTCTTCTTTTCTCAGCAATTTGTAAGGCCTCATCATAAAACCATTTTGCCTTTTTGCATTTCTTTTTCTTGAGGATGGTCTTGATCACTGCCTCCTGTACAATGTCACAAACCTCTGTCCAGAGTTCTTCAGGCACTCTATCAGATCTAATCCCTTGAATCTATTTGTCACTTTCACTGTATAATCATAAGGGATTTGATTTAGGTCATAGCTGAATGGTCTACCGGTTTTCCCTACTTTCTTCGATTTAAGTTCGAATTTGGCAATAAGGATTTTATGGTCTGAGCCACAAGTCATCTCCCAGTCTTGTTTTTGCTGATCGTATAGAGTTCTCCATCTTTGGCTGCAAAGAATATAATCAATTTGATTTCAGTATTGACCATATGGTGGTGTCCACGTGTAGTCTTCTCTTGTGTTGTTGGAAGAGGGTGCTTGCTATGACCAGTGTGTTCTCTTGGGTAAAAAAATTGTGTCAACAATATTTAAATTAAATGAATTTGGCTGGACTTACATGAAGGAGTGAAAATATTGTAATTAATTGGGTTTTACTAAGCCCTGGGTTATTGCAATAGCCCTTATGGTTTTCAACCACATATTCACAAATAGTTCCTTTGTAAATAAACCATCCATGAATTATCCTATTTTGAGTGTGCCATGTGATTTTTGTTGTGACCCTGGCTCAAAAAGGTAGAGCATTATTGTAACTAAACAGAGAATATCCTTCACACAACATACTGACCCACGACTGCTCCCCATGAGTAAAGTAATGTGTAGATTTGATTCACCTGCAATTTCACTCATGTAGCAGTGCTCTTTGGAGAAGGAAATGGCAACCTCTCCAGTATTCTTGCCTGGAGAATTCCGCTGACTGCAGCCTGCCAGGCTCACCTGTCCATGGGTCGCAAGAGTTGGACACGACGTCGCAACAAAACCACCACCCGTGGTGCTCTTGGCTGTTCTCACAAGTGGCATTCTGACTATACTGATCCCGGGGCATCTTTTTCTCAGTTTTTACTGAAAAGATTTCTCCCTGATAACACAGCTTACAAAATGAGCTTTAGTGATAAATGGGACAGAAAGCAGGGCCTAGCATTTCTTCATGTGCTATACATATGCTGGAATTGGCTTTGCCCAACAATAAAAGCAAATTATCTGCCAGCACTTAAGTGACAGTAACTGCTTTTCCACATTGTACACCATGGATGTAAGGCAATGCCCAAAATGCCTTTTTAGTAAAGAAATTGTGCCTATAGCTTGTCTCTTCTGTATGAGCTTTATTTCTCAACTTTATAGGTAGTTTTACAAGCTTCTTATCAAGAGCAAGAATTGTATTTGTATTTTCTATAAGTATTATAACTTTAAGTGAAAATGAATATATTACCCAAAGCAATCTACAGATTCAGTGCAATCCCTATCAAGCTACCAGCAGTATTTTTCACAGAACTAGAACAAATAATTTCAAGATTTGTATGGAAATAAAAAAACCTCGAATAGCCAAAGCAATTTTGAGAAAGAAGAATGGAACTGGAGGAATCAACTTACCTGACTTCAGGCTCTACTACAAAGCCACAGTCATCAAGACAGTGTTGTACGGCACAAAGACAGAAATATAGATCAATGGAACAAAATAGAAAGCCCAGAGATAAATCCACACACATACGGACACCTTATCTTTGACAAAGGAGGCAAGAATATACAATGGAGTAAAGACAATCTCTTTAACAAGTGGTGCTGGGAAAACTGGTCAA
>SJYX01014018.1:0-11640 GCA_006410675.1 Oreotragus oreotragus | reverse complement strand
TTCTGTTTTGTCAATAAATTCATTTGTATCATTTCTTAGATTCTACATGTAAGTTATACTGTAGGATATTTGTCTTACTCCATCTGACTTACTTCACTTCATATGATAATCTCTAGCTCTATCCATGTTGCTACAAATGGCATGATTTCATTCTTTTAATGGCTGAGTAATACTCCATTTTATATACATACCACATTTTCTTTATCCATCCCTCTGTCAATAGCCATTTATGTTGTTTCCCTGTCTTGGCTATTGTAAATAGTGCTGCAGTGAACATTGGGGTGTATGAGTGGTTTTGAATTATATATACCTGTATATATGCCCAAGAGTGGGATAGATGGATCAAGCTTTTGCACAGCAAAGGAAATTATAAGAAGATGAAAGACATCCCACAGAATGAAAGAAAATATTTGCAAACAATGTAACTGATTAACTTCCAAAATATGCAAACTCATACAGCTCAATTTCAAAAAACCTCATCAAATGATGAACAGGACACTTAAATACACATTTCTTCAAGGAAGATAAACAGATGGCCAACAGGCACATGAAAAGATGTTCCACATCTCTAATTAGAGAAATTCAAATTAAAAGTACAGTGATGTATTACCTTGAATCAGTCAGAATGGCCATCATCTAAAAGTCTACAAATTATAAATGCTAGAGAGGGTGTAGAGAAAAAGGAACTCTTGTAATTGTGTTTTTAAATGCAATCCATTTTAGCACATGTACAATTTATTGTTTAAAATTAGCTACACCCATCAACAAGATGGAGTTTGTATAATTCATGTAACTATTACAATTAATGATCTCAAATATAAAATTTATAAAATATGTATCAGAAGTAATTAAAAAGAAGAACCATCCCTGTGGACTACTTGACAGACCACCAGGGATCATAAACAATCTACATCCACACCAACAAACACTGGTATAGTTGTTAGAAATATGGTTCTGAATCCTGGCTTTTTGACTCACTAGCAGCGTGATCTTCAACAAGTTGTCACATGTGAATCTTAGGCACAATTACGATTTCCACTTTATGGTTGAGCAGCTCACTTCATTCATTTCACTGGATACTACATGATTGTTGTTTTTAATTATTTTGTGTTTATCCTTAGAGGAATACTCAGTACATAGTGTATGTGTGTATACGTGCACATGTATGCCATGACACTATGTTATAACCTAGCCCACTCTGGCTTGTAAACCACAGCAAACAACTGGTAGGATCTGCTGATCACTGTCGCTGAAATCCAGGTTGAAAAGATATATTCTCAATATGTCACAGTTCCAATGGCAAGCAGGTAGAAATACGGAAAATTTTGTCTTGGCCTATAAAGCCTGTGCCTGACCCTTCTCACTTCCACCCAGCTTTCACTGGTTATAGTAAATCTTCTGTCCATGCCTAATTTCAAAGATGACAGAGAAGTACGTTGTTACCAAGCCCCAGAAAGAAAGCAAGAGTATTTATAAACCTCAGGGCAAATTAGTCAGCTGAGAAATATTTACTCAAAGAGGCTTGATCCAATATGTTCAAACTGACATTTTTATATTTTTATAAATATCCAACTGTTTCTATAAGGATTACACAAATAGCATAAAAATTATAATAGTTACATAAATTAAAATTACATAAAAATTAGTTACACTACCATTAAATGTGGAGAAGGAAATGGTAGCCTACTTCAGTATTCTTTCCTGGGAAATCCCATGTATCCAATATGTTCAAACTGACATTTTTATATTTTTATAAATATCCAACTGTTTCTATAAGGATTACACAAATAGCATAAAAATTATAATAGTTACATAAATTAAAATTACATAAAAATTAGTTACACTACCATTAAATGTGGAGAAGGAAATGGTAGCCTACTTCAGTATTCTTTCCTGGGAAATCCCATGGACAGAGGAGCCTGACAGGGGTCCATGGGGTCGCAAGAGTCAGACACAATNGTAGCCTACTTCAGTATTATTTCCTGGGAAATCCCATGGACAGAGGAGCCTGACAGGGGTCCATGGGGTCGCAAGAGTCAGACACAATTAACTAAACCACCATTAAATGAGGCTGTCTTTGCCTCAAGACTTGATCTGGGTGGCCATGAGAGAAGAACCTGAGTGCAGGACATTAATACAACCCCAGGGAGCAGCATTTTAGGACAGAGAATGAAACAAAGCAATGGGGAAAGACAATGTGAGGATATGTTAATTACCACAACAGACAATTGATTGTCTGCAAACCCATGAGACTTTCAGAACCATCAACTCAGTGAACAAAATGAGTGACATTTATCCATCACATCCCTTCCTCCATTGCTCAAGACAGAACCACAGACATTAACTCTCTCCCACTTTTAGGTTGTGTATACAGGTGTGCACATCTGGAAGAGTCAACAGGTGCCTGTGGGCATCCCCCATAATCAGAAGTCTCAGGATAAGAAACAAGAGGTGAATTTGTACCTGCACAAAGCTGGCCTCTATGAAACTAGTCATTTCAGTAATGGCAGGAACAAAAAAAGGCAAGAGATCATGAAATTATGCATAGGAGGTAGGAGCACATGCATACACACTTGCACACATAGACACACACACACACACACACAACTAGTGGCATGAGAATAATCTTACCTGCATGCTTGTATTTTTACTTTTGTCTGGTTCATGTATTAAATAATTCCAGTTATTCAGTTGCTACCCTTTTTTGCTACTGTTGATATTCTTAAAAGCATATTATATATAAAATATTAAAAATTTGAAAAAAAAAAAATACTATGAAAGACCATCCAGAACATTTGAATATACATTTACAGATTAGCAAAATTTTAGCTGACTTTNATCAAATGATGAACAGAACACTTAAATAGACATTTCTTCAAGGAAGATAAACAGATGGCCAACAGGCACATGAAAAGATGTTCCACATCTCTAATTAGAGAAATTCAAATTAAAAGTACAATGACGTATTACCTTGAATCAGTCAGAATGGCCATCATCTAAAAGTCTACAAATTATAAATGCTAGAGAGGGTGTAGAGAAAAAGGAACTCTTGTAATTGTGTTTTTAAATGCAATCCATTTTAGCACATGTACAATTTATTGTTTAAAATTAGCTACACCCATCAACAAGATGGAGTTTGTATAATTCATGTAACTATTACAATTAATGATCTCAAATATAAAATTTATAAAATATGTATCAGAAGTAATTAAAAAGAAGAACCATCCCTGTGGACTACTTGACAGACCACCAGGGATCATAAACAATCTACATCCACACCAACAAACACTGGTATAGTTGTTAGAAATATGGTTCTGAATCCTGGCTTTTTGACTCACTAGCAGCGTGATCTTCAACAAGTTGTCACATGTGAATCTTAGGCACAATTACGATTTCCACTTTATGGTTGAGCAGCTCACTTCATTCATTTCACTGGATACTACATGATTGTTGTTTTTAATTATTTTGTGTTTATCCTTAGAGGAATACTCAGTACATAGTGTATGTGTGTATACGTGCACATGTATGCCATGACACTATGTTATAACCTAGCCCACTCTGGCTTGTAAACCACAGCAAACAACTGGTAGGATCTGCTGATCACTGTCGCTGAAATCCAGGTTGAAAAGATATATTCTCAATATGTCACAGTTCCAATGGCAAACAGGTAGAAATACGGAAAATTTTGTCTTGGCCTATAAAGCCTGTGCCTGACCCTTCTCACTTCNAACCTAGCCCACTCTGGCTTGTAAACCACAGCAAACAACTGGTAGGATCTGCTGATCACTGTCGCTGAAATCCAGGTTGAAAAGATATATTCTCAATATGTCACAGTTCCAATGGCAAACAGGTAGAAATACGGAAAATTTTGTCTTGGCCTATAAAGCCTGTGCCTGACCCTTCTCACTTCTACCCAGCTTTCACTGGTCATAGTAAATCTTCTGTCCATGCCTAATTTCAAAGATGACAGAGAAGTACGTTGCTACCAAGCCCCAGAAAGAAAGCAAGAGTATTTATAAACCTCAGGGCAAATTAGTCAGCTGAGAAATATTTACTCAAAGAGGCTTGTTCCAATATGTTCAAACTGACATTTTTATATTTTTATAAATATCCAACCGTTTCTATAAGGATTNAAGATGACAGAGAAGTACGTTGCTACCAAGCCCCAGAAAGAAAGCAAGAGTATTTATAAACCTCAGGGCAAATTAGTCAGCTGAGAAATATTTACTCAAAGAGGCTTGTTCCAATATGTTCAAACTGACATTTTTATATTTTTATAAATATCCAACCGTTTCTATAAGGATTGCACAAATAGCATAAAAATTATAACAGTTACATAAATTAAAATTACATAAAAACTAGTTACACTACCATTAAATGTGGAGAAGGAAATGGTAGCCTACTTCAGTATTATTTCCTGGGAAATCCCATGGACAGAGGAGCCTGACAGGGGTCCATGGGGTCGCAAGAGTCAGACACAATTAACTAAACCACCATTAAATGAGGCTGTCTTTGCCTCAAGACTTGATCTGGGTGGCCATGAGAGAAGAACCTGAGTGCAGGACATTAATACAACCCCAGGGAGCAGCATTTTAGGACAGAGAATGAAACAAAGCAATGGGGAAAGACAATGTGAGGATATGTTAATTACCACAACAGACAATTGATTGTCTGCAAACCCATGAGACTTTCAGAACCATCAACTCAGTGAACAAAATGAGTGACATTTATCCATCACATCCCTTCCTCCATTGCTCAAGACAGAACCACAGACATTAACTCTCTCCCACTTTTAGGTTGTGTATACAGGTGTGCACATCTGGAAGAGTCAACAGGTGCCTGTGGGCATCCCCCATAATCAGAAGTCCCAGGATAAGAAACAAGAGGTGAATTTGTACCTGCACAAAGCTGGCCTCTATGAAACTAGTCATTTCAGTAATGGCAGGAACAAAAAAAGGCAAGAGATCATGAAATTATGCATAGGAGGTAGGAGCACATGCATACACACTTGCACACATAGACACACACACACACACACACAACTAGTGGCATGAGAATAATCTTACCTGCATGCTTGTATTTTTACTTTTGTCTGGTTCATGTATTAAATAATTCCAGTTATTCAGTTGCTATCCTTTTTTGCTACTGTTGATATTCTTAAAAGCATATTATATATAAAATATTAAAAATTTGAAAAAAAAAAAATACTATGAAAGACCATCCAGAACATTTGAATATACATTTACAGATTAGCAAAATTTTAGCTGACTTTACAGATTAGCAAAATTTTCAAACTTCCCGTATTTTAACCCAAAGAGCTTGTGATATATCCTAGGGTCTGTTGCAGCCTAGCCAAAGGTTTCTCAGAGCTGCAATTCAGTCTGAGGCTCTTCCTTCTGAAGTCTCTTTCTTTCCCTCTCTCCTTTCATAGATGCCAGACTTGGATCATAGTCTGAAGGCTCCCCTTTCCCACTTCTGTTTCTCTCCTCTTTATTCTTCACAAGTGTTTTCCCTAATAAATTTCTTCTACATACAAGGACGCAAATTAACATAAGACTCAACAGCTAGATGCATTCTCTTGGATTTCTTTCCTTCTAATATGAGTGATTTGATCAAGTGTATACTGTCCCAATTTTAATTTAATACACTGAAATAATAGTTATTTNCAGATTAGCAAAATTTTCAAACTTCCCGTATTTTAACCCAAAGAGCTTGTGATATATCGTAGGGTCTGTTGCAGCCTAGCCAAAGGTTTCTCAGAGCTGCAATTCAGTCTGAGGTTCTTCCTTCTGAAGTCTCTTTCTTTCCCTCTCTCCTTTCATAGATGCCAGACTTGTATCATAGTCTGAAGGCTCCCCTTTCCCACTTCTGCTTTCTCTCCTCTTTATTCTTCACAAGTGTTTTCCCTAATAAATTTCTTCTACATACAAGGACGCAAATTAACATAAGACTCAACAGCTAGATGCATTCTCTTGATTTCTTTCCTTCTAATATATGAGTGATTTGATAAAGTGTATACTGTCCCAATTGTAATTTAATACACTGAAATAATAGTTATTTCAACATTTTTATTTAATAATCACAGCTTCAAAAATTGTAATGATGTTACAGTGATCACTCATAATATATGTTCTAACCTCAGTTATTTGTGTGGTAAAGATGAGTATCCTATCACCCAGTGACTTGTCACTGCAACAGAGAATGTACATTCTTTACATTAACAATCCATTTTGAGAAACACTGCTGTAAAACTGAATGTTCATTTGATCTGAGAGTGTTTTAAAAACATATTTAAGATTATCCTCTGTATCAAACTAATAGTGCTTATATTTAAAAAGCAGAATTATGGGTAAGGGTAGACATTTTTCATGATTGAAAGACTTGAGAGAATACACAAAGAGTTTTCTTAGATCTACAAGGACCCTAGAAATGGAATTTTCTATAGAATAATGAGTATTATATTAGGAGCAGTCTTTCCAAACTCATCAGAATTATACCTATAAAGACACTGTTAAATAATCTCATGTTCTTTAGCACTGATTTTTTTTTTGTCTATGAATAAAGTATGGCTTACTCTAATAGTTAATAGAATGCCATTGTGCAGTATTATCTTGTCCTAAGTTACCCCACAGGTCTATATTTTTGGACCTATGAGCCCTCTCATTGCTTCCCTCTACCAAAAAAAAAAAGTGGGCAGACATTTCTCCAATGAAGACATATAGGTGGCCAAGAGATACATGAAAGATGTTCAATATCACTAATAATAAGTGAAATGCAAATCAAAACTACAATGAGATATTACCTCATGGCAGTCAAAATGACTATCATCAAAAAATCCATGAACAGTAAATGCTGGAGAAAACTCATAACATACCAATAAAAAGATAAATAAGCCAATTTAGAAATTAACAAAAGATCTGAGAAGAAATTTCTCCTAAGAAGATACACAATGGCTGATATGCACAGGAAAAGATATTCAATGTCATGAGTTATCATGGTAATGCAAGTTAAAGCCACAATGATGTACATGCACTAGAATGGCCAAATAACATACCAATAAAAAGATAAATAAGCCAATTTAGAAATTAACAAAAGATCTGAGAAGAAATTTCTCCTAAGAAGATACACAATGGCTGATATGCACAGGAAAAGATATTCAATGTCATGAGTTATCATGGTAATGCAAGTTAAAGCCACAATGATGTACATGCACTAGAATGGCCAAAATCAGAAAGACAGACACTACCAAGTGTTAACAAGGAGGCAGAGAGGCTGAATTCTCATAAATGGCTAGTGGTAATTTAAAACTGTGCAGCAATTTAGAAAATAGTTGGCAGGTTTTTTTTTAATAAGTAGAGTTATTAAAAAGTTAATAAGTATAGCTAGTAATTTTACTCCTAGGCACATAGTCAAGAGAAATGAAGACATAGGTCCACATAAAAACTTGTGCACAAATGCTCATAGCAACATTCATAATAACCAAAAAGTGAAAACTACTCAAATATTCATTGCCTGAAAAACAGATTTTAAAATCGGATATAGGATGTTTCTTAGGGATGATGAAAATGTTCTAAACTTACATTGTGGTGATATTTGCATAACTATGAATATACTTAAAACCATAGAATTATATACTTTTATTTGATTAATTTTACAGCTTGTAAAGTACATCTAAATAAAATTTTTGTTTAAGGAGACCACACATGCAATTTCAATTGCCACAAGCTACATGAAGCAAAAAGTTTATTATTAATCATTTTTGCCATAAAATGTTTTCTGAGGAGTATCTCCTGAGAGGGTAATCAGAGTACACTCTGCCTAAAATATCTGTCTTCACTAATTACATACTGGGCTTCCCTGGTGGCTCAGATGGTAAAGAATCTGCTTACAATGCGGGAGACCTGGGTTCGATCCCTGGGTTGGGAAGATCCCCTGGAGGAGGGCATGACAACACAATCCAGTATTCTTGCCTGGAGAATCTCATGGACAGAGGAGCCTTGTGAGCTGCAGTCCATGGGGTTGCAAAGACTCGGACCCAACTGAGTGACTAAGCATGCATGCAATTACATATTAATATAAAAGACACATGCTCCTTGGAAGAAAAGCTATGATAAACCTAAACAGTGTATTAAAAGAGACATCAGCATAGTAATCATGTACAGATGTGAAAGTCAGACCATAAAGAAGACTGAACACCAAAGAATTGATGCTTTTGAGTTGTGGTGCCTGAGAAGACTCTTGAGAGTCCCTTTGACAGAGAGCAGATCAAACCAATCAATCTTGAAGGGAATCAAACTTGAATATTTATTGAAGGACTAATGCTAGAGCTGAAGCTCTAATAATTTGGCCACCTGACGCAAAGAACCAACTCACTGGAAAAGACCCTGATGCTGGGAAAGAATGAAGGCAGGAGGAAAAGTGGGTGATAGAGGATAAGATGGTTGGATGGCATCACCAATTCAACGACATGAGTTTGAGCACACTCTGGGAGATTGTGAAGAACAAGGAAGCCTGGTGTGCTGTAGTACATGGGATTGCAAAGAACTGGACACAACTCGATGACTGAATAACAACAAATTACATATTTTATCATTAATGTTTCTTAGGTCAAAGATACCCTTTAACAATGCCCCAACTTTTTGACCCCATAAAAGCTGCAATTGCAAAAACTACCTACCAACCCCCCCAACTGATTCCTAAGTATCTCTAATACTATGAGTTGATATGCAACATTTTTTTTAAAGAAAACATATTATTTCCCCACAAAAAGAGATGATGTAACTATACTCAAACACCTACCAATATCCTGGCCCTTAGGATATTGTACTTCTGGTGGAAGCAATTTGTCCTGAAAAAACACCTACATAAATGTGTGGGTATATGTATTTTCTCACAGATACAGTACTAGAGTCACAAAAGTTTCTCTTCTAGCTCTTCTAGTGTTGTGTAGTTAAAAGAGCATGAGTTTTGGAGTCACATTTGATCAAGTTACTTCTCAGAATCCCTGTTCATCATGTGTACAATTTAATACAGGGGAATTGCCAGGTATTTAATTACGAAAATATATGTGAGATAAGAAGCACAGAACCATTCAGTATTTAATGTCCTCCAAATCCCCCCTCCCATTTCAAAAAGACAGTAAACTTCTGAATAGGGATAAAGTGGTGCCCTTCCCTTGCCTGTTCCCTTCCACTCAACACACAACCCAGATGCACCTGGTACTCAGTAAATATTACTGACTGAATTCATTAGCATTCAAAGGAAAGCCAGACCCTAAGGAACCATATCAAATGAATATTTGCAATACTATCACCTCCTATTGTAATCATCTCTAGATGAACTTCCCAGTCCCAGGTCTTATCTCCAAGATGTCTTCTCTGAACACACAGGGGTTTGAGCAGAACCACCACTTAAGTGTTTGCCTCTTTAATTCTAACATGAGTAGGGCAACCCTGTGTACTCTTAAACCTTCCACTTACCCTGCCCCTGAAGCAAATGATTTATACTATCACCTCCTATTGTAATCATCTCTAGATGAACTTCCCAGTCCCAGGTCTTATCTCCAAGATGTCTTCTCTGAACACACAGGGGTTTGAGCAGAACCACCACTTAAGTGTTTGCCTCTTTAATTCTAACATGAGTAGGGCAACCCTGTGTACTTTTAAACCTTCCACTTACCCTGCCCCTGAAGCAAATGATTTTGAGTGTGCAACCAACTTCTAGTCCCTTTATTGAGTTTCTCTGTGGCTTATCTTAATTATAGTACCACAGAACTGAATTTTCCAGGCACAGTGCAATATTTTACATCTGTTTAGATTATGATTGAAGTATAATAATATTTTCTTCATGAATAGGTTTTGATGTTGGAGTCTGAAAACATCTTTTGCAACACTAATTCAGATTAGCATTCTGATGCTTGCCACATAAAATCTAAAGTTCTGAATTTGTGAGCTCTGGGCTACTGATGATTCCTTGCTATGTAGAAAACTCTGAGACTTCAATATTATTTGTTTGTTTGTATGAAGACAAAGTTAAGTCATGATTCTTGGCAAGAGTCTGTTACTTTAACATGAGAATAAGCCCCCTAGCCTGGCAGAGAACCATGCAATTTTAAGAACTCAGCCAACTGGGAGGAGTTATGAACTTAAGTGCTCTTTTTAATAGACCACATTTGCCAAACACATACATCTCAACTTAATATTTTTTTTATGAATTAACTTTAATTAGCATAACAATAAAAGAGTGCTTGAAAGTCTTTTGGAATAAATTTGACTTTTGAATGTTATTATTGTCCTCTCTTTACGCACATCAAGTACTTTCAAGAATGAAAGTACTTAGTATTAAATTTTACACTTGGACTTTTTCATTTTGTTTTGTGTCAGGTATAATACTTTAAAGGTAATCTTTTAAAATTAAGTGGAAATGTTATCTTACTAACTTGTTTCTCATTTTGTATCAGCTTGTTCACTGTGATAATTTTACCATGAAGAATCTGGGCTGTGTACTCATTAGGACTTTTCTTTGCCAAGAATGGAAATTCTCATTCAATTACCAAAAAGGTTTCAATGCAATAAATTATGAGCATGGTATCATTAGGTTACTGCTATGTAAAAACAACTCCAAAATATATTAACATAATAGTTAATATTCCTCACATTTATGGGTTGGATGGGGATTTTTTTCTAGTTTCTGAAGGCTCACAGGTGTGCATAGGGTCACAGACAGATCTGATAAGCCTGGCTTGGCTTTCCCACCTGTTTTGGAATCAACAGGTTGTGAGCTTGTCTAAGATAATCTCAGTTCCCCTCTACATGGTGTCCCTCCCTTCCTCCCTCCCTCTTTCACTCCTTCTGCTATGCTGGGAAAACAAACTCAAGCTAATCTGATAGAAAATGAGAGCAGAGGCATATACTGGGTTGGCCAAAAGGTTTGTTCAGGTTTTTCCATAAGAGGTAATGAAAAAATGCCAATGAAACTTTTGGCCAATTCAATAAGACTTNCCTCCCTCTTTCACTCCTTCTGCTATGCTGGGAAAACAAACTCAAGCTAATCTGATAGAAAATGAGAGCAGAGGCATATACTGGGTTGGCCAAAAGGTTTGTTCAGGTTTTTCCATAAGAGGTAATGAAAAAATGCCAATGAAACTTTTGGCCAATTCAATAAGACTTCTTGAAGCCTAGATTCTGAATGAACATAATGTCACTTTTGTTTTGGCTAAAGACTGCAGCAGACCACCAGTCAGCCCAGTTTCAAGGGGTAGGAAATTGCAACTACACCCCTCCATAAGTAAAGTAATAGTGTAAAGGGTAAGACACAGGAAAGAGGAGAATCTATTTCAAGCAGCATTCAGTCATGGAAGTACCAAGATGAGTAAAACATTATACTTTGAAATCCTTGAGGTCACAGATTATTAGCAAATCAGCAACACAACTACACTGATGTGTGTCGCACAACAATAAGCATTAAGAAGGAAGTATGATGAGGGAAGAGAACAATCATTAAAGACTTTTCGGCTCAGTTCTGATGGTTCTGCTGTGAAGGATTAGTAAGATTTTAGCAGTCTGAGTGGAACAACAGCACAAGGTAAGAAGTACATAATGCATTCAGGAAATCCCAGGAACCCAAATACACAGAGGGTGG
>SJYX01014017.1:373227-392006 GCA_006410675.1 Oreotragus oreotragus | reverse complement strand
CTGGACCACCAGGGAAGTCTCAGCAGCTCTAATTCTCATACATCAAGAATGGAAACACAAAATGGTACAGCCACTTTGCAAACTCTTTGATATCATTTTTAAAAAAAAATATATATATATATATTGTGTTCTAACCAATCTGCTTCATATTGACTCATATAAAAGTATTTTCGCAGCTTTATAAAGTCTGTTTTTAACAGAAAAATAGGAATTCAGGTTGTACCGAGAGAGGTGTTGTAGCCATCATCTTGATGGTGATAGATAGTTCAGGACTCTCTCAAAAGGGATTCAATGATTCTGCTAGCAATGTGTTCAGAATGTGAGTTCTCCTGTGTATTTATAGTCACACTGCTGAGGTCTGACTCCCAACCACGTTAGTTTGGTACGGGTGGGTCTTTGGCAAGTTTCCTTCTCCAGTCGCATGAAATTGTTGAGAAGATTTAATAGACTGAGTGGTAAGTGCTCAATCAATGAAGGCTGTTATCCTTTTATGTTAAAGTGTGGTTGGTGGTGATGCAGGGGGTGGGGGGTGATTCATAGCTTTGGTCGGATGCTAAAAGAGTCCCATGACTCAGAAAGGCAACAAGTCCTCTGATAACTGAAGCTGTGAAAACAGGTGAAAAGGCTCAGACAGTACGGAACCCTGGGGGGATATCTGAGCTTAACAGACAAGATGATTGAGAAGCAATACAGAGGGGAGGTGAAAGCAGGGAAAGCCAGGGTCACAGAAGCTAAAAGAGAAAATAATTTAAAAAAAAATGTTGTCAAATACTGCAGGCCTGTGAAAGCAGCTCAACTGTAAGACAGATCCACTGGACTCGATGAGTTTGTGTTGCATTTCCTTTTGAGATATAATTGCCATAGAACATTACATTTCTTTCAGGTGTACAGTGTGATGAGAGAAGACGATGGCACCCCACTCCAGTGCTCTTGCCTGGAAAATCCCATGGATGGAGGAGCCTGGTGGGCTGTGGTCCATGGGGTCGCTAAGAGTCGGACATGACTGAGCGACTTCACTTTCACTTTTTACTTTCCTGCATTGGAGAAGGAAATGGCAACCCACTCCAGTGTTCTTGCCTGGAAAATCCCAGGGACGGGGAAGCCTGGTGGGCTGCGGTCTATGGGGTCGCACAGAGTCAGACACGACTGAAGCGACTTAGCAATAGCAGCACAATGTAATAATTTTATATTTGTCCGTACTATTAAACGATTATCACAGTAAGTCTAGTTAGCGTTGACTTTGTTTGTTTGTTTGGTTTCTTTGCAAGGTTGTGTGAGCTTCTGCTGTATTGCAGAATCTGCTGCCTGGGCGCGTACGTCCCCGTTGTTGCCACAGAGCCAGAGTGGAGCTCCCTGTGCCCCACAGTGGGTTTGCCTGCTTCATGCACAAGATCAACAGTGTGCACCGGTTGATCCCAGTCTCCCGACCCATCTCACCCCTCCTCCCTCTTGGGGTCCATCCATTTGTTCTCCACCTCTGTATCTCTATTTCTGAGTGGGTTCACCTGCAGAATTTTTCTAGATTCTGCATATATGTGTTGATGTACGATACTCCTTATCCTCTTTCTAACTAACATTGACCTGTGAGAGAGCTGTTCCACCAGAGAGGCGGGGAAGCAGGCAGGTGGGAAAGGGGTTGTGAGCGAATGCTTTGGAACTGTTGGCGGTGCATTCAGACAACTTTTTCAAGAACTTTAGAAATGAATTTAAACAAAAAAAAAAAAAAGGAGAAGAAGAAGGCTGTGGCTGTGGGCATTAGTAGGTCAGAGGGTTTCCCCACGCTGCTGCTCTAGCGCAAAAGTCACCTTAGAGGGTGGGTGTGTTGATGGGCGTCGCTATATTCTATTAAAAGTTTATTCTCGGAGACAGGCAGTGGTAGTAGGCAGTAACTGATTCTGCCAGAGAGGATGAATTGGAGATAATAAGACAAAAACGGGGGTCTGATGTTTCAGGGAGATGGTTAGAAAAACAGCAGGCAAAGAATGCAGACTTGAAGGAAGTCCTTAGCACAGGCAGGAGAGGAGGGAATCGAGTCTAAACAGACGTAGGAGATGAAAACCACAGGTCCTGACAGCCGATTGGATGGAGGAAGAGATGAGGATGAAGGGCTGAAGCCTGGGTCTGGCTTGGGGGACAGTTGCTCCCGCTGACTAATGGGAAGCCTCGCAGACACAGTCACAGCTGCAGAGAACACAGTACTTAGGAAACCTCTGTGTTCTGGCCACAAACCACAGCGCTGACCAAAATTCTCACCTCCATCCAGGACTAGCTGCATAATTTCCGGGACTCACTGCCAAGTAAGTGAACATGTGGGACTTCTTGTTCAAAATTGTTAAACATCTCAAACAATACCCCCAGAGCATTCAACCAAGGAGCCATTCTAAGTGCTGGACAAGGTGCGACCACACAGGTCACAAGACCTTGAATCTGACTGTACCTCCTCCTCCAGCCTGGCAGCTGGCAGGGGCAGGTTAGCTACTGGACTTCCGGAAGCAGGCTACATTTACACAAAATGGAACCTCTTTTGCTTCTTCTTTTTTTTTTTTTTGACTAATGGTTTTCAACAGTGCTTTACCATATCAATAACTTAAGGAACTTCTTTTTACTGGGGTCCTAATTTTTTAGCCTGCCTCCACAGCCCATTTTTCTCAGTCTTCCAATCTGTGACATAGAATAAATAGCTGGCCTTCAAAGATGTTTTCACTTTAACAGAGCTTTTATTTTTCTCTCCTCCAACTCACAGCTCAGACGACTGCAGCGTGTCAGGGTGCATTCTCCAGGATGATCGGAAAAGCCCCTGGAAGGTGAGTTTTTTCGGTGCCTCAAGTTGACAAGTGCATGTTGGGAGCTGGTTTGAAAAGAACGCTAGTTCCAAAGCCTCAGGCAGCAAGCTGTGCTCCAAGGCTGCTCTTCTCTCGGGGACCTGTGGATGCCTGAGCTGGCTAACCTGCTAAGAGAATTTTGTGTGGTCAGTGGGGGAGGTTTTCCTCTGACCAGGAGTCCAGAGCCACATCCTGTCCATCCAGCTCACCACAGTTGTTTTCTGACCTTAATCGACTCACTTAACTTCACTTAGTACCTCTGCCTCTGGTGACATAGGGCGTCTGGATCTTCAAGATCCAAAATTCACTTTTCTATTAATTTTGCTGTCACTCCACAAAGCTCCCTAGGCCCTAGCATGTCAGGATATTCAATAATGAACATTTTATAAAGAAGAACAAATTAAAATTTCATCTTCATCAATTGCAGGGATTACATACACATATTTTTTGAATTTAGATTTTCATATATTTTTTAGTCATGACAACTATTATAACCAAATATCCGAATTGCTCTATCATAAAGGTTTTTGACAATTGTGAAGCATTTCCATATTTTTCATGTATGAAAATGTTCTTATACATCTTCTTTGTGAAACCAAAACAGTTTTGATATGTAACTTTACATATTAATAAGATTTCAGAGAAATTAAAATATTTTGGCTCTTTCACAAATAAAATTTATTATAAATTATTATTCACTTGCTCTTTACCTCAACTTTTTATTCTTTAATGTTTATTTGATTACATTTGAAAATGTATGTAATTTATAAATAAATAACATTTAGAAATCAGAGGTAAATGCTGAAAAATTGACTGCTGTGTTCTAAACTATATATATTGTGGTCTGCATAATTACCTATCATTGATATTTAGGAGATATTCCAAAACTGGGCTGGTATTTTGTTCTAAATGACCTCTAAGTTGTTCTTTTTTTCCCTTTATCTCTGAGTTTATTCTTTTTAACAATTCACTGTTATCCCAGATTATCCCAAGGAAAGAAAGTTACTCTTTCTTTTAGAGAGGTAGGCAGTCTTCTGGTTTTGCAAAAAGGCATTTAATTTAGAGACTTAGGCCAGAACTAGTCTTAAACTGCTTGTGCTTTAAAATTTAGTGAAATGTGGGTAACTCTTTATCTTTTCTTATAAAACATAGTTTAACAGAGCTATTTAATATTTAATTTAATCACTTCTAAGGCATTTCCCAGGTAGCTCAGTGGGTAAAGAATCAGCCTGCAATGAGGGAGACCCAGGTTCGATCCCTGGGTTGGCAACTCTGGTATTCTTGTCGGGAGAATTCCATGGACAGAGGAGCCTGGCAGTCCATGGAGCCACAAAGAGTCACACACAACTTAGCAACTGAACACTTTCTACACTCCATCTGACACACTTATCTTTGAAGGTTCAGCTGACTTACAGCCTCTTTAGTGAAAATATTCGTGGTTAATCTGGAATATTTACACACAACTATGTCACAAGCTGTTATCCACAGGTTTAAAATCTTATCTTCTCTGCTGGAATATGAGTTCTACACACAATTTTGTTTTGTTTTTTTAATTCACCTCCACAGGCCCAGTGCTTAGAACAGATCAGCTGGTTGTTGATAAATGTCTGAAAAATTCCAGAATGAATGAAAGAAAGGAAGGAAGAAAGAAGGAAGGGAAGAAAGAAAGAGAAAGGAAGGAAGCAAGGGAAAGCTTGATTAAATGAATGGATAAACACATGAACAATTGGTATTTGAAGGAGAAGTTGCTATCAGAGCTAGGAGAGAGCAGCACATTCCTCACTCAGTAGCCTCTGTTAGGCAGTCAGTAGACTCAGCCCTGAGCGCTGGATGGAGAGGAAACGCAAAGGTTTGTAGCTGGAGCCAAATGTAGCCAGGAGCAAAAAAAAAAAAAAAAAAATCACTAAACCGGAGCTGGGCAGATAATTGAAACAGAGCTTCCAACTCAAAGAGCATAAACCTGAAAGTCAAAATCCAGGTGAAAATCAAAGGAAGGAAAGAAGGAGGGAATGCTAGAGCGAAGGAAAGAGACGGAACCAAGAGAAATCCCAAAGGAGAGGGAGCATTATGACTAGCACCCTTTATGTGCTAGTGATGTCGGACACGGCTGAAGCGACTTAGCACACAGCACCGTGTCCTCGGCATCCGCAGCGACTCAGAGTCAGACCCTGGAAGACGCCGCCCGAGCTCCTGCGTTCATTCCGCTGTCCACCAGACGCCTTTCTCTGAGGCTGACACTTCTCTCATTTGCAAACCAGGGATGACAGTCTAGCTCCCTCGCAGGGCTGATGTGAGAAATTAACTAAAACGTGTCTGTAAAGCATTTAGCATCATTCCAACATATAATCAGTGATAAATGTTAACTACTGTTATTAGGAGACCCTGATTCATTTGGACAGATAAGGTAAAGTAAGAGAATAAAAACATCTATATGGGTCTTGGTGGCTCAGACGGTAAAGAATCTGCCTGCAACATGGGAAACCCAAGTTTGATCCCTGGGTTGGGAAGATGCCCTGGAAAAGGGAATGGCAACCCACTCCAGGTGTTCTTGCCTGGAGAATCCCATGGGCAAAGGCTGCAATCGATGGGGCCTCAAAGAGTCAGACATGACTGAGCAGCTAAGCCTTCCATGGGTCTTGGAATGCAACATGGGAAACCCAAGTTTGATCCCTGGGTTGGGAAGATGCCCTGGAAAAGGGAATGGCAACCCACTCCAGGTGTTCTTGCCTGGAGAATCCCATGGGCAAAGGCTGCAATCGATGGGGCCTCAAAGAGTCAGACATGACTGAGCAGCTAAGCCTTCCATGGGTCTTGGACGTGGTGACAGCATTTTTTAAAGCTTTTTATTTTATGTTGGAATATAGCTGATTGACAATATTGTGACCGTTTCAGGTGCACAGCAGAGAGACTCAGCCATACATACACCACTCTCTCCCAAACTCCCCTAAAAAAAAAAAAAAAATCACTAAACCGGAGCTGGGCAGATAATTGAAACAGAGCTTCCAACTCAAAGAGCGCAAACCTGAAAGTCAGAATCCAGGTGAAAATCAAAGGAAGGAAAGAAGGAGGGAATGCTAGAGTGAAGGAAAAGAGACGGAACCAAGAGAAATCCCAAAGGAGAGGGAGCATTACGACTAGCACCCTTTATGTGGTAGTGATGTCGGACACGGCTGAAGCGACTTAGCACACAGCACCGTGTCCTCGGCATCCGCAGCGACTCAGAGTCAGACCCTGGAAGACGCCGCCCGAGCTCCTGCGTTCATTCCGCTGTCCACCAGACGCCTTTCTCTGATGCTGACACTTCTCTCATTTGCAAACCAGGGATGACAGTCTAACTCTCTCACAGGGCTGATGTGAGAAATTCACTAAAACGTGTCTGTAAAGCATTTAGCGTCATTCCAACATATAATCAGTGATAAATGTTAGCTTCTGTTATTAGAAGACCCTGATTCATTTGGACAGATAAGGTAAAGTAAGAGAATAAAAACATCTATATGGGTCTTGGTGGCTCAGACGGTAAAGAATCTGCCCGCAACATGGGAAACCCAAGTTTGATCCCTGGGTTGGCAAGATGCCCTGGAGAAGAGAATGGCAACCCACTCCAGGTGTTCTTGCGTGGAGAATCCCATGGGCAAAGGCTGCAATCGGTGGGGCCTCAAAGAGTTGGACATGACTGAGCAGCTAAGCCTTCCATGGGTCTTGGACGCGGTGACAGTATTTTTTAAAGCTTTTTATTTTATGTTGGAAAATAGCTGATTGACAACGTTGTGACCGTTTCAGGTGCACAGCAGAGAGACTCAGCCATACATACACCACTCTCTCCCAAACTCCCCTCCCACCCGGGCTGCCAGATAACAGTGAGCAGAGTTCCCGCACCATACAGTAGGTCCTTGGGTGACAGTATTTATCAGTTGCTTAGACCAGACCTCGTTATGCATGTTGTCTCGGTAACTAACATGTTCTTTCACTAGCATAGATTGTCTTAGAACATAGTTAGCATATCCAAATCAGAAATAATTTTTGAAACACGAAATAAATGATGTAAATTATAAAGAAAAATATGTTAACTCACACTGGGTCAACATTTTAAATTTCTGAACAGAAGAAAAAGCAATGAAAAACTATGCTAGTAGCTAAGAAAATGCAGATAAAACACAATGGTGACTTTGCTTCTATAATAAGACACAGGGGTTATAGTGCAAACCTCCCACAGGGACCAAGTATAAACGTTGGACACATGGTAAAGGGTTTAAATTAGACACAGTGGGAGGAGAGAGGGATAAACTAAGAGGTTGGGATTAACATATAAGCACTACTATATATAAAATAGATAATCAACAAGGATCGACTATATAGCACAGGAAAATATACTCAATATTTAGTAATATACTCAATATTTAGTAATAATCTTTAGTTAGTTAAGTCACTCAGTCATGTATGACTCTTTGCAACCCAATGGACTGTAGCCCACCAGGCTCCTCCGTCCATGGGATTCTCCACGCAAGAGTACTGGAGTGGGTTGCCATTACCTTCTCCAGGGGATCTTCCCGACCCAAGGATTGAACCCAGGTCTCCCGCATTAGAGGCAGATGCTTTAAACAATATTTAGTAATATACTCAATATTTAGTAATAATCTTTAGTTAGTTAAGTCACTCAGTCATGTATGACTCTTTGCAACCCAATGGACTGTAGCCCACCAGGCTCCTCCGTCCATGGGATTCTCCACGCAAGAGTACTGGAGTGGGTTGCCATTACCTTCTCCAGGGGATCTTCCCGACCCAAGGATTGAACCCAGGTCTCCCGCATTAGAGGCAGATGCTTTAACCTCTGAGCCACCAGGGAGGCCAAAGTAATCTGAAAATACGTATATATATATATAAGTGAATCACTTTGTTGTACACTCGAAACTAATACAACATTGTAAATCAATTATACGTCAACTAAAAAAATTTAAAGTCAGACAGGAGCTTCCTTGGCAGTCTAGTGGTTAAGACTCCGAACTTTTCACCACGGGGAGAGCAGGCTCAATCCCTGCTGGGAACTATGATCTCAAAGCTGCCTGGTGCAGCCAAGAACTTTTTAAAAAATTAGGCAGAGTGTGTCCTATTACAATGACAAGCTAGAAATTAGTAGCAGAAAGATAACTAGAGAATACCTAGACGTTGAGAAGTTCGACAATATTTTCCTAAATAACCCATGGCTCAAGTAATTAAATAAAATGTAGATGATATCAATGAGAATTAAACTATGGCTTATCAAAGCACGGAGAAGCATATAGCATTGAGGAAAGTATTAGGAAAGGAAAAAGTGCATATAATGAATGATTTTTATTGATCTAAGTGCCCAGTTTTTAGACACTTGAAAAAGAGCAAATTAAACCCCCCAAAAAAAAGAAAGAAAGGAAATACATATAAAAGCAGAAAGAAATGAAAGACAAACTGTAGAACAAGTTAATAAGCCCCGATGCTGTGGTCTTTAAAAAGACTTATACCAGTCATAGATCCATGTTGGCTGGCATTTTTTTTTTCTGGTATTTTTTTAAGAAAGGTGAAAATAACTAATACCAGGAATAAAAATGAAGTCGTCACTACAGATATTTATTCCAGGTAGGCATTTACCCTTCAAGACCAAAAGAATTCACATTAACGGAATAAAGGAAAAACAATTATGTAATCGTTTCAATAAAAACAGAAAAGGTATTTGATAGAGTTATTTTCTATTATGGTGTCATAAATGCTCCTAAATCCTGCTACAAATTAGATCATTTGCTTTTCACTGAGTCAGAGGCAGCTGTTATCTCTTTTGACTAGGATGAGAAAGTATCAAACTGCAGAAATAAAATGGATTGAAATAAGTGGATGGGGGCTTCCCTGGCAGTCCAGTGGTTGGGACTTTGCCCTCCAACGAGGGCTTGGGAGGTGGTGGTGTTGGGGAGTTAGAGGTGTGCGCAGGTTCAATCCTTGGTCAGGGAACTGAGATCCCACATGCATCATGGCCCAAAAAAATAGAACATAAACAATTCAATAAAGGCTTAAAAAAAAAAAAAGTGGTCCACATCAAAAAAAAAAAAAATCTTTAAAAAGAATAAAATAAAATAATGGATGGTCCTGGTTTCTTACAAAATCCTCCCAAAATTAAAGCCAACATTTCTCCGTATTACCATTGTCACAAGAGGACAGTCAGCTACAGCCTGGATTTAATAGCAATATATGAACGTAAATAAAAATAACCCAAGGCAGTAGGAAAAGCCCAATACTCAATGCCAAATTTAAACTGCTATCTTCAGTTATCATGACCTGTCTTACAGTGATCATTCATAAACTTTCTTATTCCAACTAAATTTAATATTTGGGCTTCAAGTAAGTGAGATGAATCCTACTCTACTGTGCAGGTTACAAGTTAACACATCTAATTTTTCCCAGAAGAATCTGTATAGAAATCCTCATTTACCAAGGCATACACCACAAAGCAAAATTCCACTCAGACGTAAAGTCTGCGCTCCCTCCTCCCTAAATGTGTTACACTGGTTGAAACGCCAGAATTGTCACTGGGACAAAATACTTAGTATGTTGCCCTTTACACGTGATCTTGGTGGAATCTTATAGGCACAGCCAAAGAGTCTTGGCAAAATCGAGGGCTCCCAGCCGTAACAAGGTCAACAGTGTAGACTATGCCATTCTGGATTCAATCACCCATGGGCCATTAAAAGCTGACTTTATAAAATATAAATAAATAAAACCACTAATCTGTTGGCTGAGTTTTGCCAGCGCTTCTGGTACTGAACCTCCCCAGCCCACTCTAATCAAGGCTGTAAACCGCCTGTGATTAAACTGTTTTTCCTGTGGGAATTAAACAAAGATACATTGAAGCCAGGCAGGTAACAGCATCATTCTCCAGACTTCATGGAGCCAAATTTCGCGTCGCCAATCAATATGGAGCCGCAAGGTTGTTTCAAATACCTTGCCACGGGAATTGGCTCGCAGCCACCAGAGCAAAGTGAGGGAGACGGAGCTGATATGGGGCGCAGAGAGGGGAAAGGCTGTTTGCCTCCCTGGAGTCTGTGTATTTGTATACCTTGTTAACAATCAGGATTTTAAGAGAAAGCTACACATTTAGATTGCCCCAAGTCAGAACTCTTAGAATGTGGCTTGGATCTAGAAAGAACACTTCTAATATGAAGCTCTTGCTTGAAATCTTGAACCACCCCATGTGTACATCCTAAGCATAAAGGGTCGAGACCTCAAGAGTGATTTATTAAATTTCATTATTTTTAATTTATTTTTTTGGCTACACCACACAGCACATGGGATGTCAATTTCCCAACCAGGGACCGAATCCATGTCCACTGAATCCTTGCAAGGCAAGCGTGGAATCTCAACCACTGGACCTCCAGGAAAGTCCTGATTTACTAAATTTGGAGTATCTGGCTTGCTGATTTTAAATTTTTTGGTATTATACACTTTCGGAGTTCTGTACATTCTTGTAACTTGGAGGTATGTATGATGCTTCCTCCAGAGAGAAATCTGGCTTTCAGATATAAAAATCCAAGGAAACAAAAGATAGTTAAAACTAAGGTGAGTATCAAAGGGAATTCAAATATGTAGTTTCTGAGCTCTGCCTTGAGACTTCACTTTCTTGCCACATATTTGTGTATTTTGTCCTCACAAGAATGCACAGTATTCTTGCTATTTTATCATGATTTTCCAGCAAATAAATCGAAACAGGTTATTTAGACTATTTGGGTGATAGAAGGAAATATTTCTCAAAAAGGCCATTATGGAAGGCCAACAATAGGAAGCAGAGAATTTATGTATGATTATTACATCTGCAGATAATTTTATAAAGCAGAAAGCTATACATAATCTGCCATAAATAACAGTGTTTCCTTTTTCTGCTATATAAAATGCAAATCCCTCAGTGATACAATCGAAATACGCATTGGTACTTCTCATATTGCCTTTTTTAGCCTTTTATTAAGACTCCAGCCTCTGGAAGGCTGAGCAGGTGTATCTGGGAGTCAAGTAACACGACACTTCATCACCTCTACTTACTTGTCCTCATTCCGGACATATAAGTGTTTATTAATTTTTTTCTCCTGAGAGAACATTATGCCTTCCAAATACATGCAATAAGTGTCCAAATCATCCACAGGAAGTGCATTCGTTGTTCAGATGAGGGGAGAGCAGAAGGTAGTTATGTGTCAAGAGAGGCGGGAGGAGTTTCAATGTCTTAAAAGCACGTCCGGATGTTGTGAAGCTCTGGGCACTGCCCTGCTGCTCAGACAGCATGCGCTGGAAAGCTGTGCAGCTAGACCGAGTCGGTGCTTCTCATTCCCTCCGTGATGTACAGAAAGCCACACGGCCGAGACCTGCCTTCAACCCACAAGCGGGAAAGGCTGTGTGGTCCAGGCTCTGCCTCTCAGATAGGTCTACATCCCTCGCAGACAGCAAGGCGATACAGACAGGAGAGGCTGGGAAGAGGACGAATCTGAAGCCTTTTCTGGAGTGGCAGCTTTACTAGAGGGAGGGAGAGAGGGAGAGTCAATGACATTCAAGTAAAAATTCCCACTCCTGGGCATACATCTGGAGAAAGTTTGAAAAAATACATACACCCCCGGTGTTCAGCCAAGACACAGAAGCACCCTGAGTGTCCAACAGATGAATGGACAAAGATGCAGTAAATATGCACAATATAATATTACTCAGCCAGAACAAAGAGTGAAATAGGGCCATTTGCAGCAACATGGATGGTCCTGGAGATTATCACACTGCGTGAAATAAGTCAGAAAGACAAGGACAAACACTATGTGATATCTCTAAACAATAAAAACAAACTTATTTGCAACATAGAAACAGACACACAGACATAGGAAAGAAGCAGGCTATCAAAGAAGAACCTTGGGGGGAGGATTAAATTAGGCATTTGGGATTAACAGATACACATCACTATGCATAAAGTAGATAACAAACAGGAGACTTGACTCAACAGTCTGCAATAACTTAAATAGGAAGAGAATCTGAAACCGAGTAGATACATGTATGTGGATAACTGAATCATTTTGCTGTACCCCTGAAATTCACACAGCATTATAAATAAAGTATATTCCAATGTAATATAAAAAGTAAAAAATAAAAGAAAGTGGTCAGTTATTTAAAGATAATATTGAAGCGATACACTAGATGAAGGAATACACTAAATTCATCCAAATTCTAGGGTAATTTTAAGATAAACAAGTTTTAGAGACTTCACAGACGTGTCCGGCTTTAGCAGGATGTGTCCAGATACATTCAGCTCCCATAATGTCCAGAGCTGACGGCTTCTTCTGCTGTGAGGACTACTTGGAGGGAAAATGTGAGAAGAAAGTCAGAGCAAGAGTCTCGCCAAGCTTCTGCTTTTCTCCCCTGCAAGTGGTATGAACCGGCCAAGTCCTGCTCAGAATAGACATAAAATGACCAAAATGCTGTCACCCGCAAATATCACAGAGATCTGTAAAAAGAATCAAATGTGATCATGTAGTTGGAAGCCCTTTGTAACTGGAAGGAAAGGCAGACTTTTTAAATGTACTTATTCTTATAGTTAGCAGACAAAGCTCCACTTGGTATGGCTCTTTTTGGGGCAGCACCACGTGGCTTGTGGGATCTTAGCACCCCAACCAGGCAGCGAGCCCACACCTGCAGTAGAAACTTGGCGCCCTAACCACTGGGCCACCAGAGAAGTCCCTGGATGTGTTTCTTATCTTCAAGGAGCAGCCAGGCTAGTAAAGACAAACCAACGATTCAGTCACTTCAGTTCAGTGTGAGGAGGCCGGTGACAGTTTTCTCTGAGTTTAGAGCTGACATTTAAGGGTAGGAATTTCTGACCGTAAAGAAATAAACCACAGAAGACAACTCAGGAAAGAGATTTCTGAGCAAGGAGACACTCAGAGGCACAAAGAAAGAGCACATTTTACTTATTAGAGGGATGTCACGTTTGAGGAATAGCATCTTGTGGAGTCAGCTCAAGTACGTATTTTTCTCCAGGAACATTTCATGTGGAATAGAAGCAATAGAATTGTTTTTTTGTTGTTTTTTTTGTTTGTTTGTTTGTTTTTGCAGTCGAGGCTTTACCAGGTGATTACAAAACAGGATTTGAATGTATAAGCCAAAAAGTGATTTAATGGAAGGATCACAGAGTCAAAACCAGACGTGAGGGAATCACTGGAAGAAAGCACATCTTAAAGTTGATGGGTGGGTCTGCAGGAGGGTGGTGAATCCCCCAGATGAGACGCTGAAGCGTCCGGAGCGTACGAGGATTTGCCACATAAAAACAGAGCACAGGGACTTCCTTGGATGTCCAGTGGTTGAGAATCCACCTGCCAATGCAAGGGTCAGGGGTTCGATCCCTTGTCGGGGAACTAAGATGCTGCACGCCGCAGGGAGTGGCAAATGAAACCAAGTGATAGGTAGGTATCATCCCAATTTTGTAAAGCTAAATGCCTGGCAGGATACACCAGCAAATGTGAATATTTCCTGCAGGGTGGCTTAGGAGTCAGTGTGATTTTTCCTGTATTCTATATTCTCCAAGTTTTCCTCATTGAATATATATTGCTTATGTAATTCAGAGGAAATAAAAAGCAGATGTAGTGGCCCAGAAACATGAGAGTCAAACTAAAGAAGTAATTAAAAAGGATCATTCCCAGATCCAAGGAAATGGAGAGGGACCCTGGGCACCCGGGCTGACTCCGGGGTAGACAGGCGTGCCGCAGGGACTGGACTTCCTGCGGTCCCCACCCTGCAGCCAGCCTCGGCTCACTCACCCGGAAACACACGGGAAAACTCACACACCAATGAGAAACTCACATGCCGGCGTGGGCACACACACGCACACACGCACACACACACACACTCCTGAACTTCCTTTTTCTTAAGATGACAGGAAGCCGGAAATACCGTTAACATAGGCAACCACACCCAGAGCATCTCTGCATGTTTCTGTGGGGATTGGGCTTGTTTCTTTTTTTTTTTTTTTTAAATTAATTTTCACTGGAGTATATCTGCTTTACAATGTTGTGTTTCTAAAGTGATTTAGCTATATGTATGAGCAGACGGTCCGGCCCCATGGAAGGCAAGAGGGACAGAACTGACTGCATGGTTGCCAGCCTCTGTGCCGGGAGCTGTGTGGAGCACCAACTCCTTGAAGCTTCACAGCAACTGGGTTAGGTGATGAGAACCCCATTTTTCGTGTTCAAATTACTTAATTTTCTAAAGGTTGGATAGTTTAAATGCCTCTACAGGAATCTGGACACAGGTTATCTGAGTCAGTCACTTTTTAAGTCGTAGCTGATCCTGGGATCCCATGGACTCTGGCCTGCCACTCTCCTCTGTCCATGGAGTTCTCCAGGCAAGAACACTGGAGTGGGTTGCCATTTCCTTCTCCAGGGGATCTTCCCACCCCAGGAATTGAACCCAGGTCTCCTGCACCGCAGGCAGATCCTTTACTGTCTGGGCCATCGATGGCTGCCCACTCCAGGATTCTTGGGGCTTCACTGGTGACTCAGCTGGTGAAGACTCCGGCCGTTCTTCAGCACAAGCTGAACTTCCTGGGAATGCCTAAGGCCCACTCGGGGTGGATTCAGACACCCAACTGGTTCTAGAATCAACCTATTCTCATTGACCCAAAAAATCAGCCTCTGCCTTTGACAATATATACTTTTTAAAGTAAACCCTCTCTCTCTTTCTCTAACAGTTATCATTTCTTTCTCCAACGTTTCTTTTCCCCAAATTAAGAACGGAGAGTCTCTGCCAGACAAGGTACCCTCAGAAATATCCCTCCAGATGGAATCATCTGAATAAGAGATCACGGAGGGACATCCAAATTAGCTAAGAGGATAATCACCTTGGCTTTGGATTTGCGACCTTTTCTGGCTCGTGGGTTTAGAGGATGTTGCGATTTCTTTGGGGATCTGGCTTTTGCACTGGAGCTCACTGCCTTTTCCAGACTGAGTGACGAGAGGCATCAAGTGCCTCTGTGTTCCCCTTGTCCTTACTGTAACCTCAGTGAATACACAGAAGAGGAAAAAGAAATTGAGGTCCCTTCTGGCAACAGACTCAGCAAGTAGTTGCGAAGGAACTGGGGTTGTGAAAACGAAACCTTTAATGCACATGCCAGTCCAGAAGTCTGCTTTCCTTTCACCAATATTTAACTTTCTTTAGTAAATCTGGGTTCTTGAAAGCCGTAGTAGGTTACAGGCAGAGCTAAGGGAAATGTTTCTGAGTGTTTCATTGCCAGATCTAATTCAAATAATCTCAAGCACAATAGTTGGAAGGTCTTTGGACTCAGGTGGGCTTTTCAACACTGGAAGATGAGGGTCAATGGGGAGAATTCGAAAGTAGGGACCCAGATCTGCAAGTCAGTCTTGAGACCAAGCTGTTCTCATGAATCCTTCAACTGCACGTTACAGGTGAGCAGGGTCACCCGCATTACTGACATCCTGCATGAGGTGGGCTTTACTGCTCATCACAGCAGCCCCAGTGCCGGCCTTCTGGGGATGGAGCCCATACCTCCTTGCAGTAGAAGCTCAGAGTCTTAAAACTGGATCACCAGGGAAGTCCCCACCTATAATATTCTTAACATGCGGAACAGCGTCTATCATGTAGTAATAGATACTTGCTGAATGAATTGCTTACATTATCAAAGACACTTAACTACTTTTTACACATCATTGCATTTCAATTACAAACTTGCAGTTACCTTACAGGGCATTGGGTCTTACTGTCCTCATTTCACAGATAAGAAGATGAGACTCAGAAAGGTTAAACAACTTACCCAACCTATAAAAAGAGCTGTTTGATTCTAAACCTCCTGTAACAACACATCGTCAACTTAGCTCACCCTTAGTCTTGAAATCAGTTATTAAGGAACTATTTATAACTGTCCTAATGGCAACAAACTAGTTACCTCAAGTTATTCTAAATTAGCCTTTCAAGAAAATTAAGCATTCCNGAAAAAGAGCTGTTTGATTCTAAACCTCCTGTAACAACACATCGTCAAGTTAGCTCACCCTTAGTCTTGAAATCAGTTATTAAGGAACTATTTATAACTGTCCTAATGGCAACAAACTAGTTACCTCAAGTTATTCTAAATTAGCCTTTCAAGAAAATTAAGCATTCCTGTGCTTATTCACGCACTTAGGCAAGAGATCTGTCAGCGTCTACTGCTATGTGCCAAAGACATCACCAGGTTCTGGGAAAACGGACCAAGAAGACCTGAGTTCCTGTGCTCAGAGATCTGGAGAGACCCACACAAAAGTGGAAAACTGCAACACAGCGGTACGGGGTGTTAGGGGATCTGAGCCCTGCTTCCCCCGAAAATGGCAGACACGTGAGAAGAATTAAGAAGCACAGGGTGGGACTTCCCTGGCAGTCCGGTGGCTAAGACTCTCTGCTCCTGATGCAGGAGGCGCAGGTTTGATCCCTGGTCGGCAAGCTAAGGTCCTGCCTGCTGCACAGTGTGGCCAAATTTTTTTTTTTTTTTTAATAAAAAAGCAGCCCCAGGCTGAAACACTCTGCTGGATTTAAGAGTCGGACACGACTGAGCAACTTAACTTAACTTAAGACGGTCACTCTGCTGGATTCTCATGCACTAAGATGGTCACAGAACAATGTCCACATTCACCTGTTAGACTCAGCCTCGGTCTTATCATTTCCAGTTTTGGTAAATTGCCCGTCATCCTTTTCCTGCCTTAAAAACTCTGTGGGCTTTCACTCTAAAGGGTTAAAAACTCTGTACTAACACACTTTGTTTTCAGGTATTTCATTTGCTAATCCTTTCATCATTGTCGCTGTTTTTCTCTATATATCCATTACATTCATTGTAAATCATGGAGCCAAAAATTAGAATCAGCCCCCACTAAAAGACACTGGAGCAATGATACATATCACATAAAAGAGAAGCCCTCCTGTGAGTCTACTCCTGTTTATACATCCCAGGGTGTGGGGGGTTGATTTCTATGTATGCAAGCAATTCTTGAATGACATGTCATATTCTTGATGTCCAATCAAGTCCCTTAAATTACACCAACTGCAATCTTTCCATTTCCCCTTGTCCTTTTAATCACCCTCCTCCAATCCAACCAGAGCTTTCGGATTTTCCGTCTTTAGAAGTGTCCACGTGTTATAGCTTTTAGGCTCACTTCTAAGCAAATTAAAAGTAGTTTTGGAGAAGAAACTAGCAAAAGAAAACGCACACATGATTAAGTTGCAGATTCTAATTAAACAACTCACTAACCCCGGTGTAGTTTTATTTTTATTGACAGTAAAAACCAAGAAACATTTGTCTGTTTATGCTACAATGCACGCCCTGCCTGTGAGGCCCTGTCTGTGCGTTTACTGTCGTTGCAGTTATAGAACAAGAAAACAGCTATGGGACTTCACATTTTTAAAAGATTGTGAAACAATTTTGAAAAATAATTGAAATATCACTATTACAGCTATCACCAAAATAATCCAGATGTTTCCATAGCTGCAACAAAAGTGCGCTGCTATTCAACTGGTTGGCCAGAAATACAGAAATGCATTTCTAGTCAACTGTTTTCTGTGGGTTAAGTGTCATATCTTTTTGTCTTTTCATACTGTACCCACAGAAAATGGTTGAATAGAAAGAGATCAAATCAGTCAGTCCTAAAGAAAATCAACCTTGAATATTCATTGGAAGGAATGATGCTGAAGTTGAAGCTCCAATACTTCGGCCACCTGATGGGAAGCGCGAAAAGATCTGATGTTGGGAATGACTGAAGGCAGGAGGAGAAGGGGATGACAGAGGATGAGATGGTTGGACGGCATGACCTACTCAATGGACATGAGTTTTGAGCAAGCTCCAGGAGATAGTGAAGGACAGGGAGGCCTGGTGTGCTGCAGTCCATGGGGTCGCGAGGAGTCGGACACAGCTGAGCAACTGAACAGCACCATTTTCTGTGGGTCCACCTGTGATTTGCAACTGGAGCCTAAACTCTTTTACTGAAAGAAAGAAAGAAAGGGTGTAAGGAGGGAGGGAGGAAAGGAAGGAAGGCAGAGAAGAAAACACTGTAATAGCATTTTGTAATATTACTGCTTTTGCATTTCACTCTGGTGCTGTACCTACATACACATGCTATCTGTTATAGCACATGGATCATAGCTCAGTTTCCTAGGTCCCAGATATTTTTCTAAGTGCTTTTCAAACATCAAATCATTTTATCTTCACAACTCAGCTGCTTTATAGTTGAGGAATTGAAGGTACGGAGAAGTTAACTAACTTTCCCAAGGATGTGCAGCATATAAGTGGTGGGACTGGATTCAAAAGCAGCACCGCCCAAAACAAATGCAATATGAGCCACATCTGTAATTCTAAGCTTTCAAGTAGTCGCATCAAAAGTAGTAGAGAGCCATAAAATGAATTCTCAAACATGGTATTTCACTCAAAATATTGGATTGGCCAGAAAGTTTGTGTTTTATGAACTCTTTTGGCCAACCTAATATCATTTCAACATGCAATTAATTTTAAAAAGAGATATTTTCCCATGCTTTTATGCACACCACAAAGTCCAGTAGGCATTTGCCTATATAATGCATCTCCTTGTGGACCAGCCAGTCACACACGTGATCTCTGTGCGTGAGTATAGCAAGTGGCTACCATTTTGTGCAAAACAGTTCTAGAGTCTGGGCATTTTGTTTTTCTTTTGATGTTTGACATAAATCAATAACAGTGTCAAACGATGAACCTTGAAAAGTGCGGAACATTTCCGTTGGGTTAGTGGATTTAACTTATATGTATTTGCATCAGTTCTAGATAACAATACAAGTACTTTATGTTTGTCTGGACTTCAGAAGCTGCCACATGCCCACAGCTGAGTTGTAAGTACCGCCTACTATTTACAAGAATAGGAACCTATTTCATGCAGATGTTCCCACCACCCACCCACCGCCCCCGCCACGTGCTCA
>SJYX01014017.1:356391-373158 GCA_006410675.1 Oreotragus oreotragus | reverse complement strand
AGGTGTCCTCCCCCCTCATTTCCCTCCTCCTCCTCCAACCCCTGCGTCTGCCCATTTCCTTCTGCTGGGTGTACAGCTCTTTCTGCCCCAGGCTCCTCTTCCATGGACCCTTCTTTCTTTGTGTGTGTTCCCAATGCAGAAGGTCTTCTTAAAGCTCCAAAGTGGTTTTTCGTTGTTTAGTTGCTAAATCCTATCTAACTCTGTGTGACCCCATAGATCAGCACACCAAGCTTCCCTTTCTCTGTCTCCTGGAGTTGGCTCAAACTCGTTTCCATCGAGTCGGTGATGCCATCCAACCATCTCATCCTCTGCTATACCTTCAATCTTTCCCAGCATCAGGATCTTTTCCAATAAGTCACTTCTTCGCATCAGGTGGCCAAAGAATTGGAGCTTCAGCTTCAGCATCAGTCCTTCCTATGAATATTCAGGGTTGATTTCCTTTAGGATGGACTGGTTGGATCTCCTTGCAGTCCAAGGGACTCTCAAGAGTCTTTTCCAACACCACAGTTCAAAAGCATCAATTCTTGGGCACTCAGCCTTCTTTATGGTCCAGCCCTCACATCCGTACCTGACCACTGGAAAAACCATAGCTCCAACTATACAGACCTTTGTTGGCAAAGTGATGTCTCTGCTTTTTAATATGCTATCTTGGTTTGTCACAGCTTTTCTTCCAAGGAGGAAGCATCTTTTAATTTCATGGCTGTAGTCATGATCCGCAGTGATTTTGGAGCCCAAGAAAATTAAGTCTGTCACTATTTCCACTTTTTCCCCATCTATTTCCCATGAAGTGATGGGAAGTCCTCTGCTTAATGCTGTTTTCCATTTGCTGTGATCTGGTGCTTCCCTGGTCAAGAGGACACAGCTTCCTGGGAGCCAAAGTTGTAGAACTGGGAGTGTTCCAGGGCCCAGATGGCACGCAGGGGGACAGGACCTGTTCCAGGGGGATGGCTGTGCCAGGCAACACGCTCTGAATGACTGCCACTGGGCACTTTTTTTAAAGCCATGTTAAAACATATTAAGGTTTAATAATGTTAACCTTTATTTTGACATGACTGCTTGAACTCCTATGGATTCACGTAAAATACCAGTTTGGCTTTGTCAGTGTTTCTTCTAGTAATAATTCCATTGTAAAAGGATCACCCCTGTGCACTTTATCCCAATGCTTTACCTGCTTTTACTGATGTTCCTGAACATTCTTCAGGATCACCAAAGGGTAGCTATGTGGGCATTCCACACTTCCCTCTCCCATATGGAACTGGATCCAAGGAGCTCTTAGGCAGTCCTAAAAGATAAAAATACTCATCTAAGAGCAGCACAGTGAGAGGGCGAGGGGAAAGAGGGAGCCCGCCCCCCTTTGCCTCCCAGTGGAGAGTTGCTGGTGGGAGGTCGTGGGCAAATGACGGTGGGAAGTCTCATCTCTCTACACAAGCTGGGAACACCCTCGTCCCCCCAATCTTGTGATGTCCTAAGTCACCCAAGGGCAACTTCTACCCAACAGAGACAACAGGGCCCCCAGGTGCTGCCTCATCGGTTCCTTAACAACAGATTCCAGCCTGGGGAGGGGGAGTGTTCTTGCTGTTTAGTTGCTAAATCGTGTCCGACTCTGTGCGACCCCAGGGACTGCAGCCCCCTAGGCTCCTCTGTCCATGAGATTTCCCAGGCTGGAGTGGGTTGCCAGTTCCTCCTCCAAGGGAGCCTCCAGAACCAGGGATCGAACCTGCATTGGCAGGCGGATTCTTTACCACAGAGCCACCTGTGAACCCCTAGCCCAGGAGTGGCTCAACTCCATTTTAACTGAAGGAACCGCCTCCGAGGCTCTGCATCTTCAGATTCCATCTCAAGTTCCTTCGCTGCTTCTTTAGAGGGAGGCAAGAGGCATAGGGAGAAGACAGGTCCAGTGGCTGTCAACGATGAATGTCTACAAAATTTCATCTACCATGCCCACCTCCAACCACCTCGTGCTAAAGCAGAAGGGAAGGGTGCAGGGCACACAGCCTTTGAAAGAATGACGTAGCTCAAGGGCACAGCACAAACTGGTTAGAACCAAATGGGCCCAAGACGGCAGACAAGTCAACATGACTGACCTTGGTCTTCAGTATACACTCATTATAACACAGAGCAAGCTAAATGACACACTCAGAGCTGTCTTGACAGTTCCCAGTTGGACCATTAAAGACCATAAAAAGTGGTCAGTGGCCTAACCCTGGAAATCCCTGCCCCTTCCCCTGAAATAGGTGGACTAATCCTCCCACTCATTAGCCTATGAAATCACCCAGCCCATAATAGTTAACCACACCACATTTTGAGGCTGCCCTCACCCTCTGTGATGGCCCACACTCTGTCTTTCTGAATAAATCCACCGCTTACCTATCCCTTTGTCTCTCATTGAATTCTTTCTGTGATGAGACATCAAGAACCTGAGCTTCATTTGGTCCTGTAACCAGGTCTGTGGTCTCCGTTGGAAGACCAAGGGTTTTGGCTGGGTTCAAATCCCGACCCCGTGGGTTCACGTCCTAATCTGAGATAAACGGTTTCAGTCCTGTGTACAAACAATCCAACTTGTCTGCAGAATAGCCAGTCTTTTATATGCAAATTTATGCATGTTTTATTCCTAAACCTCTTACGTGTGAGACAACAAATTAAGTAGAAAGAATATGAAAGGTTGGAGTCAGTGTCAAATTCTGATCCTCACCTGACCTATAAGGAGCCAGATAATGAGGACCAGCCACCTGAGTTCCCTGTCTCTCAGTTTCTACATCCATAAAATGGGCAGAGTAACGTGTGCCTTGTTGACGTGGGCATGGTAAGATTCAAAGAAGGCAATACAAACTTCACATGAGTGTGGGTCTCCTGCTGCAGAGACCAGTGCACTTGCCAGTAGTGAGAGAGGAGAGAAGGGGGCAGGCCACAGCCTTTAAAAGAATGAGATAGCCTGAGGGCATGACATAAAGTGATTAGAACCAAGCAGGTCCAAGATGGTGGGCAGTCGACCTCCAGCCTCAGTATACATTCATTGTGACACATCAGCTGGCTAACTGATGCACCCACCAGCACCATGACCGTTAGGAGCTCACTTCAGTTCAGTTCAGTCGCTCAGTCGTGCCCGACTCTTTGGGACCCCATGAACCGCAGCACGCCAGGCCTCCCTGTCCATCACCATCTCCCAGAGTTCACCCAGACCCATGTCCATCGAGTCCGTGATGCCATCCAGCCATCTCATCCTCAGTCGTCCCCTTCTCCTCCTGCCCCCAATCCCTCCCAGTATCAGAGTCTTTTCCAATGTGTCAACTCTTTGCACGAGGTGGCCAAAGTACTGGAGTTTCAGCTTCAGCATCATTCCTTCCAAAGAACACCCAGGGCTGATCTCCTTTAGGATGGACTGGTTGGATCTCCTTGCAGTCCATGGGACTCTCAAGAGTCTTCTCCAGCACCACGGTTCAAAAGTATCAATTCTTCGGTGCTCAGCCTTCTTCACAGTCCAACTTTCACATCCATACATGACCACTGGAAAAACCATAGCCTGGACTAGACGGACCTTTGTTGGCAAAGTAATGTCTCTGTTTTTGAATGTACTATCTAGGTTGGTCATAACTTTTCTTCCAAGGAGTAAGCGTCTTTTAATTTCATGGCTGCAGTCACCATCTGCAGTGATTTTGGAGCCCCAAAAAATAAAGTCTGACACTGTTTCCACTGTTTCCCCATTTATTTTGATGAAGTGATGGGACCAGATGCCATGATCTTTGTTTTCTGAATGATGAGCTTTAAGTCAATTTTTTCAATCTCCTCTTTCACTTTCATCAAGAGGCTTTTTAGCTCCTCCTCACTTTCTGCCATAAGGGTGGTGTCATCAGCATATCTGAGTATGTCAAATAAAGAATGCATTTTATAGGATTTATTCTCCTTTGATAAAGAGGCGCCTCTGGGAGATGAAGGGTGAAGTCGCAACACAAGTCTATTACACTGACGTTAAAATCTGTCTCTGAGTGAATTTCTCCTCCATTATTTTGTTTAACCTTCACAAAAACAAGCATGTCTAATGGTATATGTTATGGTTATAGATTAATAGTAATACAGAGTAGAGCCAATGTTTCAACCAATTAGAAAGTCCCCAGTTGTCTAATCCACCCCACTCACCATTAAGCATTTGATATTTGTCTGAAAGCCGGAAAAACTGGAAAACCCAGATCTTCTTGTTACCCAAAGAGCATGTGGGATCAGGCTGCTCACTGCTCAAAAGCCAATAAACAGGCCAGGTTGGTGGAAACGAAAGTTTACTTTCTTTCAGATGTTAGCAACTGGGCGGGCGCAGGGCGGGTCACCGAAACCTGTCCAAAGGCCACTCCTCCGCTTCCACCGTGGACCGTGGACCATGGGGCAAGAGCTCTCCTAGAGACAAAGCAGGGGAGGGGGGCGTGCGCGGGGAAGGGGGGACACGCAGAAACAGCGCAGTCATCTCTCACAGTCCTCTTCTCATTGGCCTTCAGTGGTCTGACCAGCATCGTCCTGGTAGTTTCAAAGTATGGTGAGTCTTCACTTCCAGGGTGCACTTCTTCCGGCTTCTGTGCAGTCGATTCCTGGAATCTTGGCAGCTCATGTCCTGGGTACAGTCTGGTCATCGTGTGGTTAACTTCTCCACCTGGGGTTTTAGGGTCCATAAGGCAGCTCACAGGATATGGCTCAGAACATTATCTACAGCCCTCGAGAAAGAGCTAACGGTCCTCGACTGTGCTTAATGCCTACATTACTATTGTTTAGTCTCCTGACCGTTTCCCTCTGTTTCAGCATTTCTCACTGCTCTGATTAAACGTATTCTTTGACTAAAGCTCCCCGCAGGTATAAGGCAGGCAGAGGGCATGGTGTGGGGGCAAGGACCACAGGGCCCTGCTCCGTTTAACTCCTTCCTTTCATTCTTTCCTTCAGTCTAGGTCAGTGGTTTCCAAACTTTGGATTCAAGGGATTGCGATGCACTGTCTTGTTTGGTTATTGTTACTGTTATTATTTTGCCTTGTGTGTGTGTGACGTTTGGTCCCGCAGCGCACCATGGGGGATCTTAGCTCCCTGACCAAGGATCAAACCCACGCCCCCTGCCCTGGGAGCACAGAGTTTTTAACCCACACAGTTGTTTTGTTGTTGCTGTTTCTCCTAGGCAAATTCAAGTAAGTCAAACTTTACAGAACTTCAAAGGTGTTCATTCGTGTATCTTGACATGGGCGAGCCATAGACTTCAGGACCTAAAATGGCTTTATAAACTGCAGGTCGACCCCAGGACCCCCAGTAAGACCACCTACTGTTGCCACTGCTGTTTCCTTCAGCTGAGCACTCCAACAGCTGAAACTGATAACTACCAGTTACCAGGAACTGCCTCTATGCCAGTCATGACAATAGGCATCTTTTGTTGGTTATCTCTGATCCATACCACAGAAAAAGGTGGGTGTAATTATCACATTTTACAGAAGAAAAAAACAGAGGTTTCAGCCAAGGAGAGCAACACCCTGAGGTCCCTTGGCTAGAGAGCAGTGTGGTCAAAACTCAAGCCTGAGGTATATCCCATACAAATAGCTCTTTGCATTAGGATATATCACAGTCGTGATGCCCAGTTCAGAATTCTGCTGGACAGACTCGCTGCAATAACCCAGGCTGTGTAAAAGGCAGGAAGGTTACACGTTATTTTTGGTATGATCTCTGCTTTATCCAAAGGCTAAAAACAGTAACACTCAGGAAGCAGGCAGCTCTCACTCTTGATCCAATTTAGTTCTCAAGATATACTCATGACCCGGGAACTGATTTGTCTACGACGTTTCTTGGATGAGGCTCAGTAACGTGCCCGAGATCACCCACCTTATCCGGACAGGGGTGCAGCCCCACTGTCTTGGGCTTTGATTACCATTACTGAGCCACCCTACATACACCCTAAGAAGCTAGGGCCCAGCTGCCAGGGGATCAGTCTTTGGGAGAAATGGCATCTGAAATACAGAAGTCTAATGATCCTCTGGTTTCTGTTGTTCAAGGGTACTGACTTTCAGTTGCAAATTTGTTCAAAGAAATTCTGAAGCAAAAAGCATGAAGCATATCATTGAACAAAGAACTTCCCTGAAATCTACCCTTGGTATTCATTTCAAACATTGAGGACTAGGAAATAAAGCGTCTTGCTGATATGACAGCTGTAGAGTGAGCAAAACCTCTTTTTGAAAGGACTCGGATAGCAACACTGATGAGCTTGAGAAAACTCTGGGAGAAGAAAGGAACAGGAAAGCCTGGTGTGCTGCAGCCCATGGGGTCGCAAAGGTCAGACACAACTGAGCAGCTGAGCAACAACAGTCTCATCCTGAGGCTTCCCAGGTGGCTCGGGGATAAGGGATCTGCCTGCCAGTGCTGGAGACGAAGGAGACTCAGGTTCAATTCCGGGGCCGGGAAGATCCCCTGGAGGAGAAAATGGCAATCCTCTCCAGCACTCTTGCCTGGATGGACCCAGGAGGCTGGTGGGCTACAGTCCACGGGGACACAAGTGAGCAACTAGGCATGCATGCGTCTCATCTTGAAGATTATGACTTTGGAGGAACTAAATTGGAAAGAATCAAAGTATGTGAAATTCCTTAAAAATTTATTGACTTAAATAATTTCACCTATGTTACACCTTAAAAAAAAAACACTTTATATTTAGTGCAGGGAAAAGGAAGTGTCTTGCTTTTCTTTCATCCCCTCTCTGGATTCCTGTTTAAATCCTTTTATCTTATCTCTAAATTTTCTGATAGTGAGAATTCTCAATAACACAGTTCACCAATGTATTGTAGCTAATCCAAACCCTAACTTTCCTCTTTTCTTTTTAAATGATTTACTACTCTTATTGCTACTCTATTTGCATTTTTATTTTTTGGTCACAAGGCACATGGGATCTGAGTTTCTTGGCCAGGGAGGGAAGCTACACTCCCCGCACTGGAAGGCAGAGTCTTCACCCCCGGACTACAGGGAAGTTCCCAAACCCTAATTTCTCATAATTAGAGATCAATAGAGGCTCTAACAGAAAATTAGACAGAAAGAAAGGAGTTTTTATTATGTTAGAATAAGTCACAAAATGAAGCACTTTTTCTAAATCGGTATGCCACAGGCAATTCCTTTTAGCCATTGGAATTCGTCTTGAAAACAAAATGTCTCCTTGAAGTAATAAATTTGATGAAAAAATGAATAAAGTAGGACCTGTCAGGGTAGAGAAGTGAGTTCTCTTGGGCAGACAGAAAATCGTAAGGACATGAGCTGTGAGGCTGATGAGATAACAGGAATACATAAGATTTCAAACACTTTTATTTAATCATATTTTTTAAATGTGCCATTAACTTGTGCTAGACACTTTTCTAAGTGCTTTATGAATATTAGCTAGTTTAATCTCACAGCACCCCTGTTAGGCAGGTCCTGGTTTCAGCTCTCCTTCTCCAGGGTGCGGTGAAAGGAAGGGCTGAGCTGGGACCCAGACTAAGCCCTCCGCTCCCAAGTCTGTTCTTAGCCAGCTTTGAGTTGTACTCCTGTGGCCATGCACTCTCCTAACTGGACAGCAAGGACATGGAAACTAAGACGTATCCACTTAATGCCTCAGCCAACAGTTCTGGAAAACACTGTGCCGTCAGTCATGTCCAACACTTTGTGACCCTATGAACTGCAGCCCACCAGGCTCCTCTGTCTGTGGGATTTTCCAGGCAAGAATACTGGAGTGGGTTGTTGCTTCCTCCTCCAGGGGGTCTTCCTGACCCAGGAAGGGAACTCGTGTCTCTGAAGTCTCCTTCATGGGCACGCAGGTTCTTTACCACTGGTGTCTTCTGGGAAGCATCAAAAAATAGAAAATTATTTGACTGGGAATCGAACCTAGGTCATGGTGGTGAAAGCACTGAATCCTAGCCACTAGACCCCCAGGGAACTGTGCATACCGTACCAAGTCTAGATTAAATTTAGTTGGATATCCTCTCAAGGAATAAATCTTGCTAATGCAAGTTGTGCACCCAACCCACAGGGAAGCTAAACAAATTGAAATGTCAGAGTTTGGAACAGAGAAAGGTTTAATGTGGGGTCACGCAGGGAGATGGGTGGCTCACGCCCTAAAAATCCCCAAACTCCCCAAGCACTGAAAAAAAAAAAAATCACTTCTTTTTGGCTGTGCTGGCCCTTCACTGCTGCGCAGGCTTTCTCTAGTTGTGGCGAGTAGAGGCTAACCCTCTGGACGAGCAGGCTTCTCATTGCGGTGGCGTCTCTTGTTGAGGACCACAGCTCTGGAGCAAGGGCTTCAGGAGGTGCAGCTCGTGAGCTGAGTTGCCAGTGGATTCTAGAGCAAAGCACTGCGGTCAGAGGGAAAGGGGAAGGCAAGAGATCAGAGGCAGCAGGTGACCTCCCAGATAAGGAGGCCAGAATAACTTGAAGGGCATCCACGGCAGGTGCCTTCAGATGCCTTGGTAAAGGACCTGATGTTTACCCTAACTGGGCTGGGCAATCACCACGAGGCCCTCAGCAGAGGAATGACATTGTTCTGGCTGTTTTAATAGGGTAACTCTCCCTGCCGTACTGAAAACAGATCTAAGCGGAGCCAGAACAGGAAGAGAAGAGCAATCGGTAGGGACTTCCCAGTTGGTCCAGAGATTAGGAATCCTCCTTGCAACTTAGAGGATGCAGACTCATTCTCTGGGTGGGGAACTAAGATCCCACATGCCAGGGAGCAACGAAGCTCATGTGCCATAACTACTGAGTCCACGCACCACAACTAGAGAGACTGCGCACTGCAGCCATCCCACACGCCACAACTAAGACCCGATACAGCCAAATAAATAAATAAAACACTGTTTAAAATAAAGAAGAGCAGTTCATAGAATAAGGCCAATCCACTGCTCAAGCGGTGGTGGTGGTTTTAAGCTGGGTGGTATTAAGGAGCTGGTGAAAAATCAGATTCTGAATTTATTTTGAAAAAAAAAAAAAAGTCAACAGATTTGCTGAAGAACTTGATCTGGGTAAAGAAAGAAAGAATGACTCTGTTTGGATGAAATATGTGAGTGGAACAACCATTTTTTTCAACGAGGGGAAATATAGGAGAAGCAGGTTCACCAGGGTCCAGGAACTCAGATTAGGACTTGTGAAAGGCAAGATGCCTTTTAGACAGCCAAGTGAATGTGATGCTGCTGGTCCAAAGTACCGATTTCGTCTGTGAGTCATCAGCATGTAGATGGCATTTAAACCTATGAGCCAGAATGAAATCATCCTGGGAGGGAATATAGATAAAAAAAGGAAATGGTCCAAAAACTGAAACCTGGGAAACTCCAAAACTTGTAAGAAAATGGGAGGAGCCAGAGATGTGGAAGGATTCGGGGTTTCCTTCCAGGAGAGGGTGGCTTTCAAGGGATTCAGCCAGGAGGGATGGCCAGAGATGCCCACACCTACCTTCAAAGCAGCCTGGGGTGCTGGGGGCTGGCTCCTCCATCCTTCTGACAGGTCAGGGCAAAGTCTTATAAGGTGGAGAAGGGATCACTGGGGTCTTGGAGGATCCAACAAGTTTGGTTCCTTCAAGCTGACACTGGAAATGGGCTTCGCAGGCCTTGCTTTCCAGGCAAATATGAGAAAGCTCCTCCAGGCAGAAGGAAGCGCCTTTTCCTCTTCTAATCGGAGGATAACTGCTTCACAACGTTGCGTCGGTTTCTGCTGTCACCCCTGTCGCTCAGCCGTGTCCGACTCTTTGCAACCCCATGGACTGCAGCACGCCAGGCTTCCCTGTCCATCACCAACTCACCGAGCTTGCTCACACTCATGTCCATAGCGGCGGTTTCTGCTGCAGGACAACATGAAACCAGCCCTAGGTGTACATACAGCCCCTCCCTCGTGAGCCGCCCTCCCCTCCCCTCCCCCACTCTCCAGGTCATCACAGGGCACCAGCTCAGCTCCTTTTGTTGTGCAGCAGCTCCCCATTAGCTATCTAGCTTACACATGTGCCCTGCAGCGCGCAGTCTCTCAGTCTTGTCTGACTCTTTACAACCTCATGGGCTGTAGCCCGCCAGGCTCCTCTGTCCATGGGATCCTCCAGGAAAGAATACTGGAGTGGCTTGCCATGCCCTCCTTCAGGGGATCTTCCCAACCCAGGGATTGAACCCAGGTCTCCTGCATGGCAGGCGGATTCTTTACCAGCTGAGCCACCAGGGAAGCCCGATTTTGCACATGGGAGTGTAGATATCAATGCTACTTTCTCAATTCACTAGAAGGGAAAGGCTGAATAAAGACATGGAGCGATGTTTCTGGGGTGGAAGGGTTGATGAGCAGTGGGGTGAAAGAGGGGGAGGAAGAAGAGGGTCCGAGGAGGGGACAGGAGTCGGGAGGGCAGCTTCCCCGCCTAGCAATGGGCACACAAAGAGAGGACGGTCAGCCTGGACCCATCCATGTTTCATGTGCCATTGCTCAGCCGTCATGAAGAAGTGACAGGAATAATTGTTCTGTGCTGCAGACCAAGCCTTAGCCTTTGGCCTAGAAATTGCAGTTCACAGTTTTGAAGCACCTAGAAGCTCCAGGCCTTCAGGAAACCAGAAATCCATCTACTTTTCACTGTTGTTCAGACTCAAGGACTAAACCTACATGGGTAGGAGGAGGAAGGGTCACCCATTTAGCAGAAATATGCAGGGGAGGGGATGGGACAGACAAGAAGAGGAAGTCTGAGCAAAAACGAAACTTCAAGCAAGAGAAACTACAAATTATAGACTAAACGCTTGCTAAACGTATAATTATAGCTATTCAAAACTTGCAGTGTTACACTGCTCTCAAGTTAAGTACAAGGAGAACCAAGAGGCATTGATTCTAATCCTTCAACAGTGAGATACTTCCAAAAACCACAGATTTTCTCTGTAAGATTTTGCTATTTTTTGGTAATTTTTTTCATTTTTCACTAATGAAAAAGAAATATGAAAGTATTTAGAAAAGAGAATCAAAGAACAGAGACCTAAATCTGTACTATGCCGATTCTTACACTTCCTTTTTACAAAGTTACAAGGAGTGATACGTGTTCTTTCTCTACCTAATCTGAGAATTCAAATCTCGCCTACTCTTTGGGATTTGTATAAAAATGCATAACTTAAATATTCAATTTATTGTTGAAAATAATAATAAATTTAAAAATATATAATATACATAATAGCAATCAATAGTATCAGTAAATTGTGTGGCTTACATGGTTCCATGTAAAAATCATCAACATTAACACAGAAACCAAACATGGTTCATACCACTCAAATTAAAGAAAATTGTGTTATTTGGTTTAATTTCTAAATACAAAAGAAAAGGATAAAATAGGAATAGAATAAACAGGAAGATGAAAACAAGTGATTCCAAACAAGTTGAACAGGAAAAATTCTAGGGGTTTCCCTGGCAGTCCAGGGTTAAGATTTCTCCTTCCAAAGCAGAGGATGCAGGTCTGATCCCTGTTCAGGGAGCTATGATCCCACAGGCCTCCCAGCCAAAAAACCAAGACATGAACAACAGCGGCATCATTGTGGCAAATTCAATAAAAACTAAAAATCATTCACATTTAAAAAAATCTTTAAACATTTGTATTTGCCTAAAACAAGCATTTCTGAGGAGGAATTTTCAGTAATCTAGGAGACCTAAGTTAAGCCAAAACTCACTTTGCTTTGATTTTTTTTCCTAATTGATCACCTAGCACTATATTTGATCCATATTTTAACTGTGTTTTATGCAGAGGGAAAGGCCAGTTGATATTGCTTGTTTTCTCTGTTCATCTTTTTCATGAGGAAGAGAGAAATATGGGAGGAAAGAGAGATATTTCTGGGAAGAAAGATGATTTGGGTTGGGGAGAGGGAAGGACTTGGTTGACCTTGAGATCAGCTCAGTTCTTCCACTCAGGAGCCCCTGACCTCGGGGCTGCTCCTCAGGTTTCCTGAGACGCAGTTTCCTGAGACTGGTCTTGCTTATTTTATACACACTCTAACGTCTGTACCGATGAAATCGGTATGTCATGTGACAACGATGCCCATTCCCAGGGCTGCCGTGAGAATCAGATGGGTGAGTAGGCGGAAATATGCATTGCAGTCGTGGAGTATCAGAGCCAGTTCTGTTGGCATTTTGTTAGCAAACAGAAAGAGAGATTCTTGTCAGTTAGCACCTCCACAAGACAAAATATTTGAAAAACAAACTCACAACCTGGGTCATTAACATATAAAATTTTTTAAACTTTTTATTTTCTAATAGAAAATAGCAATTAACAATGCTGTGATAGTTTTAAGGTCACCCAAGATGGATGGATCGTGGGGAGAGTTCTGACAAGACGTGGTCCACTGGAGAAGGGAATGGCAAACCACTTCAGTATTCTTGCCTTGAGAACCCCATGAACAGTGTGAAAAGGCAAAAATATAGGACACTGAAAGATGAACTCCCCAGGTCGGTAGGGGCCCAGTGTGCTACTGGAGAGCAGTGGAGAAATAACTCCAGAAAGAATGAAGAGATGGAGCCGAAGTGAAAACAACGCCTTGTTGTGGGTGTGACTGGTGAGGGCAGTAAAGTCTGACGCTGTAAAGAGCAATATTGCATAGGAATCTGGAATGCTAGGTCCATGAATCAAAGTAAATTGGAAGTGGTCAAACAGGAGATGGCAAGAGTGAACATTGACATTTTAGCAATCAGTGAGCTAAAATGGACTGGAATGGGTGAATTTTATTCAGATGACCATTATATCTACTTTTGTGAGCAAGAATCCCTTAGAAGAAATGGAGTAGCCATCATAGTCAACAAAAGTCCAAAATGCAGAACTTGGGTACAATCTCAAAAATGACAGAATGATCTCTGTTCATTTCCAAGGCAAACCATTTAATATCACAATAATCCAACTCTGTGTCCCAACCACTAATGCTGAAGAAACTGAAGTCAAGGGGTTCTGTGAANGCAAGAATCCCTTAGAAGAAATGGAGTAGCCATCATAGTCAACAAAAGTCCAAAATGCAGAACTTGGGTACAATCTCAAAAATGACAGAATGATCTCTGTTCATTTCCAAGGCAAACCATTTAATATCACAATAATCCAACTCTGTGTCCCAACCACTAATGCTGAAGAAACTGAAGTCAAGGGGTTCTGTGAAGACCTACAAGACCTTCTAGAACTAACACCAAAAATAGATGTCCTTTTCATCATAGGGGACTGGAATGCAAAAATAGGAAGTCAAGAGATACCTGGAGTAACAGGGAAGTTTGGCCTTGAAGTACAAAATGAAACAGGGCAAAGACTAATAGAGTTTTGCCAAAAGAATGCACTGGTCATAGCACACCCTCTTCCAACAACACATGGATCTCACTAGATGGTCAATACCAAAATCCTATTGATTTTATTCTTTGAAGTCAAAGATGGAGAATCTCTACACAGTCAGCAAAAACAAGACTGGGAGCTGACTGTGGCTCAGATCATGAACTCCTTATTGCCAAATTCAGACTTAAATTGAAAAAAGTAGGGAAACCACTAGACCATTCAGGTAAGACCTAAATTGAATCCCTTACAATTTTTCAGTGGAAGTGAGAAATAGATTCAAGGGAGTAGATCTGATCGACAGAGTGCCCGAAGAACTATGGACGGAGGTTCATGACATTTTATAGAAGGTAGCGATCAAGACCATCCCCAAGAAAAAGAAATGCAAAAAGCAAAATGATTGTCTGAGGAGGCCTTACAATAGTTGAGAAAAGAAGAGACGCTAAAGGCAAAGGAGAAAAGGAAAGATATAAACATCTGAATGCAGAATTCCAAAGAATAGCAAGGAGAGATAAGAAAGCCTTTCTCAGTGATCAGTGCAAAGAAATAGAGGAAAACAACAGAATGGGAAAGACTAGAGATATCTTCAAGAAAATTAGAGATACCAAGGGAGAATTTCATGCAAAGATGGGAACAATAAAGGACAGAAATGGTATGGACCTAACAGAAGCAGAAGATATTAAAAAGAGATAGCAAGAATACACAGAAGAACTGTACAAAAAAGACCTTCATGATGCAGATGGTATGATCACTTACCTAGAGCCAGACATCCTGGAATGTGAAGTCAAGTGGGCCTTAGGAAGCATCACTACAAACAAAGCTAGTGGAGGTGACAGAATTCCAGTTGAGCTATTTCAAATCCTAAAAGAGGATGCTGTGAAAGTGCTCCACTCAACATGCCAGCAAATTTGGAAAACTCAGCAGTGGCCACAGGACTGGAAAAACAAGAGAGTTCCAGAAAAATATCTCCTTCTGCTTCATTGACTATGCCAAAGCCTCTGACTGTGTGGATCACAACAAACTGTGGAAAATTCTGAGAGATGGGAATACCAGACCACCTGCCCTGTCTCCTGAGAAATCTGTATATAGGTTAAGAAGCAACAGTTAGAACCGGTCATAGAACTACAGACTGGTTTCAAATCAGGAAAGGAGTATGTCAAGGCTATATATTGTCATCATGATTATTTAACTTCTATGCAGAGTTTATCATGAGAAAGGCTGGGCTGGCTGAAGCACAAACTGGAATCAAGATTGCCAGGAGAAATACGAATAACCTCAGATATGCAGATGACACCATCCTTATGGCAGAAAGCAAAGAAGAACTAAAGAGCTTCTTGATGAAAGTGAAAGAGGAGAGTGAAAAAGTTGGCTTAAAACACAACATTCAAAAAACGAAAATCACGACATTGTCATCTGCCATCACTTCATGGCAAATAGATGGGGAAACAGTGGAAACAGTAAGAGACTTTATTTTTTTTTTTTTTTTGGCTTCAAAATCACTGAAAATGGTGACTGCAGCCATGAAATTAAAAGATGCTTGCTCTTTGGAAGAAAACCTATGACCAACCTAGACAGCATATTCAAAAGCAGAGACATTACTTTGCCAACAAAGGTCCGTCTAGTCAAAGCTATGGTTTTTCCAGTAGTCATATATGGTGTGAGAGTTGGACTATAAAGAAAGCTGAGTGCTGAAGAATTGATGCTTTTGAACTGTGGTGTTGGAGAAAACTCTTGAGAGTCGTTTGGACTGCCAACAAATCAAACCAGTCAACGCTAAAGGAAATCAGTCTTGAATATTCATTGGAAGGACTGATGCTGAAGCTGATGTTTTAATCCTTTGGCCACCCGATGCAAAGAACTGACTCATTTGAAAAGACTCTGATGCTGGTCAAGATTGAAGGCAGGAGGAGAAGTTGATGACAGAGGATGAGATGGTTGGAGAGTATCACCGACTCAATGGACATGAGTTCAAGCAAGCTCTGGGAGTTGGTGATGGACAGGGAAGCCTGGCGTGCTGCAGTCCATGGGGTCACAAAGAGTTGGGAATGACTGAGCAACTGAACTGAACTGATTTTATAATGGAATATAGCCAACTGACAATGTTGTGATAGTTTCAGGTAGACAGCAAAGGGACTCAACCCTATATATACATGTATCCATTCTCCCCCAGACTCCTCTCCCATCTGGGCTGCCACATTACATTGAGCCAATTCCCTGTGCTATAGAGTAGGACCTTGTTGCTTACCCATTTTAAATATCACAGTGTGTACATATACATCCCAAACTCCCTACCTAAAATTTTCAGTGTATGATTATTCTCAAAATATTAGCTTTGACTTTAAAAGAGCCTTAACCCAGTTACAGTAAGTAACCTTTCGACAAAAGCGAAGCCATTAGTTGCTCAGTCATGTCCGACTCTTTGTGTCTCTATGAAATATAGTCCGCCAGGCTTCTCTGTCCATGGAATTCTCCAGGCAAGAGTACTGGAGTAAGTAGCCATTCCTTTCTCCAGGGGATCTTCTCAACCCAGGGACTGAATTCAGCTCTTCCATATTGTGGGCAGATTCTCTATCGTCTGAGCCACCAGGGAAGCCCAGGCGAGCCTTAGCGTGGTCGAAACCACCCCCTCCTCTTATGATACAGTTCAGATTCCCCCCAGGCTCCTGGCTCCAGCTACTTCCTCACTGCCCACCTCCCCAGACTTGACCTTCCCATTTGTTTGCAGTTTAGATTGTCAACTCCAGCCCAATGTGGTTTTGTCTCTACAGAAGACCCTGTGAATACACTTTCCAACTCTCCCATGGGTAGGCCTATAGTTATTTTTTTTTTTTCCTCCCAGAGCCCTGGATGAGAGGAGATTTTTCTCTGCTTTTGGGTGGGTTTTTCTATCCCTCCTCATTATTAGGAAAGTGACCCTTCGAGAGTCAGGTGAAGATAAGACCGAATCAGTCTAACTTCCTATTTTGAGTTACGCTCAAAGCCCTTTTCTGTGTGAGCGGACACCTCTCCCAGTACTCTGCTTTGCATCTTTTGTCAAGAAGGATCATGCAACAGCCCATGGGTATTTGGGGTCCTGGAAAAGACTCCTCTGTTAATTAAATAAAGAGAAGGCAAACTTCTGTCATAAAATTTGAAGTTATGTGTGAGATATTAAAGGAAATTGATTACAATTTTCTGTAATTGACATGTTCACTGCAAACTATGGCTATTTTGAAATTGCCTGACAATATTATCATGCTAGCAGCAAGAATCACTGCAGATGGTGACTGCAGCCATGAAATTAAAAGACGCTCACTCCTTGGAAGAAAAGTTATGACCAACCTAGATAGTATATTCAAAAGCAGAGACATTACTTTGCTGACTAAGGTCCGTCTAGTCAAGGCTATGGTTTTTCCTGTAGTCATGTATGGATGTAAGAGTTGGACTGTGAAGAAGGCTGAGTGCCGAAGAATTGATGCTTTTGAACTGTGGTGTTGGAGAAGACTCTTGAGAGTCCCTTGGACTAC
>SJYX01014017.1:313303-355074 GCA_006410675.1 Oreotragus oreotragus | reverse complement strand
TGAACTGTGGTGTTGGAGAAGACTCTTGAGAGTCCCTTGGACTACAAGAAGATCCAACTAGTCCATTCTGAAGGAGATCAACCCTGGGATTTCTTTGGAGGGAATGATGCTAAAGCTCAAACTCCAGTATTTTGGCCACCTCATGCGAAGAGTGGACTCATTGGAAAAGACTCTGATGCTGGCAGGGATTGGGGGCAGAAGGAGAAGGGGTCGACCGAGGATGAGATGGCTGGATGGTATCACGGACTCGATGGACGTGAATCTCAGTGAACTCCGGGAGATGGTGATGAACAGGGAGGCCTGGCGTGCTGCGATTCATGGGGTCGCAAAGAGTCGGACATGACTGAGCGACTGAACTGAACTGAACTGAGCAGCAACTAAGAATGGATTTTCCTCTGTTCTGATTGAACATCTAGGTATCAAAAATTGTCATTGCTGTATGGACTTCCTTAGTGGTCCAGGGATTAAGATTTAGCCTTCCAGTTCCTGGGGTGTGGGTTCGAACCCCAGTCAGAGAGCTAAGATCCCACTTGCTTCACAGCCAAAAACTCAAAACATTAAACAGAAGCTATATTGCATGAGATAGGTGCAAAAGTAACCATGGTTTTGCCTTGTTGAACTTTGCCATTTGATATTGGAATATTTTCTTAAATAAGTATGGTTATACTTCAATGCACACATCTCACTTGGCCTTTTTTTTCTTTTTGGCCAATCACCTATTACTTGTAGCTTATTTTCTATTTATTTCAGACTATAAAAATGATGTTAGACAAAAAGCAAAGTCAAGCAATTTTCTTATTCAAATTCAAAATGGGTCAGAAAGCAGCAGAGATAATTCTCATCATCAAGAACACATTTGGCCCCAGAACTGCTAAGGAATAGACAGTGCAGCGGTGGCTCAAGGAGCTTTGCAAAAGAGAGGAGAGCCTGGAAGATGAGGAGCATAGCGACTGGCCGTCGGAAGTTGCTAATGACCAACGGAGAGGAAGAACTCAGCATCAACCATTCTATGGTCATTCAGCATTTGCAACAAACAGGAAAGGTGCAAAAGCTCATTAAGTGGGTGTCTCAAGAGCTGACCACAAATCAGAAAAATTGTCATTTTGAAGAGTCATCTTCTCTTATTCTACACAATGAACCATTTCTTGCTCGCAATGGGATGTGAGACAAAAGCTGGGATCTTACATGAGATCACGGTCAGTCTTTGGTGCTCTGCTGCCAGCCTGACCCGCTACAGCTTTCTGAATCCTGGGAAAACCATTACAGCTAAGGAGGATGCTCACCAAACGCATGAAATGCACCAAAAACTGCAACGCCTGCAGCCAGCATTGGGCAACAGAAAGGGCCCTGTTCTTTTCCACAACAACGCCCATCTGCACGTCACACAACAAATGCTTCAGAAGTCGAACACATTGGACAAGATGTTTTGCCTCATTCACCACATCCACCTGACCTCTTGCCAACCGACTACCAGCTCTTCAAAAATGGCTTCCACAACCAGCAGGAGGCAGAAAATGCTTTCCAAGAGGCTGTTGAATCCCAAAGCATGGATTGTTATGCTACAGGAATAAACCATCTTATTTCTCATTGGCAAAAATGTGTTGATTGTAATGGTTCCTATTTTGATTAATAAAGATGCATTTGAACCTAGTTATAATGATTTAAAATTCATGGTCTGAAGCCATGATTACATCTGTACCAACCTAATAACAAATTCAATGAAGACTTTAAAAATGGTCCACATCAAAAGAAAAAAAAAAAATCTTAAAGAAAAAGAAGTTATCATTACTACAAAACGCAGTTGCCATATGATCCAACAATCCCACTCCTGGACATATATCCAGACAAAACTGTAATTCAAAAGGTACATTCACCCCTATGTTTAGAGAAGCAGTATGTACAATGTCCAAGACCTAGGAGTAACCTAAATCCATCAACAGAGGAATGAATAAAAAAGATGCGATACATATAGACAGTGGGATATTACTCAGCCATAACACAGAATGAAAAACGCCATTTGCAGCAACGTGAGCAGACCTAGAGATGATCACACTAAGTCAGAAAGAAAAAGGCAAATACTGTATGTAATCACTTACACATGGAATCTAAAATATGACCCAATGAACTTATCTGTGAAATAGAAACAGACATAGGGAACAGATCTGTGGTTGCTGGAGACTGAGGGAAAGGAGGAGGATTTGTCCCAAGCGGATAACTGAATCATTAGAAACAAACAGAGGAAAAGACCAAAAGCTGGAACCGCAGGGACAAAGAACAAAGGAAAATCTGGTTTTAAGTTAGAAGAAAAATGCCGCAAATGAGAGGGACACTGATCTCCCTATTCTTTGTAAGTGAACACAGCACCCCCTTAAAAGTGGTCTTAATTCACAGAAAAGAGCTAACGTTGACAAAACTAGGTCCTCAGCTGCCTTAGCCTGTTTTGCTGGATTCCTCCCTCGGGCTCTCCTTGGAGTCCAGTGGCCCACACCTCAGGCCACTTTGGGAGCAGCAGCTGTGCTTGAAGCTCACTGTTGACACAACAGTGTGAGCTCGGAGCTGATTTCTCTAAGGACAGACAGAGCCGCCCCTTCCCAGAGCTGCAGAAGCCGCCTGACCTGGAGCCACTGCCATGACCAGCCAGTCGCAGGGGGTCCACCAGCTCCTCCAGGCAGAGAAGAGGGCCAAGGACAAGCTCGAGGAGGCCAAGAAGAGTAAGTCTCTTCCGTTCCATCTGATATGTCCGAGGCAAGAGGCACCGGTTCGATCCCTGGGACGGGAAGATCCCTGGGAGTAAGATACAGCAACTCACTCCAGTACTCTCGGCTGGAGAATCCCATGGTCAGAGGAGCCTGGTGGGCTCCAGTCCACGGGGTCGCAGAGAGTCAGACACAACTGAGCACGCGCCTTCTCTGTCACAAAATGGAATGAGGGGAGTGCAGCAGGGTGGGTGCACACAGATGTCGGGGGTGGGGGAGATGCCAGTGAAATCCTGGTCCCACCACGCTCCCTGGGAGAGGCTGGCCACTTCGCAGAAATACCCACCTGTCTGTGTCCCATCACTGTAGTGCGGATGAGCTTCTCGGCTCAGATCTTCAGGACCAATCACGAGCTAAGGGAGATGGTTAAGGGCACTGAAGTCACGGAGGCTTAAGCTTTGCCTCTGAGCTTCCTCCACGGCGCTACAGCTCAGAGTCTCAGTACTGTGCCATGGTTCTGAGATGGACAGCCGGGAACCCCCTGGCCGTCCCGGGGCCCAGTCCTTGGTTGGGGAACTAAGATCTCATGAGTTCTGGAGCATGGCCAAGAAGAAAAAAAAACAAGGACGACTTCCAGACTGAATCTACTTAATAGGGAGTGAATTTCCGCAAGTGACTTATCCTCTGTAAGCTTCGGTTTCTGTTCCTGTAAAATCGTGATGGTAGCAGCTCACAGCTCGTTCTCCTCCCTCTCTGGAGGGCTGTTCATTTCCAATGTCCAAAAATTTTCATTTGTTGTTTAGTCGCTTCAGTCATGTCTGACCCTGTGTGACCCCATGGACCGTAACCCGCCAGGCTCCCCTGTCCGTGGGATTCTCCAGGCAAGAACACTGCAGCGGGCTGCCGTTTCTCCCTCCAGGGGACCTCCCGACCCAGGGATCAAAGCTGCACTGGGTCTCTGGGGCTTTTGCTTCTCCTGCATTGTCAGGTGGAGTCTTTACTACTGAGACGTCTTTTAAAATATTTCCATTTAATTCTCATTTGCTAACGTTCTTGCTATTTAGTCATGCATCTACTTAATTAGATGTAGGATATCCTCATTAAACCTGTATCTCCTTCCTCTTCTCTTTGCTATTCACAACAACCCTATGAATTAGGTATTACTATTATTTCCATTTCACGTATGTGGAAACTGAGAGTCCATAATTTGCCATAATATTTTTTAAAAACTAGAAAAATTCATCCAGGTACCATGATCAAAGCATATCTTGTTTACTCCTCACACCAACCTATTTTGCAAAAAGGGGAACATGACCCTTAGAGAAATCATGCTGGTTGCCCAAGGTCGCACAGAGGATAAATTGTAGAGACAGACTTGGATAGGGTCTGAGTCCCTAGGCACAATCTGCACTGTACAAAATGTACTTGATTTTTATAATGAATGAACTAACATTGAAGATCTCTGACCCACTCAGGTTCCCTGAGCCAAGATCTCTTTTCCGCACTCCTTCATTTCCTATCACACAGCCACTTAATCTGTCACAGAAAGGATCACACGCCCTGTCCCTGCGGCAATTAGAATCTAAGCCCTGCAGATTAGGATAGTGTCTTAAAACCATTGTTTATCAGTTCAGTTCAGTTCAATCACTCAGTCGTGTCCAACTCTTTGCGACCCCATGAATCGCAGCACGCCAGGCCTCCCTGTCCATCGCCATCTCCTGGAGTTCACTCAGACTCACGTCCATCGAGTCGGCGATGCCATCCAGCCATCTCACCCTCTGTCATCACCTTTTCCTCCTGCCCCCAATCCCTCCCAGCATCAGAGTCTTTTTCAATGAGTCAACTCTTTGCATGAGGTGGCCAAAGTACTCGAGTTTCAGCTTCAGCATCATTCCTTCCAAAGAATACCCAGGGCTGATCTCCTTCAGAATGGATTGGTTGGATCTCCTTGCAATCCAAGAGGCTCTCAAGAGTCTTCTCCAACACCACGGTTCAAAAGCATCAATTTTTGGTGCTCAGCTTTCTTCACAGTCCAACTCTCACATCCATACATGACCACTGGAAAAACCATAGCCTTAACTAGACGGACCTTAGTCGGCAAAGTGATGTCTCTGCTTTTGAATATGCCGTCTAGGTTGGTCATAACTTTCCTTCCAAGGAGTGAGCGTCTTTTAATTTCATGGCTGCAGTCACCATCTGCAGTGATTTTGGAGCCCCCAAAAATAAAGTCTGACACTGTTTCCACTGTTGCCCCATCTATTTCCCATAAAGTGATGGGACCAGATGCCATGATCTTCGTTTTCTGTATGGTGGGTCCTGCTTCAATATTCTGAATGAAAGACAGACACAGGACACTGCAATGAGAGAGAGAGACAGAGATGGAGAGAGAGAGAGAGATGGAGAGAGAGAGAGATGGAGAGAGAGAGAGANAGGTTGGTCATAACTTTCCTTCCAAGGAGTGAGCGTCTTTTAATTTCATGGCTGCAGTCACCATCTGCAGTGATTTTGGAGCCCCCAAAAATAAAGTCTGACACTGTTTCCACTGTTGCCCCATCTATTTCCCATAAAGTGATGGGACCAGATGCCATGATCTTCGTTTTCTGTATGGTGGGTCCTGCTTCAATATTCTGAATGAAAGACAGACACAGGACACTGCAATGCGAGAGAGAGACAGAGATGGAGAGAGAGAGAGAGATGGAGAGAGAGAGAGATGGAGAGAGAGAGAGATGGAGAGAGAGAGAGACAGAGAGAGAGAGATAGACATGGAGAGAAAGAGAGAGTGGGAGGGAGACAGAGAGAGAGAGATGGAGAGAGAGGGAGGGAGGGAGACAGAGAGAGAGAGATGAAGAGAGGGAGGCAGGGTCAGGCACCCCTCAGTCCCCGGGGGTTTTCTACCGCAGGTAAAATCATTTTCCTTTCTTCAGATAAATTGGTTACCTGAGCACTCAGCCATGTGGGCACCAACAACAAAAAGAGAAAGAGCCCCGTGGAGAAGCTGGAAGAGGAAAGGAGGCTGAGAGTGAGTGAGGCCTGCCTGGCCCGCCTCTCCACCCGCCGCTGCTGCAGGAGCCCAGCCAGGACTGGCCTGCAGGTGCGTGGTTTGGGTGCCACACTTCCAATGCAGGGGGCGTGGGTTCCATCCTTGGTCAAGGAACTAAAAATAAAATGCTTTAAAAAAATTTTTAATTAAAAATAAAATTTTAAAATACATGGCCAAGGATAGCAAAATGGTATAAATGCAGAGCAACTGTATAGAAAACAAAGTCACCCAGGACCTGCTGGCTGAAACAGTGTAGAAAATCTGTTTAGATTTCTTTACCACATTTAAACCTTCCAGAACAGAAGACGAGCTTATTTAAGACTTAATAATTATGTTACCTTTGCTTTCCCTTTTGGAAGAAACAAAACAATAATAAAATACACAAACAATATTATCAATAAACAATAAGGTCCTACTGTGTAGCACAGAAAACTATATTCAGTACCCTATAATAAACTATAATGGGAAAGAATATTTTTAAAAAGAATGTATATGTGTGTATAACAGAATCACTTTCCTATACAGCAGAAATCAATACAACATTGTAACTCAACTATATTTCAATTTTTTNCTGGAGGAGGATCCCACCCCAGTATCCTTGCCCGGAAAAATCCACGGACAGAGGATCCTGGCGGGCTTACGGTCCACAAGATCCGGAGTGACTTCACAGGTACGCACTACCCTGTAAAATAAACCCTTGACAAAAACCATCAACAAAAGCTTAAGAGGCGTTACCAGAGAAAAAGAAATATGCTGTTAGATGGGCAAAAGGATAAAGGTCTGAAACGAAAATAGGCAACAGATCTGGGGGAAAATTAATTTTCATACAGTTCAGGATTTCTTCGAAGTTTTCAAGCTCACGAAGCATGAGTATCTGAAGGCGGTGGGTGGCGAGTGGCCAGCAGAGATGCCTGTTTCTCTGTAACCCCAGACTTCCTCTGGCTGTCAAGCAAAGTCAGGGGCTTACCTAATGACCTCCACAGCTCCTGTCTCTTATACACATCTAGATGTGTATAAGAGACAAAGTGATGTCTCCGCTTTTGAATATGCCGTCTAGGTTGGTCATAACTTTCCTTCCAAGGAGTGAGCGTCTTTTAATTTCATGGCTGCAGTCACCATCTGCAGTGATTTTGGAGCCCCCAAAAATAAAGTCTGACACTGTTTCCACTGTTGCCCCATCTATTTCCCATAAAGTGATGGGACCAGATGCCATGATCTTCGTTTTCTGTATGGTGGGTCCTGCTTCAATATTCTGAATGAAAGACAGACACAGGACACTGCAATGAGAGAGAGAGACAGAGATGGAGAGAGAGAGAGAGATGGAGAGAGAGAGAGATGGAGAGAGAGAGAGAGGGACACAGAGAGAGAGAGATAGACATGGAGAGAAAGAGAGAGTGGGAGGGAGACAGAGAGAGAGAGATGGAGAGAGAGGGAGGGAGGGAGACAGAGAGAGAGAGATGAAGAGAGGGAGGCAGGGTCAGGCACCCCTCAGTCCCCGGGGGTTTTCTACCGCAGGTAAAATCATTTTCCTTTCTTCAGATAAATTGGTTACCTGAGCACTCAGCCATGTGGGCACCAACAACAAAAAGAGAAAGAGCCCCGTGGAGAAGCTGGAAGAGGAAAGGAGGCTGAGAGTGAGTGAGGCCTGCCTGGCCCGCCTCTCCACCCGCCGCTGCTGCAGGAGCCCAGCCAGGACTGGCCTGCAGGTGCGTGGTTTGGGTGCCACACTTCCAATGCAGGGGGCGTGGGTTCCATCCTTGGTCAAGGAACTAAAAATAAAATGCTTTAAAAAAATTTTTAATTAAAAATAAAATTTTAAAATACATGGCCAAGGATAGCAAAATGGTATAAATGCAGAGCAACTGTATAGAAAACAAAGTCACCCAGGACCTGCTGGCTGAAACAGTGTAGAAAATCTGTTTAGATTTCTTTACCACATTTAAACCTTCCAGAACAGAAGACGAGCTTATTTAAGACTTAATAATTATGTTACCTTTGCTTTCCCTTTTGGAAGAAACAAAACAATAATAAAATACACAAACAATATTATCAATAAACAATAAGGTCCTACTGTGTAGCACAGAAAACTGTATTCAGTACCCTATAATAAACTATAATGGGAAAGAATATTTTTAAAAAGAATGTATATGTGTGTATAACTGAATCACTTTCCTATACAGCAGAAATCAATACAACATTGTAACTCAACTATATTTCAATTTTTTTAAAATGACAAATCAAAAAATAAAATGAAAAAGACTATCATCATAGGATCCAGATGTTTTTCACCAATTATTTCTCATTTTTCAATGTCGTTAGAGAAGCCCAAGGAGTCATGCCAGTTGTTTGGAGGTGGGAACCACTCTACAGGGTCTAACCTCGGATTTCAGAATAAAGAGAAAAGCCAAACCTCTGTTCCTTTCCTCTAGTAAACATGCTGCCTTTGGGCAATCATCCCTCAGAAGTCAGNGTTAGAGAAGCCCAAGGAGTCATGCCAGTTGTTTGGAGGTGGGAACCACTCTACAGGGTCTAACCTCGGATTTCAGAATAAAGATAAAAGCCAAACCTCTGTTCCTTTCCTCTAGTAAACATGCTGCCTTTGGGCAATCATCCCTCAGAAGTCAGTACTGGAAAATCCATACCGTATTTTTCTTATGCAAAATGTTGATTTTGTTCACCAGTCACTTAAAGTATTTGTGTACTTTTTTTCTCTTAGTCTTTGTTCAGAAATAGTCAAGCAAATATCAGTCAGTAATAGTAAATACTCCGACCTTAAAAACCATTTTGGAAAATATGTTTGTGAATGTTATTTCAACCAATAACCTCTGCACTCTGCACACACACAGTTTTTTCTCATTTACTTATTTTGTGATTGAAGGATAAACGCTTTGCAGAATTTTGTTGTTTTCTGTCAAACCTCAGCATGAATCAGCCACAGGTGTACGCAATCTCCCCTCCCTTTGAACCTCCCTCCCGTCTCCCTCCCCACCCCACCCCTCTCGGCTGGTACAGAGGCCCTGTCTGAGCACTCAGTTTTCTAAGCAAATATTTGCTTGTTTGTTTGGCTGGAGCAGGGGTTGACCCTGGCACATGGGACCTCCCACGTTCGTGGCAGCACACGGCTGTAGCGCCCTGACCAGGGATCGAAGCTGGGCCCCTGAATTGAGAGCACAGAGTCTCAGCGCCTGGACGACCAGGGAAGTCCCTGCCCCCAACTTTATACATGGTGCCTGTCAAAAAGCGTGGGCCCCGAGGACCGTTTTCACTGGATAAGCCCGGTTTTCTTGCTCAGCTATAACTGAGCATCGTACTCCCTTCACAGGCAGGCCAAGGTATCCTGGGTAGCTTCCCTTGTATTTCACTGTTCTTTTCTTTCATTCATTTATTTATTCAGTTCAATTGCATCTTTGATCAGAATTAGAATAAAAATTCAAGGTACTATTGTCAACAGGAGGAATAAGAACTTGTGTCTTTGGAAATACGATATTTTACTTTAAGCTTGATGTTTTATAAGAGCACTATTTATCTCACTTATACGCATTGCAGACTTGACATGGAGACACCTGTAAGGATGGTAACCAGACAGTGTGGGCTGAGCCTTGGGCTGGCGGGATGGTGCTGGGCAGGTCCATGTTCCATGAAGTCCGACTGAATTACGCTTTGCGAGTATGTGATTGCTCAGTCTTGTCTGACTCTTAGAGATCCTGTGGACTGTCGCCCACCAGGCTCCTCTGTCCATGGGATGCTCCAGACAAGAATACTGGAGTGGGCTGTGATGCCCTCCTCCAGAGGAATGATACTTTTGCAAAATAAATAATTTAAATATTTCTACTTCTTACTTAGATAACACATCAGTGAGTACAATAAGATAGACTTGTTCGGATGTCTTGCCATGATTTTTTTTTTTTTGTAATTGCTTATTTGTTTTCCCCGTATACAGATATTCCAAATTTATTTCAACAAGCATCTTGACTTATTCATTTTTTTCATGATGCAAGTGAGTGTTCTGATTCAGGGAGACATGAGTTCTACTTAACTAATAAAAAATGTGAAAGTAGAAATTCCTGGCCCTGTTTGGCCTGTTTTGTAAGCTTGTAAATTCTTCCTTTTACTTTATAGACTAATGGGGCATTTGCAGGTATATTGGACTTTGATATCTTCGAGTGGGTCCCGTTAAAATAATAACCATACAACATTTTCATCTATTAAAAACATTTGGTTATATTCAACCTAGGATCTACATAAGACTACATATAATGTAAATATATATATGTATATATTTTAACAAGGAAAGAACAAGTAAAAGGAAAAGTAAAGGAATTACAAGCGGGCAGAAGAACGCGAGGCGACGTGAGGAGCAGCAGAGAAACAGCGCTCTAGCAGTCAAGGCCCCGGTAGAGAAATGCTGCTTTGCTTTCCGGGTTATTTACTACTGTTTGTGGTAGGTGAGCAGAATGAGGGTGTTCTTTGGACCAGCAAGGTTATATCATAATATTAACAACCTTCTCAAAACCAGGAGAGATTTTTTTCCCCCTCTCCTTTCTTATTTTCTAGGTTTTGTTTTTGATATGAGTCCTTTTTAAGTCTTTGCTGAGTTCGTTACAATATGATTTCTGTTGGGTTTTTTGGGGGGGGACGGGCTGCCGCACGAGGCATGTGAGATCTGAGCACCCCAACTAGGGATCGAACCTGCATCCCCTGCATTGGAAGGCACAGTCCTAACCAGTGGACCACCAGGGAAGTCTCTCCCTCTCCTTTTAAGGATGCCAGTCCTCAGATAGAGGGCCCATCTTAATCCAGCATGACCTCATCTCAACTTGATTACATCTACAAAACCCTTCTTTCCAAGAGAGGTCACATTCGCAGGTACCAAATGTAAACAGACTTTCGAGATGTGTAAACACAATCGAACATCTGCTGGTTGTCAGATTCACTTGATAGCCCTGTGTCCTTCTATTCTTTGTCTGTTTTTGTATGCCTTGAACTTCTGTATGCCTTGAATCTACATTTTAAAAATCCCCTTTGCTCCAGAAACTCTAATCAGAACCTTGTCCCTCCAGCTCCGCCAAAGTTCCCTCTTGTCAAGACCAGCAAAGTTGCTAAACCCAACTAATGAACAGTCTCAGTCACAACTGAATTCTTCTTTCGTCTCTGAAGCCCTGCCTTTACTGGCCTCTGCAATCCTGCTCTCAGGCTCAAATCTCTGTCATTTTGCCAGTCTCTAGAGTGGGGGCCCTACCTGGGATGTGTCCTCTTATGTATCCACAGACGCTTCCTAAGAGATTGCATCTAATTCTGTGACTTTAAACCTTGGCTCTGTGCTGACAATTCTCAAACTTTACGTCTTCAGCTTGGCCTGTTTCCCTGATCTCCAGATTTATATAAACATCCGTCTTCTCCCGATCTCTGCTAAATGTTTACTGGGCATCACAGTTAAAATGCCCTCTTGACTTTGCCCCAGAATAAAATGCTGGAGCCAGCACGGGCTCANGTGCTGACAGTTCTCAAACTTTACGTCTTCAGCTTGGCCTGTTTCCCTGATCTCCAGATTTATATAAACATCCGTCTTCTCCCGATCTCCACTAAATGTTTACTGGGCATCACAGTTAAAATGCCCTCTTGACTTTGCCCCAGAATAAAATGCTGGAGCCAGCACGGGCTCACGTGCCCCTCTCATTTATCCCTCAACTCTCTGCAAAGGGTATGTAAGTCCTTGCTCATTAATTCCACGGCTGCTTTGCTATTTGCGCTCATCATAAACATTTGTCTGAACGATTGCAGGAAGTTTCAGACCCATCTTCCTGCTTCTCCCTTGCCCCTACAATCTGTTTTCGTCACACCAGCTAAAGGAATTCATGCGACCCAGAAGTAAACGCCACATCTTGGCTAAAAACCCTTCACGGCTTTAGCTTCCTTGCTCATTAATTCCACGGCTGCTTTGCTATTTGCGCTCATCATAAACATTTGTCTGAACGATTGCAGTAAGTTTCAGACCCATCTTCCTGCTTCTCCCTTGCCCCTACAATCTGTTTTCGTCACACCAGCTAAAGGAATTCATGCGACCCAGAAGTAAACGCCACATCTTGGCTAAAAACCCTTCACGGCTTTAGCATCTCAAGGTCCCACATCTTTACCCTCCTCGTGAGCTCTCTGTGCCCTGGCTTCTGCTGCCTCTCTGGTGTCATCTAACACTCAGCCATTCTGCTCTCTCTGACCTGGGACCCACCATGAGGATGCCTTCACTGTTCCTTCAACAGGTCAAGTAGCCTTCCCGCTCAGGGGCTTCGTGCCTGCCGTTCCCTCTGCCTGGAATGCTCTCCCCGTTCAGGTGTTTGCCTGGCCAGTAATATTTCTTGAGGTTCCTGCTCATGTATCTCATCCTCCGAGAGGCTTGCCCTGTCTGTTAGCGCCCGCCCCTCTCTCTGACCCTTAGGCGCCTCTGTTCTCCTGCCTGGCACTCATCATCGTTGCTGTATTGTATCCCCACTGTCTCTTTTCTATTTCTGCCTCCCCCTATTACATTACACAGATCTGCTTGTGGCTTTCGCAGCTGTATCAACAAGACCCAGAAGAGTGGGCGACGTAGTAGACAGACAGTAGTGCTGGTGGGCTAAATGTCTTTTATTTCCACTCCAGGGAACGTGTGCTGGCCACCTTGTTGGTTTGAGGATTTTTTTTTTTCATTTTTATTTTATATTGGAGTATAGTTGATTCACAACGCTGTGCTAGCTTCAGGTATATAGCAAAGCGATTCAAGTATACCTATACAAGCATCCATTCTTTTCCAAATTTGTTTCCCATTTAGATTATTACAGAATACTTTTTAACTTTTTACTTTTCAACTGGGGTATAGCAAATTAACAACACGATAGCTGCCAAGTGAACAGTGAAGAGACTCAGCCATCCCTATGCATGTGTCCATTCTCCCCGAACTCCCGCCCACGCAGGCTGCCACATGACACTGAGCAGGGTTCCCTGCAGGACCTCGTTGGTATCATTTCAAATAGAGCAGTGCAGACATGTCCAGCCCCGCTCCCAGTCTCTTCCTCCCGCCCTTTGCTCCTGGTAACCCTAAACTAGCTCGCTAAGTCTGTGAGTGCTCCTGTCTGGTACATAAGTTCACTAGTATCATTTTTTCAGATTCTGCATTTATGCGCTATCTTCGGCTGTTTGTCTTTTTGAAGGTGGTGTAATTTTAAAATTGGGAAACCTCCTGCGCAGAGACCTCAGCAAGAGGTTAACAGGAGCGGATCTGAGGCGTTCATTTTGCTTCTCCTCCAATGAGAGCCAAGGCTCCCTGCTTCTTGCCCTGGATGCAGTCGGGCGGAACATACACCGCAGGCCCTCCAGGCAGCAGCTGCCCAGTCCTTCCAGAAAACTGCTGTGCAAGCAGCCATCTCCCCGCGGCTCTCCTCTTTAATTGAATGAGAACCAGCAGGTGACCGGTGCCACGCGGGGGCATCAGACACACTCTCGGCTTGTCGCTGTGGGATGGAGCTAGTGTGCGGCCTCCTAAGTGGAGTCCTGGATGCTTCTGAGGGCAGGGCACTTGGAGAGCTTCTTGCTGGCATTATTTCTATGTGCTAGAGTCATGACTCTGAGACCAGTATTTTTACCTAAGATGCAGTTAAGATGGAGAGTCATGACGTGCTCTATCGGATAAAACCAGATCCTGCAATCCATCATTATGTATCCTACAATCTATCCTAAGAAAATGTTGCTACATCTTAAGTACATTTTTCTCCTAATGTCAGTCATGAGCAGTGATAAGAAAGTGGGCTGGGGATCCCAGAAGAGCGTACCTTGCCCACATATCATCTACTTGTTCTATGGATGATCCATGTCCAATTCCCACCAAGTGGCTAGAACTATAGAGAATTGAAAAAGTCTGTAGATGCAAAATGGGGAGGAGTGTTAATTAAGTAGGAAAAAGGTGAGCATTGGTGTGAATGTTCCACTAAGTTTCAAGCCTTAGAAGAGCAGTCACGTTCACGAGGCCTTGGCTTTTGCAGAGAATTTAGAGGAAAGTGTCTGTTCTGAAGGAGGTATGCTCTGTCCCACTCAAGTGAAATAGTCAAACACATTTCAGTTTATAACTCAGAGACTCTCTTTATTCCATCGGTATACAGTGACTACCAAAGCAGCTTGTATATCATGGGAAGAGAAATTTACAAACCATTTACACTCAAATATACCAAAGGTACACAAAGCCAAGTAAAGGATGATGAGAGATGAGAGTTTACATTAACATTTTCTTTTAATAAAACACTTGAAAAATAAACTAACATAAAAATTCTTTTATGCTTCTTAATGAGAACATGCTTATTAACGTACTTCTGTTGAGGTATCATTGACTTACAATGCTGTGTTGGTTTCAGGATATACATGTATGTGTATACATACATATACAATCACATATATGTATACACAGGTGTACACATGGGTTTCCCTGGTGGCTCAGGCGGTAAAGAATCCGCCTGCAGTGCAGGAGACCTGGGCTCGATCCCTGGGTTGGGAAGATGCCCTGGAGAAGGGAAAGGCTACCCACTCCAGTATTCTGGCCTGGAGAATTCCTTGGGCTATATAGTCCATGGGGTCGAAAAGAATCGGACATGACTGAGCAACTTTGACAAACAATCAAAATATATACACACACATATGTATCTGTGTGAACACAGAGCTATATACATAGATCTATTCTTTTTCAGATGATTTTCCCTGATATGTTATTAGAAAATTTGAATATAGTTTCTTATGCTATACAGCCCTTGTTGTTTATATTAACATATTTGCATATGTTGCTGTTGTTCAGTTCTGAACTTGTGTCTGACTCTGCTGCCCCGTGGACTGTAGCCCGCCAGGCTCTGCTGTCCATGGGATTCTCCAGGCAAGAATACGGAGTGGGCTGCCATTTCCTTCTCCAGGGGAATCTTCCCCACCCAGAGATCAAACCCAGGTCTCCTGCATTGCAGGTGGACTCTTCACCGCTGAGCCTCCTGGGAAGCCCAGATCTATGTTTAGTGGTGCATGTGTGTTAGTCCCAAACTCCTAACTGATCCCTCTCCCCCACTGGCCCCTTTGCTTTCTATGTCTGAGAAAACGCTTATTTAGTTCAAAGTCCACACCATAGAGGGCTTCCTGGGTGGCGCTAGTGGTAAAGAACCAGCCAGTGCAGGAGGTGTGAGAGGCACAGGCTCCTTCCCTGGGCACGGAAGATCCCCTGGAGGAGGATCCCACCCCAGTATCCTTGCCCGGAAAAATCCACGGACAGAGGATCCTGGCGGGCTTACGGTCCACAAGATCCGGAGTGACTTCACAGGTACGCACTACCCTGTAAAATAAACCCTTGACAAAAACCATCAACAAAAGCTTAAGAGGCGTTACCAGAGAAAAAGAAATATGCTGTTAGATGGGCAAAAGGATAAAGGTATGAAACGAAAATAGGCAACAGATTTGGGGGAAAATTAATTTTCATACAGTTCAGGATTTCTTCGAAGTTTTAAAGCTCACGAAGCATGAGTATCTGAAGGCGGTGGGTGGCGAGTGACCAGCAGAGATACCTGTTTCTCTGTAACCCCCAGACTTCCTCTGGCTGTCAAGCAAAGTCAGGGGCTTACCTAATGATCTCCACAGCTCCGTGCTTGTCTGAAACTTTGATCTTCGTTGCTGTCTGCTGGCTTAAGGCTTACACCTTTGCTCTTAATAAAAGAAAAGAGAGCTACTTAACTAAATCTGCTCACCATTAAAAACAATTGGTTTTACAATCACTTTCAAGTCCCCCTCAGAGAAAGCTGCTACAAAAAATATCTACTTTGATGTGTTGTGGGGCTTAATCAGACTTTCTAAAGTCAACAAACGGGAAGAGAAAAATCCAATAAAATACTTATTAAAAAATTGTGAGTCGGTTTGATAGAGTCTGAGTAGCGTGTTTGTGCACTTGGAGATCTGCCAGGATTAAATAGAACCCAGTTGTTAAGGACCGAAGGATTCCTGTCAGCTAATCAGGACAGAAAATCTGACCAAATAACGTCTGCTTGAGTCATTGACAAGTAAAATCTGTTCCCTGGCTGGCACTACTGTGAGTAAATGGGCGGGTATTTACTGAAACATGGACCTGTGAAAGAACGTTGTCATGTCCATGCTCTAAAGAATCCAGTTGAAAAAACTCAGGGATTTTTCAATATCTATCTTTTTTTTTTTAACAAAGGGTGTCATCTTAGAAAGAAAAAAATAAAAGCTTAAAGAAAATGTAAGCCCACATCCACATTTTTAAAAGTCAAGTGGAAAATTCCAGATGTGTTGAAAAGAAATGTCACTCCTTTTGCGCCCCTGTTAATTTTCAGGAAAAGTCAGGCGACTGCGCCAAGCCAAGGAGGAAGTGCTGGCAGAAACTGATCAGTACAGAATGCAGCGAGATGAGGAATTTCGACAGAAACAGGCGAAGGTGAGTAAGAGAGTCAGCACCGGGGGTTTTGCAGCAGAGACTCTAGGGCATGAGTATACTCATTAATAGTAAGGTATTGATCCTCCGAAGCGTCACGCACAACGTGGTTGTCATTTAGTCGCTAAGCCTTGTCTGACTGTTTTGCCGCGCTATGGACTGTAGCCCTGCAGGCTCCTCTGTGCATGGGATTTCCCAGGCAAGAATCCTGGAGCGGGTGGCCATTTCCTCCTCCAGGGGATCTTCCCCACCCAGGGATCAAACCTGCGTCTCCTGCATTGGCAAGTGGGCTTGTCACTGCTGAGCCACCAGGGAAGTCCATCATGATACCAGGAGAGAAAAATACAGGGGACGCAGCAAATAGGGTTCAACCAAGGCTAAACATGGGGCCTCCCTGGTGGCTCAGCTGGTAAAGAATCTGCCTGCAATGTGGGAGACCTGGGTTAGAAAGATCCCCTGGGAAAGAGAAAGGCCACCCACTCCAGTATTCTGGCCTGGAGAATCCCATGGACATGGAATGAGTCGCAAAGAGTTGGACACAACTGATTAACTTTCACTTCACTTCAAGGCTGAATATCAAATAAAATCACCTTTTTTTAAAAAAAAAAGATTTTTTTATATGGATGGACCATTTTAAAAGTCTTTATTGAATTTGTTACAATATTACTTCTGTTTGATGTTTTGGGCTTTTGGCCCTGAGGCATGTAGGATCTTAGCTCCCCAACTAGGGATCAAACCCAAACCCCCTGCATTGGAAGGCAGAATCCTAATCACTTGATCTCCAGGAAAGTCCCTCAAACAAATGTTACAAAATTCCTGATTTTACATTTTCACTTCCTGAGGCATTTTGATTTGTCAGAGAAAGTATCAATCAGTAGTTATTATCTAACACAGTATAGGTTAAAAATCATGTTCTCAAATACACAAGTGAATGGAATTGGTTAAAGTATCATTCTTGCTATAGAGTATCGACTAATACATTTAAATAAGAAAAAAACTCAGAGAACATTTCTTTTTCTTGCTGCTATTAGCATTTCCTAGTAGAATCAATAAAAAGTGCTGCACAGTGTTTACAATGAGCTTGCTAGGCCAAATTTCCTTTGGTGAACTCAAGATTTACAAATGATCCATGTAGCTATTGCTGTAAATTGCTGAAAAGTCTTCTGGGTTTTCCTTATGATTTCCTTTTCAATTGGCTGACTTCATTCAACAAATCTTTTATTAAACAATTAGAAATGCTTTTTCTTACACTAATATTTTTTAAATATCTGCAGTTTACAGTAAAAAAATATATAAGTGCATGAATTTTTCTGAGACAACTGCAGCACAGACTAAAAGAAACGATTAAGTTCCATGTGCCATAACTAAAGTTTGTATGTTTTCTTTTTGCCTCAGCAAAATCATAAATAAAGCTCTGCGTAGAAGCTGGACATTGCAAGATAAACTACAAGCAGTTTGTAAATCTCTCTGTTTACAACTTTGATTTTAGTGGCAGTTGGTACAGAACTCATGTGGGATCAGGTACATTAGATCCTACAGTAGGAAAAACTTTTCCAAGGGGCTATTTCTTAAAATAAAATGTCCTTTCTAGAATAAAGTGGGCAACTTAGCAAAAGCAACTCCTTCTTATCAATATTTGGAAAAAGAACTCGTAAGATTCCAAGAACACACATGCATATATGCCGTCCAGTACTGGCCCCTGGGAATCTTCCCAACGTCAGCTCTGAAAATGGCATGCACTTACTTTTTACTCTGAACTGCAGATATTCGTCAAATGCTAGGGTAGGAAACAGCATTGCTTTATATTTTCACGAAGGATTTATGGAGTGAAGCCAGCTAGTTGAAAAGGAAGTCATAGGGAAAAACCAGAAGGCTTGTTAGCAATAGACAACAATATCTCCTTTGGCCATTTGGAGCTTTTTTTGTCTCTGCTTGCCCTGTTCTAGACATATGTCTCCTCATTTTTCCCCAGAAGAACTAAGCAGGCAGCTGCCACCGGGCCTTTGCATATGCTATGCCCACTCTGTGGTTCTTCTTTAACACACATTCACCTCTCCGTGATCTCTGTTTAGCTCTTCTTACTGACCACCGTGTCTAAAATAATGTCTCTGGTAAAAAAAAAAAAAAAAAAAATCCATTATAGCCAGAGCATTTATCACTACTGGATATATTATATATTAAAAAAATTATTTTTGTTATTGTTTATCTTTTCTTCTGGACTGTGAGTGCCAAAGTGATGATTTTTTGCTTTGGTCTCTGTTGCTTTTGATATTGGAGTAGCGTCTGCTCCTCCATGAGTATCTAGTAAGGATTCACTGTATCAATAAATAGCTAAGCATCTCTTCCATGGGCAACTTTCTCTTTTTGAGTTCTGTCATGTGTCTGTATATGCTCAGCCACATCTGACTCTCTTCGGCTTCATGAACCGTGGCCCACCAGGCTCCTCTGTCAATGGAACGTTCTCAGCAAGAATACTGCAGTGGGTTACCATTTCCCTCTCCAAGGGATCTTCCTGACCTGGAGATTGAATCTGCACCTCCTGCATTGGCTGGCAGATTCTTTACCTCTGTGCCACCTGGGAAACCCATGACATATTAGGACCCCTCCCCCAGAAAAAAAAAAAATAACCATTCTGGATACCAATCAGCTTTTCTGATCCTGTGTGGGACATTTCTAACATACTTGTTACTATTTTTTTAAGTAATTACAAAACTGACCATCATTTTGGAAAGTAACTGGGTTTACTCCCCTGAAATATTATTTCTCCAGAGGAATCTCCTACGGTGTAAATCTGGCACAGGATATTTACTCTCTGCATCAGAGACTCATTAAAACTCCTCATAGCTCTCATAATTAGAGCTCTAAGCCAATTTTACAGCTAGTTGATCAAAAGCTCACATAGAAAGGTCAGCACGTTTATATCTCTGTCACCTCAAGTATATTGGAAACCACAAGCACGGATCTTCTCTCCTGGCATGACCGCCGTATGTCAGAGAGCTAGTCCACTAAAGCTCATCATTATTAACCCAGGGCACGTAGGAGGTCTGGGAGGAGACCCAAGAAACCAGCTCTCTGCCTGCCGCTGGGGTTGCACCTTGCTGCTCCTTTTGGGGGTTGCTTTTTAGCTCTTGTTAATGTATTTTCCAATTCCCCTGACTCAGCAAGAGAAACAAGTACCCCAGTGTGGGCTGTATATCAATGAATACTACTCTTGCCTGGAAAATCCCATGAATGGAGGAGCCTGGTGGGCTGCAGTCTGCGGGGTCGCTGAGTCGGACACGACTGAGAGACTTCACTTTCCCTTTTCACTTTCATGCATTGGAGAAGGCAATGGCAACCCACTCCAGTGTTCTTGCCTGGAGAATCCCAGGGACGGGGGAGTCTGGTGGGCTGCCATCTATGGGGTCGCACAGAGTCGGACACGACTGAAGTGACTTAGCAGCAGCAGCAGCTATTTTCTTATTCCTTGTTTGACTTTACCGCTTGCTAAAATTTCATACCACTCAGCAAGGAAAAGGACCCAACTAGTAAAACATGCAACAGCCTGGATCATTCTAGAAAGATGCTACACTGAGTGAGAGAAGGGAAGACGAAAGTCACTCGGTCGTGTCCGTCTCTCTGTGATCCCGTGGACTGTAGCCCACCAGGCTCCTCTCCTCTCCAGGCCAGAATGTTGAGTGGGCAGCCGTTCCTGTCTCCAGGAGATCTTCCCAAGCCAGGGACTGAACCCAGGTCTCCTGCATTGCAGGTGGATTCTTTACTATCTGAGCCACTAGGGAAGCCCCCTGAGCCACAAGGGAGTGAGAGAAGGCCACCATTTATCCTGTATGATCCATTTATAGGGACACAAAATATATACTCTTTTCCCTTTATACGGTATCCTCAAAAGACAAATCTCTAGTGATACAGTTACTTCAGCCATCTTGTAGGACCTTGGAAAAGTTCTACAAAATAGCATTTTCTGATGAGGAAAACAGTAGATTGTTACCATGGAAATATTAAATACTGTTAATGCCAATAAAAGGTGGACTGACCGTGCATCTAAACAAAAGACCTAAAAATGAGTGCCCTGGTCTTTGGTATCTCTAATTTTCTTGAAGAGATCTCTAGTCTTTCCCATTCTGTTCTTTTCCTGTATTTCTTTGCATTGATCACTGAAGAAGGCTTTCTTATCTCTTCTTGCTATTCTTTGGAACTCTGCCTTCAGATGCTTATATCTTTCCTTTTCTCCTTTGCTTTTCGCCTCTCTTCTTTTCACAGCTATTTGAATATTATACCTTTAATATTCCTAAATTCACATCATGAAAGTATTTTTGTTTCCCTGAAGCAGCTACAGATTGAGAATGCAAAACTATGGGTGGGAACCAAACCTCTGTTAGCCTCAAACTGAAACACAACTTACAAAGAAATGTATTTAACGTTGAAAGATTTCACCAGCACTGTTGGTCATTAAATTGTAAAGCTATACACATCAGTCTCAACACTGAAGGTTTGCAAATTCACATGGAGAAGTCCTTCAGTGGTAGCCTCTGACCCAATGCACTGCTACTTATCACATCGTTACCCACTTCTCTTTTATTTAGTGTCCCAACCATCCAAACAGCAGGCTTTGGCCGACAAGAGTGATAGAGTACAGGTGATAAGTCCTCTCTAACACCTGGTGATCCACTCACTGTCTCCTGTTCAGCCTACATATTGAGCATCCACTATGTTCCTGACAGTGTTTGAGGCACTTTAACTCATCAGTGGCTGAGATAACCCTTACCCCGGTCCTTGCAGAGCTTGCATTCTTTCATGTAACTCCTGTGTGACTTAAATCAGCACTGTCTTCAGATACAAATGAAATTCTTCCCAAGGAAGACCATTTAAAATGGTATATGGGAACTTCCCGGTTGCCCAGTGGTTGAGGCTTCACCTTCCAATGCAGGGGGATCAGGTACAATCTCTGGTTGGGGATCTAAGATCCCACATGCCTCACGGCAAAAAAAATTAAAACAGAAGCAATACTGTAATAAGTCAATAAAGACTTTTAAAATTGTCCACATTAAATCCATGTTGATGTATGGCAGAAACCATCACAATACTGTAAAGTAATTATTCTCCAATTAAAAATAAATTTTAAAAAACTATAAAAAATCTTTTTAAAAATAAAATAAAGTGGTCTGTATGAGTCAAGGTATCATATTGTCCAGGAAATACTGCAGAAACTCAAATTATTGTGGATCAAATAAACTTAGAAATAATATGCTTATTTATACAGGATGAAATACAAGAGTCTGGGTTATTAAAGGGGTATTCCAACATTTCTGAACATTTAAGATGCATTATATACATTTTAAAGTGCAAGCAACACAGTGATAAATCATAATGATTATTACTAATATTACTGTCCATCCTAAAGGAAATCAGTCCTGGGTGTTCATTGGAAGGACTAATGTTGAAACTGAAACTCCAAGTTTTTGGCCACCTGATGAGAAGAGCTGACTCATTTGAAAAGACCTTGACGTTGGGAAAGATTGGGGCAGGAGGAGAAGGGGACGACAGAGGATGAGATGGTGGGATGGCATCACCGGCTCAATGGACATGGGTTTGGGTGAACTCTGGGAGTTGGTGATGGACAGGGAGGCCTGGCGTGCTGCGGTTCATGGGGTCGCAAAGAGCCGGACATGACTGAGCGACTGAACTGACTGACGGATTACTTGCTCAGTGCTAAGCTTCTGTGCTCAACACCACCTTCATAATAAACATCTTCAGGGAACTATGCTGCTGTCTTAAGCCAGCACATCAGGAACACACCTAATGCTGGTGGCTGCGACCTGTCGTCCTGCACCTACGTTGTCAAAGAAGGTCATTCTCATGTGGCTACCAAGCACTTGAGGTGCAGCTCGTCCAGATGAAGATCCTCTATAAATGAAACACACACCAGGTGACAGGAACTTGCTCTTCGATCACTCAATCGTGTCCGACCCTCTGCGACCTCATGGACTGCAGCGCCTCAGTCTTCCCTGCCCTTCACTGCCTCCCAAAGTTTGCTGAAACTTGGGGCCATTGAGTCAGTGATGCCATCTCTCTCATCCTCTGTCATCCCATCTCCTCCTGCCTTTAATCTTTCCGGGCATCAGGGTCTTTTCCAGTGAGTCAGCTCTTCACATCAGGTGGCCAAAGGATTGGAGCTGCAGCTTCAGCATCAGTCTTTCTAATGAATATTCAGGACTGATTTCCTCTAGGATTAACTGATTGGATCTCCTTGCTGTCCAACAAACTCTCAAGTCTTCTCCAGCCCCACAATCCAAAAGCACGAATTCTTTGGCACTCAGCCTTCTTTATGGTCCAACCCTCATATCCATGCATGACTACTGGAAAAACCATAGCTTTAACTAGACGGACCTTTGTCAGCAAAGTGATGGCTTTGCTTTTTAATATATTGCCTAGGTTTGTCGTGACAAACAATAATGCAATAATTTTACATTTTATATTAAAATAATAGCATGGCTATATTGGGCTAAATATAAATATTGTTCAAGCTAATTTTTCCAATTTTTTAAATACAATTCTAGAAAATTTAAAATTACATTTATGGCTCACTTTGAGGCTATTACAATTCGCATGCTTTGCACTCGTAAATCTGGTTGACTTTTTACAACAAACCCATCAAATAGGTGATGTTACCCTCATTTAAAAAATAAAGATCCTAAGGCTGAGATGAAAACTTCCAAAGTCCAGTGGGACAGCTGCAGTGATCCAGCCTATTAATAACTATTTTTAATACTTCTCCAAAGAAAAGTAGGTAATATTATAACAGTGTGTCTTTTAAATTTTTCACTGCTTAAGACACTGAATTTAGTAACAGTAAATGTTTTTTTGAATTTGGTTTAAAATCCAATGTTGGATGTAGAGGAAATTTTTAATTTTGGTAGAACTATTTTAGTGAGTAGTTTTCTATTATTTGTCAACATCTTTGTAGCAAGGAAAATTTCATCCACATGTCTGTGCTTCTTGTGTACTCACTTATCAAAATGTTATTTTATAAAAAGCTATTTGATGTCTTAGAAGCTATATCACTTCAAAATGATTTTGTTTGAACTAGAAAGACCCAGTTGCTTGAACTATAAACAGAAAAGAACTTGAACCTGATGCCTCAGTGACATTTGATTTCAAGTTTGGGACCCAGAAAGATCATTCGGATTCTAGAATTTAGAACAGTCTAACAACCTTGAGGTAGAAGTCAATCATTAGTGGAGTCTCCTGGTAAATTAGATGCACACTTTCCCCAAACACTCAGGGAAGAGAAAAACAGACAAAGAAAACCCAGCTGTATTGCCTTCACAATTCCCTGTTCAAGAAAGGCTGAGTTTACAGAGGAGACCAATAGAAGCTGACTGTTTGCTTTAGCAAAGGACAAAGGGTTTCACCGCAGAATTTCTTTAAATTGGTTAACTCCGCTGGTAAAATTATCTTTTTGTTTTTTCATACTGTTCATGGAAATTATATTTCAATCATATCATTACTTGACAGAGAAGCTGAGAGAGAGAGGAGACTATAGGAAATACTGGTGATCACTGTTAATGAAAAAACAATCAGAAAGATAAGTGACACTGAGTCTAAAACTGTAATGGGACTAAATCAACAACTACAGGTCTTCTTCAGCTTACACTGGGGTTAATTTCTGGTAAACCCATGGCAGGTTGAAACTACTGAAGTCAAAAATGTATTGAATATACCCAATCTACCCATGGCCTTCCCAGGTGGCTCACTGTTTAAAAAAAAAAATCTGACATCAATGCAGGAGACATGGGTTCAATCTCTGCGTTGGGAAGATCTCCTGGAGGAGGAAATGGCAACCAACTCCAGTATCCTTGTCAGGAGAATCCCATGAACTGAAGAATCTTGTAGGCTATGCTTCATAGCGTCGCAGAGAGTTGGTCACAACTGTCTGAACACACACAATAAATGATATATCTGGGCTTCTGAAGGTATCTTATGGGGCATATTGTGGCTGTATATTCCTAAAAAGACAGATTTAAAGAGTCCAGATAATTTATTTTAAAAATTCACAGACCAGTTATTTGATCTTTAAAGACCAGCAATAATGGGTTTAATGATGTCTTTCAACTTTATTTGCCAGACTTTTGATTCAGAAAGTAAGACACAGGAACTCTGTGGAGACCATCGTAAATACATGAAAAAAACTTCTGAGCATGGTATTAATAGAATGATTGTGAACTTGCCCTCAATTTGTACTGTGTGAAGGTCAACTTAGAAGTCACCTGCTGTGGCCAGCTTCCTTTTTTTTTTTAATAGTTGATTTACAATATAGCTTCAGTTGTATAGCATAGTGATTCAGCTTTGACCTTTTTTGCAGATTATATTTTTTTAGAAAAGTTTATCCATCCCACTCACAGCACTGGTGACCTTATCCAGTCTCTGAAAAAATTCTGGAAAAATAATGCATAATGCAAATGATAATCCAAACTGAATTTAACTTACAAGACAAGTAAATTTTAATATGATGCACAGTGTAGTGAATTCTGTTTTATTTTGGTAGATAATGGGCTCGCAGAGTAATGTCTTAGAAGAAATCAANTTGGTATCTCTAATTTTCTTGAAGAGATCTCTAGTCTTTCCCATTCTGTTCTTTTCCTGTATTTCTTTGCATTGATCACTGAAGAAGGCTTTCTTATCTCTTCTTGCTATTCTTTGGAACTCTGCCTTCAGATGCTTATATCTTTCCTTTTCTCCTTTGCTTTTCGCCTCTCTTCTTTTCACAGCTATTTGAATATTATACCTTTAATATTCCTAAATTCACATCATGAAAGTATTTTTGTTTCCCTGAAGCAGCTACAGATTGAGAATGCAAAACTATGGGTGGGAACCAAACCTCTGTTAGCCTCAAACTGAAACACAACTTACAAAGAAATGTATTTAACGTTGAAAGATTTCACCAGCACTGTTGGTCATTAAATTGTAAAGCTATACACATCAGTCTCAACACTGAAGGTTTGCAAATTCACATGGAGAAGTCCTTCAGTGGTAGCCTCTGACCCAATGCACTGCTACTTATCACATCGTTACCCACTTCTCTTTTATTTAGTGTCCCAACCATCCAAACAGCAGGCTTTGGCCGACAAGAGTGATAGAGTACAGGTGATAAGTCCTCTCTAACACCTGGTGATCCACTCACTGTCTCCTGTTCAGCCTACATATTGAGCATCCACTATGTTCCTGACAGTGTTTGAGGCACTTTAACTCATCAGTGGCTGAGATAACCCTTACCCCGGTCCTTGCAGAGCTTGCATTCTTTCATGTAACTCCTGTGTGACTTAAATCAGCACTGTCTTCAGATACAAATGAAATTCTTCCCAAGGAAGACCATTTAAAATGGTATATGGGAACTTCCCGGTTGCCCAGTGGTTGAGGCTTCACCTTCCAATGCAGGGGGATCAGGTACAATCTCTGGTTGGGGATCTAAGATCCCACATGCCTCACGGCAAAAAAAATTAAAACAGAAGCAATACTGTAATAAGTCAATAAAGACTTTTAAAATTGTCCACATTAAATCCATGTTGATGTATGGCAGAAACCATCACAATACTGTAAAGTAATTATTCTCCAATTAAAAATAAATTTTAAAAAACTATAAAAAATCTTTTTAAAAATAAAATAAAGTGGTCTGTATGAGTCAAGGTATCATATTGTCCAGGAAATACTGCAGAAACTCAAATTATTGTGGATCAAATAAACTTAGAAATAATATGCTTATTTATACAGGATGAAATACAAGAGTCTGGGTTATTAAAGGGGTATTCCAACATTTCTGAACATTTAAGATGCATTATATACATTTTAAAGTGCAAGCAACACAGTGATAAATCATAATGATTATTACTAATATTACTGTCCATCCTAAAGGAAATCAGTCCTGGGTGTTCACTGGAAGGACTAATGTTGAAACTGAAACTCCAAGTTTTTGGCCACCTGATGAGAAGAGCTGACTCATTTGAAAAGACCTTGACGTTGGGAAAGATTGGGGCAGGAGGAGAAGGGGACGACAGAGGATGAGATGGTGGGATGGCATCACCGGCTCAATGGACATGGGTTTGGGTGGACTCTGGGAGTTGGTGATGGACAGGGAGGCCTGGCGTGCTGCGGTTCATGGGGTCGCAAAGAGCCGGACATGACTGAGCGACTGAACTGACTGACGGATTACTTGCTCAGTGCTAAGCTTCTGTGCTCAACACCACCTTCATAATAAACATCTTCAGGGAACTATGCTGCTGTCTTAAGCCAGCACATCAGGAACACACCTAATGCTGGTGGCTGCGACCTGTCGTCCTGCACCTACGTTGTCAAAGAAGGTCATTCTCATGTGGCTACCAAGCACTTGAGGTGCAGCTCGTCCAGATGAAGATCCTCTATAAATGAAACACACACCAGGTGACAGGAACTTGCTCTTCGATCACTCAATCGTGTCCGACCCTCTGCGACCTCATGGACTGCAGCGCCTCAGTCTTCCCTGCCCTTCACTGCCTCCCAAAGTTTGCTGAAACTCGGGGCCATTGAGTCAGTGATGCCATCTCTCTCATCCTCTGTCATCCCATCTCCTCCTGCCTTTAATCTTTCCCGGCATCAGGGTCTTTTCCAGTGAGTCAGCTCTTCACATCAGGTGGCCAAAGGATTGGAGCTGCAGCTTCAGCATCAGTCTTTCTAATGAATATTCAGGACTGATTTCCTCTAGGATTAACTGATTGGATCTCCTTGCTGTCCAACAAACTCTCAAGTCTTCTCCAGCCCCACAATCCAAAAGCACGAATTCTTTGGCACTCAGCCTTCTTTATGGTCCAACCCTCATATCCATGCATGACTACTGGAAAAACCATAGCTTTAACTAGACGGACCTTTGTCAGCAAAGTGATGGCTTTGCTTTTTAATATATTGCCTAGGTTTGTCGTGACAAACAATAATGCAATAATTTTACATTTTATATTAAAATAATAGCATGGCTATATTGGGCTAAATATAAATATTGTTCAAGCTAATTTTTCCAATTTTTTAAATACAATTCTAGAAAATTTAAAATTACATTTATGGCTCACTTTGAGGCTATTACAATTCGCATGCTTTGCACTCGTAAATCTGGTTGACTTTTTACAACAAACCCATCAAATAGGTGATGTTACCCTCATTTAAAAAATAAAGATCCTAAGGCTGAGATGAAAACTTCCAAAGTCCAGTGGGACAGCTGCAGTGATCCTTTTCCAATTTTTTAAATACAATTCTAGAAAATTTAAAATTACATTTATGGCTCACTTTGAGGCTATTACAATTCGCATGCTTTGCACTCGTAAATCTGGTTGACTTTTTACAACAAACCCATCAAATAGGTGATGTTACCCTCATTTAAAAAATAAAGATCCTAAGGCTGAGATGAAAATTTCCAAAGTCCAGTGGGACAGCTGCAGTGATCCAGCCTATTAATAACTATTTTTAATACTTCTCCAAAGAAAAGTAGGTAATATTATAACAGTGTGTCTTTTAAATTTTTCACTGCTTAAGACACTGAATTTAGTAACAGTAAATGTTTTTTTGAATTTGGTTTAAAATCCAATGTTGGATGTAGAGGAAATTTTTAATTTTGGTAGAACTATTTTAGTGAGTAGTTTTCTATTATTTGTCAACATCTTTGTAGCAAGGAAAATTTCATCCACATGTCTGTGCTTCTTGTGTACTCACTTATCAAAATGTTATTTTATAAAAAGCTATTTGATGTCTTAGAAGCTATATCACTTCAAAATGATTTTGTTTGAACTAGAAAGACCCAGGTGCTTGAACTATAAACAGAAAAGAACTTGAACCTGATGCCTCAGTGACATTTGATTTCAAGTTTGGGACCCAGAAAGATCATTCGGATTCTAGAATTTAGAACAGTCTAACAACCTTGAGGTAGAAGTCAATCATTAGTGGAGTCTCCTGGTAAATTAGATGCACGCTTTCCCCAAACACTCAGGGAAGAGAAAAACAGACAAAGAAAACCCAGCTGTATTGCCTTCACAATTCCCTGTTCAAGAAAGGCTGAGTTTACAGAGGAGACCAATAGAAGCTGACTGTTTGCTTTAGCAAAGGACAAAGGGTTTCACCGCAGAATTTCTTTAAATTGGTTAACTCCGCTGGTAAAATTATCTTTTTGTTTTTTCATACTGTTCATGGAAATTATATTTCAATCATATCATTACTTGACAGAGAAGCTGAGAGAGAGAGGAGACTATAGGAAATACTGGTGATCACTGTTAATGAAAAAACAATCAGAAAGATAAGTGACACTGAGTCTAAAACTGTAATGGGACTAAATCAACAACTACAGGTCTTCTTCAGCTTACACTGGGGTTAATTTCTGGTAAACCCATGGCAGGTTGAAACTACTGAAGTCAAAAATGTATTGAATATACCCAATCTACCCATGGCCTTCCCAGGTGGCTCACTGTTTAAAAAAAAAAATCTGACATCAATGCAGGAGACATGGGTTCAATCTCTGCGTTGGGAAGATCTCCTGGAGGAGGAAATGGCAACCAACTCCAGTATCCTTGTCAGGAGAATCCCATGAACTGAAGAATCTTGTAGGCTATGCTTCATAGCGTCGCAGAGAGTTGGTCACAACTGTCTGAACACACACAATAAATGATATATCTGGGCTTCTGAAGGTATCTTATGGGGCATATTGTGGCTGTATATTCCTAAAAAGACAGATTTAAAGAGTCCAGATAATTTATTTTAAAAATTCACAGACCAGTTATTTGATCTTTAAAGACCAGCAATAATGGGTTTAATGATGTCTTTCAACTTTATTTGCCAGACTTTTGATTCAGAAAGTAAGACACAGGAACTCTGTGGAGACCATCGTAAATACATGAAAAAAACTTCTGAGCATGGTATTAATAGAATGATTGTGAACTTGCCCTCAATTTGTACTGTGTGAAGGTCAACTTAGAAGTCACCTGCTGTGGCCAGCTTCCTTTTTTTTTTTAATAGTTGATTTACAATATAGCTTCAGTTGTATAGCATAGTGATTCAGCTTTGACCTTTTTTGCAGATTATATTTTTTTAGAAAAGTTTATCCATCCCACTCACAGCACTGGTGACCTTATCCAGTCTCTGAAAAAATTCTGGAAAAATAATGCATAATGCAAATGATAATCCAAACTGAATTTAACTTACAAGACAAGTAAATTTTAATATGATGCACAGTGTAGTGAATTCTGTTTTATTTTGGTAGATAATGGGCTCGCAGAGTAATGTCTTAGAAGAAATCAAAGTGCAAACCCTAGGGAAGATAAAAGAACTAAATGCAAGCTACAGCAGTTCCGTGGAAAGTGTGATCAATGAGCTTTTAAGCATCGTCTGTGACGTCAAACCAGAAACCCACGTGAACTACAGAATCACCAACTAAATGTGCATCTGATTGTTCAATAAATCCTGTTTTCATGCCCCCTGGTTGTTTATGGCTTCATGTTTGTATTAAGAGATTTGAAATGTACATCTTAAATTTACTACACATCTACAGATTTTCATGTGACATAATTCACACATGAATACTGAATTTAAAAGCAAACCAACAAAAAAGTTGTCATACCTTTCCTGGTCATAGGTGTGACCTTCTCTTCTAATCTGGAGTAAGTCAAGAATGCAGAGTTAACATATTTTTTACACATGAGCAAAAGCATGGATTGGGCCATTTTTAGTGGGTGTGGTGTTTGGTCTTTTCCCTAATTTCTTCCCCTCTTTATCAGTTTAGAAAATGTGTTTTTAGTTGTGGTTGTTGAAAGGTCATTTTTAAGGGAGATAGAATCATGACTCTGACATTGGTATAAAATTATTATATGTTAAGGATTTTATGTAACTCATTAATCAATGAGGAAACCAGTAAGATGTTATCATTAGTTCAAAGAATAAGACCTTCATGGATAGAAAGAGAGATGATAGATAGATTCACACACATACATGTAAACATACATGAAGAGAAACAGGCTATATAACTGTCCTCTCTGCCTAATCTCAACTAGGCAAACATTCTTCTCTTTCAAGAAGAAAAAAAAATTTTTTAATGACACATGAGTTGCTAGCACACATGTTTAGGCTAAAAACAAAACAAAACAAAAATCAAACAACAGAACAACAAAAACAATAAAACCTTAAAGGAGAAATAGTAGGTTAGGGTGTACGATGACCTGANCCCTTGGTATCTCCAGTTCTCTTGAAGAGACCTCTAGTCTTTCCCATTCTGTTGTTTTCCTCTATCTCTTGGTGTTTGTATTCGCCACCCCCAAATCCATATGCAGAAATCTAATCCCCATTGTCATGGTGTTTGGAGGGAGAACCTTGGGAGAGAATCAAGTCATGAGGGTGGCACTCTTGTGAAAGGGATGAGTGGCGTTATTGAAAGAGACCAGGACTTCCTTGATGGTTCAGTGGATGAGAATCCTCCAGCCAGTGCAGGGAACAAGGTTCGATCCATGGTCCAGGAAGATTCCACATGCAGCAGAGCGTCTAAGCCTGCTAGCTGCAACTCCTGACCCTGTGAACCCAAAAGCCTGTGCTCCTCAACAAGAGAAGGCGCCACAGTGAGAAGCACTTGCACCACAGCACAGCAACACAGATGCAGCCAAAAGTAACGAAATAAAAGAGGCCAGGAGGCTGCCACCCGCTTTCTGCCATGTAAGGCTACAAGAAGCCCGCTGTCTGTAGCCGGGAAGAGGACCCTCGCTGACCCTGGTCATGCTGCCCCCTTCATCTGAGACTTCCAGTTTCCAGGACTGTGGAAAGTAAGTTTCTGTCGTCCATAAGCCACCCGGTCTATGGCAGTTTGTAATAGGAGTCCCCACTCCCACCCTCAAGGGACTGTGTGCCATTAGCCCAGTTGCCCAGGGACTCATAGCTAACTTCTTAAGCTGTTGATGCTGTTCGGTCACTGAGTCATGTCCGACTCTTTGCAGCCTCGTGGACTGCAGCATGTCAGGCTCCCCTGTCCTCCACTGTCTCCCGGAGTTTGCTCAAATTCATGTCATCGAGTCACTTTTGCCATCCAGCCCTTTCATCCTCTGTCACTCCCTTCTCCTGCCCTCAATCTTTCCCAGCATCAGCATGAGCTTTCTCTTCGCATCAGGTGGCCAAAATATTGGAGCTTCAGCATCGGTCCTGCCAGTGAATATTCAAGGTTGATTTCCTTTAGAATTGAATGGTTTGATCTCCTAGTTAAGGGACTCCCTAGGTCTAAGGGATTCTCAAGAGTCTTAAGTACCAGGTATTTTAAGTGCCATGTATAAATTATCTTGATTCTGTTGTGGTGTGTATTATTAACATCCCCGTTGAACATGATAGGAAATAAGATCAATAAATTTGCCTAGAGTTGCTTGAGAACTATGGACAATTCAAGGCTTCAGTCTAGAAATACGACTCCAATGTCTTCATGCTTCTATACTTACTCTGCTGGCTCCCTGAAAAGTTTCTGTATTTTTACCAGTAAGATCCGGGGCGCTCTGATTCCCCAATAATTTGTGTTGCTGTTCTTGTTTAGTTGCGACCCCACGGACTATGGCATGGCACACCTGCCTGTCCCTCACCATCTCCTGGAGTTTGACTAAGTTCATGTCCATTGCATTGATGATGCCATTTATATAAGGACAAATTTTAATTCCAATCCAAACAAAATTTAATTAGGAAATTTTCATTTTTACCAAACTATGCTATGCTAAATCACTTCAGTCGTGTCTGACTCTGTGCAACCCCGTAGATGGCAGCCCACCAGGCTCCCCCGTCCCTGGGATTCTCCAGGCAGGAACACTGAGGTGAGTTGCCATTTCCTTCTCCAATGCATGAAAGTGAAAAGTGAAAGTGAAGTCGCTCAGTCGTGTCCGACCCTCAGCGACCCCATGGACTGCAGCCTTCCAGGCTACTCCGTCCATGGGATTTTCCAGACAAGAGTACTGGAGTGGGTTGCCATTTCTAACTGATCATTGTTTTTAGACTCCCTCGCAGAATGCTGGTTAAGAATCCGCCTGCAATGCAGGAGACCCTGATTCAATTCCTGGGTCGGGAAGATCCCCTGAAGAAAGGATATGCTGCCCACTCCAGTATTCTTGGGCTTCCCTGGTGGCTCAGCTGGTAAAGAATCTACCTGCAATATGGGAAACCTGGGTTCAGTCCTTGCGTTGAAAAGATCCCTTGGAGACGGAAAGAGCTACCCACACCAGTATTCGGGCCTGGAGAATTCCATGGAAAGTATAGTCCATGGGATCACAAAGAGTCAGACACGACTGAGCAACTTTCAGTTAGATTACCGGCACCGCTGTCTCCTTTTAGCAGACAAAAGTTAAAATTTTATCACAGTTTCAGATCTCATAAACACAATTTTACATTCACATTAGGTAAACAGAAGACACTTTGAATTCCATTTGTTTCTCTATTTTCCCAACTTTGGAAGCAGTGAAAACAAAACAAATTTGTTTACTGGCTTTATGGTGTAGATTTCTCCATTTACCGGAAAGACAACTGATTCCCCAATTAATAATCAAAAAGGTATCAGCTTTCCTAGGACACTGTCCCTCATTTTTTCAGAGGGAGGAAAGGGTTGTAGGAGAAGCTGAAGACATCAGACAAAGGCATCTCCATAAAACGAGGGCAGGATTTCCATCTCAACACAGATTTGGAGAATCCATTACTCTCTCCTACAGCTCAAGTCATGTCAAACAATGTGTAAACAGCACATGTGAAAAGTCATCACGTGAGAAGATCACTTGGAAAGACACAGCCGTGTGATTTGCCTTGACTATCTAATCTCATGAAAAATATCTGAAATAGCTTATCCCATGAAAACCATCAAGCTGTCAATTTTCTGGATGTAAAAAGCTCAGATAGAGTGCCCAGAACACCCAACCTGACAAATCCTGAGCATGCAGAGGAGCTAGGATGATTATTTTAAGCCTTAATCACTGTGGACACACACTAAAATCAGCACAGGACTTTTCCCGGCAGGAGTCAGCCCCCAGGTCTGGAAGNATTCTTGGGCTTCCCTGGTGGCTCAGCTGGTAAAGAATCTACCTGCAATATGGGAAACCTGGGTTCAATCCTTGCGTTGAAAAGATCCCTTGGAGACGGGAAGAGCTACCCACACCAGTATTCGGGCCTGGAGAATTCCATGGAAAGTATAGTCCATGGGATCACAAAGAGTCAGACACGACTGAGCAACTTTCAGTTAGATTACCAGCACCGCTGTCTCCTTTTAGCAGACAAAAGTTAAAATTTTATCACAGTTTCAGATCTCATAAACACAATTTTACATTCACATTAGGTAAACAGAAGACACTTTGAATTCCATTTGTTTCTCTATTTTCCCAACTTTGGAAGCAGTGAAAACAAAACAAATTTGTTTACTGGCTTTATGGTGTAGATTTCTCCATTTACCGGAAAGACAACTGATTCCCCAATTAATAATCAAAAAGGTATCAGCTTTCCTAGGACACTGTCCCTCATTTTTTCAGAGGGAGGAAAGGGTTGTAGGAGAAGCTGAAGACATCAGACAAAGGCATCTCCATAAAACGAGGGCAGGATTTCCATCTCAACACAGATTTGGAGAATTCATTACTCTCTCCTACAGCTCAAGTCATGTCAAACAATGTGTAAACAGCACATGTGAAAAGTCATCACGTGAGAAGATCACTTGGAAAGACACAGCCGTGTGATTTGCCTTGACTATCTAATCTCATGAAAAATATCTGAAATAGCTTATCCCATGAAAACCATCAAGCTGTCAATTTTCTGGATGTAAAAAGCTCAGATAGAGTGCCCAGAACACCCAACCTGACAAATCCTGAGCATGCAGAGGAGCTAGGATGATTATTTTAAGCCTTAATCACTGTGGACACACACTAAAATCAGCACAGGACTTTTCCCGGCAGGAGTCAGCCCCCAGGTCCGGAAGGCGGCCGGGGAGGCTGTGTCTGGTCCCAGCATTGCCTCAAGCTCTGTGTCCTGCTGGTCACTCAGTCTCATGGGCCTCAGATTCCTTTTTTTTTTTTTTATAGGAAATAAGATCAATAAATTTGCCTAGAGTTGCTTGAGAACTATGGACAATTCAAGGCTTCAGTCTAGAAATACGACTCCAATGTCTTCATGCTTCTATACTTACTCTGCTGGCTCCCTGAAAAGTTTCTGTATTTTTACCACTAAGATCCGGGGCGCTCTGATTCCCCAATAATTTGTGTTGCTGTTCTTGTTTAGTTGCGACCCCACGGACTATGGCATGCCACACCTGCCTGTCCCTCACCATCTCCTGGAGTTTGACTAAGTTCATGTCCATTGCATTGATGATGCCATTTATATAAGGACAAATTTTAATTCCAATCCAAACAAAATTTAATTAGGAAATTTTCATTTTTACCAAACTATGCTATGCTAAATCACTTCAGTCGTGTCTGACTCTGTGCAACCCCGTAGATGGCAGCCCACCAGGCTCCCCCGTCCCTGGGATTCTCCAGGCAGGAACACTGAGGTGAGTTGCCATTTCCTTCTCCAATGCATGAAAGTGAAAAGTGAAAGTGAAGTCGCTCAGTCGTGTCCGACCCTCAGCGACCCCATGGACTGCAGCCTTCCAGGCTACTCCGTCCATGGGATTTTCCAGACAAGAGTACTGGAGTGGGTTGCCATTTCTAACTGATCATTGTTTTTAGACTCCCTCGCAGAATGCTGGTTAAGAATCCGCCTGCAATGCAGGAGACCCTGATTCAATTCCTGGGTCGGGAAGATCCCCTGAAGAAAGGATATGCTGCCCACTCCAGTATTCTTGGGCTTCCCTGGTGGCTCAGCTGGTAAAGAATCTACCTGCAATATGGGAAACCTGGGTTCAGTCCTTGCGTTGAAAAGATCCCTTGGAGACGGAAAGAGCTACCCACACCAGTATTCGGGCCTGGAGAATTCCATGGAAAGTATAGTCCATGGGATCACAAAGAGTCAGACACGACTGAGCAACTTTCAGTTAGATTACCAGCACCGCTGTCTCCTTTTAGCAGACAAAAGTTAAAATTTTATCACAGTTTCAGATCTCATAAACACAATTTTACATTCACATTAGGTAAACAGAAGACACTTTGAATTCCATTTGTTTCTCTATTTTCCCAACTTTGGAAGCAGTGAAAACAAAACAAATTTGTTTACTGGCTTTATGGTGTAGATTTCTCCATTTACCGGAAAGACAACTGATTCCCCAATTAATAATCAAAAAGGTATCAACTTTCCTAGGACACTGTCCTTCATTTTTTCAGAGGGAGGAAAGGGTTGTAGGAGAAGCTGAAGACATCAGACAAAGGCATCTCCATAAAACGAGGGCAGGATTTCCATCTCAACACAGATTTGGAGAATCCATTACTCTCTCCTACAGCTCAAGTCATGTCAAACAATGTGTAAACAGCACATGTGAAAAGTCATCACGTGAGAAGATCACTTGGAAAGACACAGCCGTGTGATTTGCCTTGAGTATCTAATCTCATGAAAAATATCTGAAATAGCTTATCCCATGAAAACCATCAAGCTGTCAATTTTCTGGATGTAAAAAGCTCAGATAGAGTGCCCAGAACACCCAACCTGACAAATCCTGAGCATGCAGAGGAGCTAGGATGATTATTTTAAGCCTTAATCACTGTGGACACACACTAAAATCAGCACAGGACTTTTCCCGGCAGGAGTCAGCCCCCAGGTCTGGAAGGCAGCCGGGGAGGCTGTGTCTGGTCCCAGCATTGCCTCAAGCTCTGTGTCCTGCTGGTCACTCAGTCTCATGGGCCTCAGATTCCTTTTTTTTTTTTTAACTTTTTATTTCATACTTAAGCACAGTCAATTAACAATGTTGTGGCTGTCTCCGGCGGACAGAAAGAGGACTCAGCCATACATACACATGTATCCAAACTCCCCTCCCATCCAAGCTGCCATATAACACTGAGTAGAGTTTCAAGGACCAGTAGGTCCTTGTTGGTTATCCATTTTAAATTGAGCAGTGTGTACATGTCCATCCCAAGCCCCCTAACTATCCCTTCCCCCCATCCTTCCGCCTGGCAATTGTAAATGCATTCTCAAGTTGGATTCTCTCTTTAAAGGCTTAATTGACAAAATGGTGTTGAACTAAATGATCCTTACAGGTCTTCAGCCCTTCATGGATCACAGCCTTGATGTGGCAAAGAGGCTTGCATGACTCAATGAACCTCTGAGCCTTGCCCTGCAGGGCCACCCAACACAGACGGGTCACAGTGGAGAGACCCGACAAAACATGGTCCACGGGAAGAGGGAATGGCAGACCACGCTGGCCCTCCTGCTGGATGCCCCATGAAAGGTATGAAGAGGCAAAAAGATGTGACACCAGAAGGTGAGACTCCCAGGTCAGAAGGTGTCCAGTATGCTAGTGGGGAGGAGCGGAGGGCGGCTACTGACGGCTCCAGAAAGAATGAAGCCGCTGGGCCACAGTGGAAATGATGATCAGTTGTAGATGTGTCTGGCGGTGAAAGTAAAGTCTGAAGCTGATAAGGCTCCAATCCTTTAGCCTCCTGATGCGAAGAGCTGGCTCACTGGGAAAGATTCTGATGCTGGGAAAGACTGAAGGCCAAAGGAGACGGGGTGGCGGAAGACGTAATGGTTAGATAGCATCACTGAACCAATGGACATGAGTTGAGCAAACTCCTGGAGAGAGTGGAGGACAGGGAAGTGTGGTGTGTCGCAGTCCATGGGGTCACAGAGAGTCAGATACAACTTGGCTTCCGAATAACAGCAACAGCAGGCCTTCCACATTTGGTCCCACCAACTAAATCAAGTCAGTTGCAAAGAGTGGCTCCCACTGTGAGCCCTTTTCTCATCCACTTGTGTAGCATCTGTTCATCGTCCATGACCCCACAACTACCCTAAACACTGTGTTAGCAGGAGTGCATGCTGACACCCAGTCTTCTGGAGTCTCTGTAACTCATGTAGTTTTACTATTCAAATTTGGTTTCATCTCTTTGCTTAACTGAATGAGTCATTTCCCAAGAACTCTTACACTCTCACAGATGGCAGAGTCACCAGAGTTTACTCTATTTACATACGAGAAGGTTTTACATATTTCAGAGATAACTCACTTATTTCTGCCAGCTTTCCCAGTCACAAAAAAGTTGACCTTTCTGCACATGGGACAGGCTTCATCTGTCCCCACAGGTCTTCACACAGAAGAGTGCATAGAATCTTCCTCTATTTTTATTTTCATTCTTTCTAACATGAACAATGACTCTATCAAGTTCTTAATCAGTTCCAATCTATCTGAAAGCAAAACCAGGCCATTTGCAGAAATGGAGAGGGATAAAAAGATTTCAGACTTTCTTGCCTCTATGCTAGGGTGCCTATACACACACACACACACACAAACACAATCAATAATTGTCACCAGAAAATCAACCCTATTAACCTTCTAAATAGACTGACCTAGAATAGAGCTGGCCAGAGTGTGCCAAGATGCCAATGTTGAAATATTGCAGCTAAATGTGGAACAACAGACTGGTTCCAAATAGGAAAAGGAGTACGTCAAGGCTGTATATTGTCACCCTGCTTATATAACTTATATGCAGAGCACATCAAGCAAAATGTTGGGCTGGATAAATCACAAGCTGGAATCAAGATTGCTGGGAGAAATATCAATAACCTCAGATATGCAGATAACACCACCCTTATGGCAGGAGCTAAAAAGCCTTTTGATGAAGGTGGAAGAGGAAAGTAAAAAAAGTTGTTTTAAAACTCAACATTATAAAAACCAAGATCATGGCATCCAGTCCCATCACTTCATGGCAAACAGATAGGGAAATAGTGGAAGCAGTGACAAACGGTATTTTCTTGGGTTCCAGAATCATGGCTGCAGCTACGAAATTAAAAGACACTTGCTCCTTGGAAGAAAAGCTATGACAGACCTAGGCAGTGTATTAAAAGGCAGAGATATTACTTTGCCAACAAAGATCTGTATAGTCAAAGCCACACAGTCAAAGCTATACAATGGTTTTTCCAGTAGTCATGTATGGATGTGAGAGCTGGACCATAAGGGAGGTTGAAGGCTGAAAAAAATGATGCTTTTGAACTGTGGTGTTGGAGAAGACTCTTGAGAGTCCCTTGGACTGCAAGGAGATCAAGGAAGTCAATCTTCAACAACAACAACTCAGATTCCACTGAAGAAGCAAAGGTTGCAATGCAGAGCAGAAGGAAACTTACAGAAGCCATATCCCTGTGGGGAAAAGAAGCATAGGATTCTCATTATAACAGGAGTTGACCTTCGATAAAAGTAAGGCCTCTTGTATGAACTGGAAGATAACAGTGGGATCATATGCAAGTGGGTAGGTAGATTTAGTGCTCAGATGACAAATGTCAGGTCTCATTTACTGCTGTTGTTATTCGTGTCTTAATGAATAGGAGGAAAACGATTACTGAGTGAGAAATTTGGGGAGACTTATCAGGACAGAATGAGGGGAGAAATGGTCATTTTAAGAAGTAAGAAGATGGCTATGCTAGGGACGTGTACTAGGATTACCAAGCAGCGTGGAGTGTCAGAATGAGATGCACTGCCATCCTCAGAAAGGATGATGCCAGTGGTGTGCTTTCCTCTGGGGACGGTGGGACTCAGGAGTGGGCAGCGGCTGGGCAGGTAGTCTGGTTCCACGTCAAGACTCATCACCCAGGACCTGAGATCTGCTCTCCTGTCCTGCTTCCTTCAGCTCAAAAGTTGCCCCGAGACAATTCTCCTCAAGATGGCTGTCATGGCCCTGAAAGTGAACGTAGAGTGAGAGTCTCTCAGTCGTGTCTGACTCTCTGGGACCCACGGACTATACAGTCCATGGAGTTCTCCGGGCCAGAATGCTGGAGTGGGTCGGCTTTCCCTTCTCCAGGGCATCTTCCCGACCCAAGAATCGAACTGGGGTCTCCTGCATTGCAGGCAGATTCTTTACCAACTGGATTTGCAGGGAAGCCCCAAGTGGACCACCAGGAAATCCTCTAAAGATAGGAATCCAGAGGTTGTTGGAAACATTATGGCTCTATTTCATCAGTGATAGAACGAGAGGGACCGTCATAGCTGCTGGTTCTAACTGGTGGTCCTGCTTCCTGTTCTCCATCCTCCCGGGTCGGTGTGATGCTGGCCTTTCGAGGAGTCCCTGGCACAGAGAGTTGCTTCACTCACCTCCCAGGGCGGCCGGAAGGGGTCACTCACCAGTGACATAACTGCAGATCTTATATCCTGTGTGGCAGTCCTCATTCACCCACCCATTCATTTATTCAACCAAGACTGCTGAATCCTGTCGAATCACACACTTGAGACGGGAAATACAGACTCAGCCACGCCGGTGACTGCCACGCCCGTGTTCCCGCTCCTCCTGCCTCCAGTGTAAGAGGGGACGTTTTGAAGGCATGGGGCTCTCTGTGTCCTGAAATCAATTAAACTCTTGTTATGACTCTGGGAAGAGAAGCATGTTGACTATCACCCTGGCTAAAGAGTTCATGTCACACCAGCCCTGCAGTCAGACTGTCTGGACTCATGGCCAGCATCATCGGTGACTGGCTGACTTTGAACATGTTACTAACCTCTCTGTGTTACAGCTCGGTCATCCCTAGAACAAGAGTGATGCTGTCACTACAAAGAGTTATGATGAATATTAAATAACTAGATTCCCAGAAAACTCTCGGAATGTTACCAGGCACATTATGTGTGATATATGAGCTTCTAATAATAATGACAATTATATCATTATTATAGCTGAAAAAGAACTAAGCCAAATACACTGATTTAAGAGAGGAATAAGTGTGGTAGGGGATGGTGAGGTGGGGAATGGCAGAAAACCAGTGTGATTTATGTTTGCAGCCAGTTTAAACAGACCATTATGAAATTACCTCATTTTTAGAGTAAACTGTTTGTGTTTGGAGAAGTAAAATCTAACAGAACAGAAGTTTAACAAAGCCTGTTTTATCATGCTGTCACTTCCATCGAAAAAGCATCTACCAGTATTAACTTGTTATCATTCTTATTAACGTGAAGTCATTTAATAAGAATATATGTGTTCCACAGACCAACCCCAAAGATATTTAAATAGAGCTTACAGTGAATGTGACAACCTTGCCAATATTCTAAAGACCTGTTTCCTAGTGAATTCACAGTTTACAGTCACAGTTCAGACCGATTCTTTCCTAAGCAAAAATGTAAGTATGCCCAAACCCCTTGAATAAAACCACCAGCCCCAAATGTGAGGTACGTATGTCTGCACAAGAGGCAAGAAGTTCCCTCCGGTGACTACTGGTGGCAGCAAAGTTTGAAAGAGCTGTAATGTTTCTGATGGAACGCTGGACAGCCCACCAGTCTTGAAAGGACTTTCAAAATTGCCGTGACCACACCAAAGGGAAGGAGAAACTCTCAGGCAACAAATACCCACCCACACAATACCCGTCCCCACCCCAGCTGTGAAATGAGTAATTGACTCTAGTTAAAACAACTAACGGGGCTTCCCAGGTGGCTCAGCAGTAAAGAATCCATCTGTCAATTCAGCAGATGCCAGAGACACAGGTTCGATCCCTGGATCAGGAAGATCTTCTGGGGAAGGAAATGGCAACCCAATCCAGTATTCTCGCCTGGGAAATCCCATGGACAGAGGAACCTGGTGGGCTACAGTCCACAGGGTCGCAAAAGGTTGGACAGGACCAAGTATCCACACACATGGTACATAAAATAACTAATACCACTCTCTTTCATCCAAGTTAAGGACTTGCTAAAGGCAAGAAAGTCACAACAACAGTCTTAGAATTAGTATTAGCAAGTGAAAAATATTAAGGTCAGTTATAATAACTGGCCATTCTCTTTGCCTACCATTTCTGTATCTGGCAAATTTTAGAGATGCCGAAGGCTGGGCCTCTCCAAACTGGTGTAGAATCAAATCTCAGAGCCAGACTTCTGGGTGAAGAGGAAAAGAGCGACAGTTCAGGGCTGGGCTTGCTGATAAGACGAGGGTGTGTGCAGGGCCTGAACGCAGCTAAGGCGCTTCTCTCATGTCCGACTCGGGCAGGCTCCTCTGTCCATGGGCTTCTCCAGGGAGAAATGACTGGAGTGGGTTGCCAGGCCCTGCTCCAATGGCTCTTCCCGACTCAGGGACCAAACCAGCATCTCTATGTCTTCTGCACTGGCAGGCGGGCAACACCTGGGAAGCTCCTAGTTCCCTGAAGAGGAATTGAACCCAGGTCCGCAGCACAGGAGCATAGCGCCTTAGCCACTGGACCACCAGGGAAGTCCCTCTTAACCTTTTTGGTGCGCGTCTCTGATACTTTAAATCTTGCCTCAGGTGGTCTCTTGGCTGCCCCTCTCTTGATTATCAACTGTCTGGACTCAGGGAAGGTCTTAGAGGCTGGGGGCCATTGCCTATAACAAGAAAAAGGGGGACAGAAAGGCCTCTGTGCCCAGGAGCCCCACAGGGTTCTGGTCTGTTTCACTGGGGTTAAAGATTTATCTCATTTGTGAAGTCTTACCTGGGCTTCCCTGGTGGCTCAGATGGCAAAGAATCCACTTGCGATGCAGGAG